>CM030932.1:8291158-8766158 GCA_018136815.1 Isochrysis galbana | reverse complement strand
TCCCTCGTCGCCCCCACCATCGATTTATCCCTTTCCATCACTACCCTCCACTCCCTCTCCATCACCCTCTATTCCCCCCACGCTGCCACCACCTTCACCACCCCCCACTTCGCCTCCTTCCTCGCCTTCTCCTCCCTCGCCTCTTACTCCCTCGCCTTCTCCTCCCTCGCCTTCTCCTCCCTCGCCTCCTCCTCCTCCTCCTCCTCCTCCTCCCTCGCCTCCTCCTCCTCCCTCGCCTCCTCCTCCCTCGCCTCCTCCTCCCTCGCCTCCTCCTCCCTCGCCTCCTCCTCCCTCGCCTCCTCCTCCCTCGCCGCCTCCCTCGCCGCCTCCCTCGCCGCCTCCCTCGCCGCCTCCCTCTCCGCCTCCCTCGCCGCCTCCCTCTCCGCCTCCCTCGCCGCCTCCCTCGCCGCCTCCCTCTCCGCCTCCCTCGCCGCCTCCCTCGCCACCTCCCTCGCCGCCGCTACCGCCGCCGCCGGCGTGATCCTCGGGAACCGGGGACGGGTAGGACGAGACGCTCATGGCTCCCAGGGGGCCAGCAAGGGCAGCTCAGGGGGCAGTGGAGGCTGGGGCTCAGCCCCTGGCCCCCCCTGCCTCTTCCACGCTCGCCTCGCTGGCCATGGGAGCCGCCCAGAGACACCTGTATGCCTGGCGACCAGGGACAGAGGGGGAGTCAGCTCGAGGGCAGGCCCGGCGCGGGCGTGGGAGTGCGGCTCGCGGGCCGCGCTCCCGAAGGGTCTGGGCCAGATGCCCTGCCCCTGCCAAAGGGCAGGGGCTGGGGTTGATTGTACGGGCCCACCCCGGGGGGTGTCCGCGATGGTGTGAGGGGGGCGCGAGGCCCCCATTGTCCCCCACTTATAAAAGTAGGTTGAGGGCGAATGGACGAATGTAGAATGTAGGACCCTGCGACGGTGACTAGTGGCTAGCCTGCAAGGAGGGAACATAGAAACGCAAACAACTTCTAAAACAAAAAGGTCGATCGCGGATGCGACACCCCCTTGCTAGAATCGAGCTTCCATGCGAGAGAGCAATGAGCGAAACAAAACCACGCAAGGGAGAAGCAAAGACGAAACAGCTAAACGAAAGGGCAGCCACACCCGTCCGGACAGTTAGGTGAAGAATCGGCGGTCGGCACGGCAGTCCGCAAGACCGCAGGATTCAGCATAATAGTCCCCGTCGGATGGGAAAGAGGGATTCGCCTTCGGCGACGGCGATGGGGGATGGGGGATGGGGGAGTGTCAAAGTCAAAGTGTTCTTGTTGTCCTAGTTTAATACTAGTGCTGAGGGACCGTGCCTCATCGGCAACGGAGCCCCTACCCCGCGGTGGGGGTGTGCGCGGTTGGTGGATGGTGCATGGCTCGTCCGGTGTATGTGGTTAAGGATGCTAGCCAACAAGACCTCTTACCAGTTACAGTTAGTTACAAGACTACAAATTCTAACGGCTACTCCACATTCTTCATTTACGACCTGTTCCCGTGAATGGAGGCCGTTGGTTCGCGAGCTGGGTGCGCGGATGCGATGGTGGGACACGAGGACGCGGTGGACGTGATGCTGTTCGACGACCTCGCACAGCACGCAAAGCCGGACGAGCTGCTCTGCGGCCGAGCCAGCGTGCCGGGATGGCCAAATCCTGCCGGCTGGCGCGACTTCCTCCTCGGCCTCGACGAGCCTACGCTCTGCGAGTGCGAGAGGCGCGGGCTTCACCACTATACCACTGCATGGAATGAATGCATGCCAGCCACGCTGCGTGCGCTTTGCGAATCTGTTCGAAGAGCGTCTGTCGAGCTACGTGGACGACGTCCTGACATCACGGGCTCCTCTAAGTACGCGTCGATGGCCGCAAGCCGCACCAGCCGCAAGAAGGGGCCCCTCTTGCCACGCAAGGTGACACAGAGCAAGGCTGCACAAGTGCGGGCGCTGGCGCAAGTTACTGCTTCCAGGATGTCATCGAAGGAAGGCGTGCAAAGAATTGTCGATGTTGGCTGTGGGCGAGGTCATCTGCTCGCAGAGCTTCAGGCCGTCCTCGGCGTGAATGCACTCGGAATAGATCGCAATGGCGACCTCCTGAAGTCCGCTCGTGAACTTTACCCCTCTGTTGAGTTCGAGGCGATTGATGTCTTTGCTGGGAAGCTGGGGCCGATACTCCGCAAAGGCGACCTTCTAGTCGGGCTGCATCCTTGTGGATTGCTGGGTGAACGGCTTGTAGAGGCCGTCGCGCCATGCGCAGACGTGTCGTTGATCATGGTGCCTTGTTGTCTACACAAACAAGGAGGGGCACCCCGTCCTCCGCGCTCAGTGCGCGGGCGCGAATTGGGGCTGACGATCCCGTGCGCAGCATTGAAGAAGGCATCGATGGCGCTCGATGCATCGGCCACTGTGGGGCCGCGGCGTAACCGCCACGCGCTTCGGGCGCTGTTGAGAGCTCGCGGTGTGCCCGAGGAGAAGCTTGTGGATGGAAACGAAATGGATGGACTTCGGGTAAGCTTGTTGATGGAAGCTCATGTACCCGTCGTCTTAATCATGCATTGCCTATCCCATTGAGCTGCATGCGGACATCCGGGGTGTGCACATGCCGTGTCTCTAGAACCCTTGCCACACAAAGTCCACCACGCATTGGAGTATGTCTACACTCACCGAAATTGGCTTATTGAGATACCTCCACATGTGTGCTGACAGCCATGCACTCCTCTGACTTGTTCACGTCTCATTCTTCTCGCAGCGTATTCTGGCCACTCGTGGGCTTCGTATTCTTGCGGACGCGTCGTTGTCACGTCGACGATTGCCTCCTGCGAGCGATGAAGAGCTCGAATCCATTGTTAGGGAGGCAGACATGGAGTTCGAGACTCAAAGACGTCTCTCCCTCCTCGAGTGCGTACAAGGTGAGCTAATTGAGCTTCTTGTCCTCCTCGACAGGACACTTGCGCTGCGCGATTACGGCCATGAAGCCTCAATTATTGCAGCCTTCGATAGATCCGCTTCCGACCGCAACCTAGCAATCGTCACGAGTGGCCGTCATCGAGATGTCCCGGGTGGTTCGGCCACTCCCTCAGTACCACCAACATCTATGCAGCGTACTTGTGTCGAGCACAATACGCTTTGTGCGGTGTCACAAGAGCTTGAATGAGCCACTTTCAAACCGGCATGTGTAGGGCTTGAAAGTGGTTCACAGTCCAAGAGTTCAAGAGGATGCGCAAGGGGAGGAAGGGGGGCTTGGCCGGGGCGGGATGGGTTGGGGACAAGACGACGGAATCGCTCCTCCGGCGACCTTCGAGCGAGCTTTCTTTCTGGGTCAATCGAGAGATCGAGGGTTACGCTCGAGCAATCTCAACTAAATTTATACTTAGTTCACATGGGGTAGGCGCCTCGTGCCCTTCCAACCGGGCTCCAACTCACCTCTGGGGGCGGCCGTCGATCGCCCTCAGGTAGCCCAGTCACTCACGCTTTTTAACGCCACTATTTGCTCCACCCCTCCTGGCTCCTGGGTGTCCAAGGATTCCCCAGGGACCCCCTTACCTTACCTGCCCCCCTCCCCCCCCCCCCGCGAACCCCCTCTACCCCACGAAAATCCATGGCGTCGGTGAGTGACTCCCCCGCCTTCCGCCTTGCCCGGCCCATGGAAGTCTATTTTGGGAGAATGGGAGGATCGCGCGCGTGAGAGGCAATCAAAGCAGTGAATCGTCGGGCGAATCCCCATAAGAAACGCGGAGGTTCCGCGTCGACCGATCGCCGGCTGTCGGCCTCGCAATGGTTGCCAGCTGGTGAGGAGCCCAAGCTCAGGGGTCGAGGGGTCTCGCGACTCGCGAGGGATGTAGGAGGTCCCTGTTGGGTCGCACGCTCGATCTCGAGGGTCGCACGTCGCACATTCCGGTAGTGAAAAAAAACGCCTCGCGCGTGGGTATGGGGATAACTACTGTAGCCACGCCCATTTCCCTTCCTCTCCCTCACTTCCCGCCTTGCGGCAACTCCCCTCGTGCGTGCTCTACTCAGTAGGGCCAGGTCGAAAAACTATTGTTATAGTTTTAGCGATGGAGCGCGCGCCGACCGCTCCCCTCTCCCAGCCCCCCGCCGTCACGACGCCCCAACGGGGCCGCCCCAAGCCGCCGGAGCCGAAGCGCTCGCAGGCCTCAGCACCGCCTGACAACGACGTCGAGATGGCGCCGCCACCCTCGCCTCCCAGGCAGCCACAGAAGCAGGGAGCAGGCAAAGTCCTGTTCCCTGCTGACAAGCAGAACCTGACTCAGGCTCAGAACGCCAGCGCCGCCGGGCAGCCACCCACTCAAGGACTCCCCATGGGGTGTGGCAGCTCTGCTGCCACCGAGAAGACCATGGCGCCACGAATATCCACAACCTACCAACAACGCGACACCCGCATCACACCAGAGAGAAACGGGCCACCTAGAGGCACAGGAGGAAGGTGAGAACAGACCACTGGGGGCTGGTGCACCCCGCCCAACCCAGCCCCCCCCACAACCTGAGCCCCTATGTAGAGCACGAGGGGAGGAGCCGCAAGGCGGGAACTGAGGGAGAGGAATCCTCAGAGGAAGGGAAATGGGCGTGGCTACAATAGCTAACCCCATGGCCGCGCGCGAGGTGCGAACATTAAAAGGTTTTTTTAAGTCCTTTTTGCAATCCCTCTGGTCCACTACTGGATACCAGTACAACACCCCCCCATTGAAGTTGCGGTTTATTAATTTTAAGTTTTGGGGAGCTGTGCAAAGAAAACTGAAAAAAATCAGTTTTGGAACGGAGGTGGTATTTATTCTGAGTAGTAGAATTATATTTTATATATAGTCTGGGGGGACGGGTGCAACTCCGCAATGCACATCTTCCACATCCACAAATTCCCTTCCTGATATCCACCGCGCAGTCCAACCCCTATCGGCGAAATCAATGTACAGAGAACCACCCTCTGTGCAATATGCACCATCACTCTCAGCCCTCGCACCCGCAACACTACGGCCCATCGGTATGGCATGCAAATTTATTCGTAGTGAAATTCCTCCCAGCCACACGCGGGTAGGCTATTTGCTTCTAGATGAGAGTAGTTTATCGAAGTCGATCCTCGGCTCATAATGAGCCACAGCGTTCGCAACACGTTGGGCATCACTTGCATGTAGCTTTGCTGAGCACGCCTGCATAGCGGAGGTTTCAGAGGGCAGGGATCCATTGTCGGCACTGCTTGAAGAGTGAGATGCCGGCCCGGCAATAGCAATGGGCCCCAATAGCCCTGTTAGAATGTTTGACATACCTGGATAGCTTTGTATGCAGGAATCGTTCCCAGCGTCGTGAGCATCACTGGGGCGCCATATGACTCGGTAAGGTCCAAGACGTAAGGTAAAGGCGCGGAGTCATCGTTGCTTGCGCACGAGGGACGACCCGCATCGCCGGTGCAAAGGATGAGGGAGCCGAGCCAGGCCTCGTCACGCTCGTGTGCAATGGCTTGGTCAGCAATAGACGACTTTGCCGCTTCCCACCGGCCATGTTTGACACGCTGATAAAATGCAAGGTATGCGAGCACCACGTCGTCTCGAGTGCAGTGTGTGAGATAGATCGGCCGACGCATGCCCTGATCATAGTTGTGACGGAGCTTGCGTAGAAACCGACGAGGTGCAGTGGTCACCACCTCGACGTCCTCTGTGAGCAACAGCATTGGAGGAGCAGCGCTTTTGAGTGAGGGGATTCGGTGTAGCCATAGAGTACGAGCAGGATAAGAGGAGCGCTCTCAACTGGCCAGCACGCAGCTGCACATTGACGGTGATATTCCTCGCCCTCGCCGGCATGCACCTGTCGAATAGTGCAGCGGGCGACAATGCACGCCCGAAATGAGCTGAGCACCAAGCACGTGCTCGATGTCGCTCAGGCAAGGCTTCGACAGCAATGGCAAATAGTCGATCACGCCAAGCAAGGGCACCCCCCATCTGAAGGAATGAGTTAGAATTTGGCTCAGTCCTGCAACTTTTCCGCATCACAAGCAGGAAGCACTTGCATCTGCAGTAGGAGCCCTAGATACCTGTCCTCAACGGCGCGGCCAAAGTAGTCCCTAACCATGTCGAGCTTTTCCGGTCGCACCTTGTTGATGATGACACCACGTACCCGCGCGCCGTACTTCTCGCACATAACTCGATTCACCTCGACAAATGCGCGTGGAGAGACATGCGATTGATCTTTGAAGCAGGTGTTCCATGATTAGGCTACGGTGCAAGGCACATGAAGCACACCATACACATCGAGACCTCCGAGGCGCGCGCTCTGGGCCTCATGACCCATGGTCACGCTATCAAGGTGAGGGATAATCGCAGCACCCTATTTTCCCTGTTCTGACCACGTGGCTCTCCATGAAGTGATGCATCCTACGCACTTCAAGCTCGTCAAATGCTGATCCGAGCCCACCGTTGGCGACGAGAACCACATCTGCGCCGAGGAGCGCGGCCGTTTGCGCATTAGACATGTCGATGATGGACCCAACGCCGACGTGCCCTGTCCCTTCTACCAGTGTCACCTCGGACCGTTTCTCGATCTCGGCAAAAGACTCGCGTATTCTATCCACCTGCGACTGCCGGTCAACCTTGCCGTCGATAAAGTCCTTAGTGTAGCCCTTGGGTACAAGCACCTGCAATAGATACGGTGGTTGCCGTCCTTCCGTAGTCCATAGCATCCAGAGAGGGTGGG
This sequence comes from Isochrysis galbana, assembly GCA_018136815.1. NCBI lineage: Eukaryota > Haptophyta > Isochrysidales > Isochrysidaceae > Isochrysis > Isochrysis galbana. Next base: position 8,759,492 of record CM030932.1, on the reverse strand, counting down.
CCTATTCCACAGGCAGCAGCGCCATCGCTCGCGTTCGCGTCTATGCCTCACCGGGCTCATGTGTTCGTATGACATGTGGTCGAGCCCAAAGTATTCTTTCATCACAACAACGTCCTTGTCGACTCGGATCTCCTTCCCGTCGGATGTTCGGACGGGCACGTGCTGCTGGCCAACCGGCTTAATGAAGCCGACCTTTCCGAAGCGCTTGCGTAGCCCACTCATGAGCGCTAGGCTTACAGTTGTCTTACCAACGTTCTGCCGCGTGGCGGCGACGAAGATCGGGCGACACATCTGGCAGAGCTCCGCTCACTCACTGCCGCCTCCAGAACCTCTGTGGGAGCTCTTTTGCGGCCAGGGGAGAAGGGAATGGAGGGAAAGAGAAGGAGAGCGAGAGCGAGGGGGAGAGAGGCAGGGAAGGGACTGGGAGGAGGAGAGGGTGTGCGAGAGGGAGGTAGAGACGGGGGAATAGGGGGAGAGGCGAGGCGGGAGAGAGGAGCGATAGAAAGAGAGGGCGCGAGCGCAGGAAGAGGAGCTAGCGGGCGAGGGGCGAGAGAAGAAAGAGAGTGAAGAAGCCTTAGAGATACGAGCGAGAGTGGGTGGGTGTGGGAGGGGGCAGCAGCGCCCCCGCGAGAGGTATGAAGTACTACCAGTAGAGAAGTAATAGTGCGGCTCGCTCTCCCGCTCGTCCGCTCGCTCGCTCCCCCGCCCCCCGCCCGCCCAGCAGCAGCTCCCGCACCCTCCCCCGAATTAGCTCTCAGATAGATTTCGCCAATGAGCTCTCAGATTTCGCCAATGTTAATGTTATGAGCTCTCAGATAGAAATACACGCTGGGAGGAGGGACCGATAGGAGCTACCCCTCGTTGCCAAAAATCTGACATTGGTAAAGTCTGGCGTTCCGCTCTCTTCCCCGCCCCTCCGCTCAGCCCCCCTCCCCCTGGCGAGGGCGAGATCGCCCTTCCCGTCCCCTCCGCTCCGCTTCATCTCGACACGTTGTGCAAACCCCGCGATATTGGATAAATCGTGCTGTTTAAGTGAATGCCGCGAGCTTGTCGCCCGAACGCGATTCCAGCGAAGAGCCCTCGTGTATACTGTATTGATATTGAGATATATCGTATATATATTGAAAAGACAAAGGGCAGAGTTTCCCGCCTTTATCTGTCAAGACATGTCGGAAGCTCCGCCCTTGGAGGCAGCTCAAGAGGCGACCACACCCGACCACACAGCCACAGACACGTACGCACCACCAAGCAAGAAGGAGCAAGCATCGCGGGAGGTCGCCATATCCGTGCTCACGGGACGATTCAGCTCGGTAAGGCAGGCCCTGCAGCAGTCAACTGTCGTATTCCATACGATGACAGACTTTTACTTCTAACCTGTGGGTTATTTTAAGCCTCAAGGTCTCGTCGGCGACATTCTACCCCTTCTCTTACTTTCTTTCGATGTCATCAAACGTTCCATGACTGTCTTTTGTCTTCTCCTCATGCATCGGTTGTAGTCTTCTGTCTTCTCTTCGTGTATCGGCGGTAGCTCCCCAGCGAGGTCTGCCCTCGTTGTTCCGACCTCTCTGTCGCATGTCTGTGCGCCGATGAGTTGCCTTGGTGCCGACGCTTGACAGTCCGTCCTGAGTGTGGTTAGTTTTCGCCCTGTTTGGATTAGTTCGTGTGTGTCTGCGTGTCGGGGGATCTTTTTGGGTCCCTGCGTTGTATGTAGTCTCTCGTGTCTACCTTGGACCTAAGAAGCTCTCATTCTCATTCTCTCTCTTCCTCTAGCTCGCTAGCTAGCCTCGGCCCTACCCTCCAACGCCGCGCGTTGCGAGCCTCCGAACCTCCGTCTCTCTCTTCGTCCCTAGCACTCGATGGTAGACACAGTCAGACCGACTTCTACTATGATCTTTCAGACATATTCCCGCAAGCAACAACCAACGACTCTTTCACGGCCGCGTCAGCTGCCGGCTCGATCGAACGGCCCTCTGCCTACGAGCCAGTGGTCATCGCGTGTTCGACATCAACGCTCTCCGAGGCGAGCGAGTACTGCACGTACAAAATTTTGAAAGAGCTGAAGGCCGACCCCGCGACCCCGCTGCGCGCGCGCTCATCGATATGGACAAGGGTGAGAAGCAGCAGCAGGCTGCCGCAGCCGTCGCAGCGTCGCTCACGGCCGCTCTGATCGAAAACGAGGAGGCAGTGACCTACGAATCGCTGCAAGAAGCGTGGAAGTCAATTATTGAAGCGGGCAATGCTGGAAGCATGCCGTCAAGTGCCGCGTGCGACGCCCTTCGCGCGCAGCTCAACAGGCACGCGATTCCCGACAAGGAGCGCCGCGCGATGGATGGCCTTCACATTCCAGCTTCGTGCGTGGCAAGGGTGCGTGGAGCGGGCAAAGGGCCAGAAGCGCGTACGTGGAATGGATGTGAGATCTTGGAGTCGGCGAAGCGTATCTGCGGCGACTTTTGTACAGCCGTTTTGGGCCCGCTCCACCTGCTGCGACGGTCGTGTGAGAACGACGCGTGCGCGACGGAGCAACGCTGGCAGGGCAGTGTGCCTGCGGTTCTGTCTCACCTGTGGGAGCCCTTGACGGATTGGAGGTTACGGATGGGACGGAGGGAACCGGAAGGTGTCGATTCGGGTTCAGCTTCCCAATTAAAGATTGAAAACAAAAGGCCGCTTATCGATTCGGGTTCAGCTCCCGTAAAGATTGAAACCACAAGGCCCAGCAACATCAAATACAAAAAAGCTCGGCCATGAAGGCATCCGCACTTCAAATGAAGGGAGGAGTGCCGAGCCAAGGCGACGCCGTATGTGGTGCTGCTCGGCCTCTCCTTCGGGGTGCTCGCGGGGGGGGCTCATGGTAGGGTGAGACTGGAAGAAACCGGAGGGAAAGGAGACCAAATGAAGGCAAGCCGCCTAACTAATGGGATGTGGAGATGGTTTGCTTCAGGTGATGGGATGTCTCATAAGCTCACCATAGGCTATAATGGAGGCATGATCGGCAGAGTCCTAGAAATCCAAGGATTTTCTAGGACGTGGTCCTAGTTTCTAGGACGGAATTTTTTGTCCGCATTGTAACTTGTGGGGAGTTATAATGGGAGCCGGGGGTTTGCGAGGGGGGAGATTTGTAGGGATGCATATGTGTATGTGTCTGCACCATCACTCCAAGGCGTGCGGGCAAGTGCGCTGAGGGGTGTCGTGATAGTACCGGGCTAGTGGGAGTAGTGGTACTAACGCTCAGTTGTTTTCTTATTACATGCATACATGGCCTCTGGGAGTTGCTTTGTTTGTGCTTTGTGCTTTGCGGGAGAGACTCCCTTGGTACCGGTGCGCGGCCACCCGTCGGGAGCGCGGTATAAACTTGGCTCGTTAGCCACCTTAAGCAGTTTTTTTATCGTCGCCCTCACACGAGAGACGGTGAGTAGATTGGGGCTAGGTTAAATTTTCGAGTTTTTTTGTCGGAGTTTTTTTGTCGCCAGCCGGCAGCGATGATTTTGGCGCGCAAGCGCAACAACGGCCGGCCGGCGGCAAAAAAAAACTCAAAAAGTAAAGCTCGCGGGAGAGAGATGATGAGGTGGGGCGGGAGCTTCTGAGCTTCTGAGATCGATTAGAATGGATTGATGATTACTTTGTACTCCGAGGGATGGCCCCCAGTATCCTCTCTCTGTTCGCCGAGAGAAGAGAGAAGAAGAAGAGAGGCGGGAGAAGACCAAGAAGATGAGAAGAGACTAGGAGGAGACGAGACGTAGGGACAAATAAAAAAAGACTGGACTAATAACAAGTTGTCTCTTTCCCACCTCGAGCGAGACCCACAAAAACTCACTCCAAGGAGAGAGGAGAGAGGGGAGGGAGAAGAAGGATAGGGAGGAAAGAAGGGAGGAAGGGAGGGAGGGAGGAGAGGGAGGGAGAGAGAGGGACGGGTGGGTGGGTGGGAAGAGAGAGAGAGAGGGAGGGAGAGCTGTGGCGTGAGTAAGGGTAGCGGGCCGTCGAGATGGACGAGCTGGAAGACGAGGCCTTCATGGGGATTGACATTGAGGCGATTGAGGCGGCGCACCACGCAGCTGCCAACGGCGTGCTCCTGCGCACACTTCAGCGCTCGTTTGGGTTTGAGGCATTCCGGGAGGGGCAGCAGTCTGTGATGGAGGCGCTGCTTGCAGGCAGGGACGCGGCCGTCTTCTGGGCGACGGGCAACGGCAAGTCACTCGTCTATCAGATCCCCGCGCTTCACACATCCAAGACCGCTGTGGTCGTCACGCCGCTCATCTCACTCATGCAGGACCAGGTCAACAAGATCAACGTGACTGCCGGCCGTGGCGAGAGGCAGCTGGCCGCTTTTCTCGGCTCGGCGCAGAACGACCCCAAGATTGAGCGGGACGCCCTTCAGGGACGGTTCCCGCTCGTCTATATCTCACCCGAGAAGCTGATGTCTGCGGACGGCCACATATTGCACGCCCTGGCTCGAATGGCTGAGGACAAGATGCTGCTAATGCTTGCTGTCGACGAGGCTCACTGCGTGTCTGAGTGGGGCCACGACTTCCGCCCCGAATACCAGCGGCTGGGCGAGTTCAGGCGCGCCGTCCCGGGAGTTCCGATCGTGGCACTGACCGCAACTGCCGTTGAGCGTGTGCAGCAGGACATTGTCAGCTCGCTTGGAATGATGAACCCGTTCATCTCACGCTTCTCATTCCGGCGCGCAAATCTCACCCTGCGCTGCCAGCGCAAAATCGGGACAGGCGGTGCGTCAGTCCACATGGCGAGCATACTCTCTGCTTTTAAGACGAAGGGGCCGACTTCATTATCGTCCACTCTCATTTACTGCCCCACGAAGCGCGACGTTGAAAGCATCTGCGAGTACCTTAAAATGCATGGCATCTCCTGCGACTACTACCACGCAGGCCGTACGCAAGAAGAGCGAGATGCCGTGCACAAAGCCTTCCTCTGCTCCGATGTGCCCGTCGTCGTCGCCACCGTCGCTTTCGGCATGGGCATCGATAAACCCGACATTCGCAGGATCATCCACTACGGGGCGCCAAAGACGGTTGAAGAGTACTACCAGCAGGTGAGGAAATCACAAGACCGCTACCCTCAAATGCTGAGACTGGTGCCAAGGCGCTCACCACGGCGATATGAATGCTGCGGTATCAGAGACTCACTTGAGCTCTTTTGATCTGTCTGCGTGCCGCCCCACAGCGCCAAACGCCCTGCCGCCTCAATGCGCCCCTTGCCGTGCTGCAACAGGTGGGACGCGCTGGCCGCGACGGCGCACATGCCGAGTGCATCATGATTTGTAGTGACACGGACTTTGTGCGGTATTCAGACGACTTCTACGTCGGAGCCCTGACACCAAAGGCGCGAGAGATGGTCCTGGCATCCACTGCCTCACTCCGCGCCTATGCCGCCGACGGCAGCACGTGCCGACACGTGCAGTTGCTTCGCTACTTTGGCGAGGAGCCAACATTCACACATTGTCTCAATATGTGCGACAATTGTTTGAATTCGCAGAAGCACGCGAATGATACACACCGCGACTTTGGTGCCGAGGCGCGCGTCGTCCTGGTAGCGGTGCGTCAGGCAGGCGACGGCGCGCCCTGGAGCAGGATAGAGCCGCAGCTCCTCGGGAGTGATGGCGCGCTCACGCAAAACGTCCAGCACTCCGCTGCAGCCCTCAGGGCGGAGCTCCGGCCGCGGCGTTCTGCTGCGGCCCTACGAGAATTCCTTGGGCTGCTCGTGAAGTCGAAGCACCTGAACCGCTACACAAAGCGCACGACCGGCCAATACGCCCGCTCATATGAGGCCTATGGCGTGAGTCCCCTCGGAGACCAGGCGCTTGCCGAGGGGGTGCGCTTGCGTCTTTTGCTGCCAGTGCCAGCGGGGATCCGCCAGCTCGAGGAGACGGCAGCTGCTCGAATGGAGGAGCACAAGGCGAAGCTGACTGCTCACGGTTTTATCGACAAGGTGGAATGGCACAGCGTGGCACGCACTCCTCCGCTTGTGCCGCCCGGCCTTGGATGTGCACTTGCGACTGTCGACCCGCTCAAGCTGGTCATTGCTCACTTTAGCGCCCCATTCTTCGGATTGGCAGGTCCCGCAAGAAGAGCTGGCCCTCATTGGTGAGAAAAGTGATCCAGAGGGTCCAGTCATCCGCGCTCTCCTCAACTGGGCGCGTACCTTGGAAGCCTACCGAAAGGGTGGGCCAACCGGCGTGGCCAAAGCGGTGCGGTTGGAGGCCCTCTACGATAAGCTGGTGGAGTGGCGAGCTTTTCAAGCCAAGCAGCTCGTCATGGCGCCGGCGCAGCTCTTACCCGAGCACCTGCTGAGGACAATCTGCTACGTGCAGCCGGAGTCCGCGCAGTCCATTATCGAGGCTGGTGTGCGCATCCCGCAACGAGCAGCCGAGGAGCTCGCTGGCCTTATTACTGCCTGGAAGCATTTGGGAGCTGCCACGACGGGCGCTAGAACAGCGAATGAGCGTGACCCGCTAACGGAGACAGTCCAAAACAAGCGCGTGAGTGCACCCAGCGAAAGCGGACTCCTCATCATTCCTGACGGGCCGATGCGCCCTCAGAAGCGCTGGCCCTTCCTTAAGGAGACTGTTGGCTCAACCAAGAATCCACGCCCGGCCTCGTGGGTCCTTTCCGCTCGCCGCTATGAGTCGGGCGAATCGGCTGAGAGGATCGCAATGACGCAGGAATCTGGCAAGCCCATCAAGACATCCACCGTTGTGAATCATCTGTTTACTGCCGTGCAAGCTGGGTGGCAGCTGCGGCTTCGGCCGTTAACCAAGCTTGTGGCACCGCCGGCGCAAGCCGAGTGGACGCAACTGGAACGCGCTGAGATGACCCTCGGAATCAACATTCAGGTGAGTAGCTCTTCTAGGTAGCATTATCTCACGCGCGAGGTGTGTGTTGCAACTTCGGTAGATGTGCATCAACTTCATGCTAAACCCACTTGCGCTAGCGACTGCCCCTGGCAATCCATTCCCCAATTATCGTCCTCCGCATCTTCCATTTTCGTCCAACGCATCTTGCGTCTGCCGATGCTTGTCGCCCTATCCGGATGCACCGCCTGATTTTCACGGCTCCTACTTGCCCCACCTTGCCCCATTGAACTTGGCAGACCGACGAGAAGTACAATCGGTCTGAGGTGATTGGCGTCTTTATCGCATGCGCTACCAAAGCATGGGCCGACCGTACCGAGGAGGAATTCACACTAATCAGCGCATGGATGGATCGCCTCTCATGGTACGAGCTGTTCCGCCGTACGGGGCTCCCTCCAACGTTTGACGAGCCCAGTGTGAAGAGCATGCGTGTATGATTGCGTGAGAAAGGCGCGGGAGCGGCTCAAATACAGAGGGGCGTGGGAAGTGCGGTTACGTGGGGAACTCACACAAAAAGTTTCTCGGTGTGCTCTCTGAGTTGGATGCATCGTGGGCTATGGGGCCACCGCTGCAAGGCAGCGCCCGTGCCATCGAATGCCCCCCCCCCCCCCCCCCATGTGTTGAGAACCGGTTCCAACGGGGAAGTTCCCAAACTTGGATTGGGATTGCTACCGATGCAAGAACACATTAATTAGGGCGTTGCAAGGCCAATCGGGATAGCGAGCATGGGGCAATACGCAATACTTGTCCAAATTGTATTGCAAGTTGCAAGTGCTTGGGTGGATGCTTGAGTTGCTCAAAAGTGTGGGCCCTCTTTATAAGTGGTCTGCAAGCTTGGGACGCGGCGCCGGCCTCTACGAGTATAATCCCATACTATCAACGAGTATAATCCCGAAACTATTGTTATAGTTTTATTTAGCGATGGAGCGCGCGCCGACCGCTCCCCTCTCCCAGCCCCCCGCCGCCACGACGCCCCAACGGGGCCGCCCCAAACCGCCGGAGCCGAAGCGCTCGCAGGCCTCTGCCCCACCAGCCACCGACGTCGACATGGCTCCGCCACCCTCGCCTCCTCACCAGCCCCAGAAGCAGGGAACAGGCCGTGCCCTGTTCCCTGCAGAGCAACAGAGCCAGCAACTGGCTCAGCCGCCCAGCTCCACCGTCTCGCCACCCAATCAAGGACTCCCCATGGTGGGTGGCAGCATTGCTGCCACCCCCATGGTGGTAACTCCTACCAGCAGTGCACCCCTCGGGGGCGGGCACTTGACACAACAATCAATCTTTGGAGCCTTTGCTCCCACCAACCAACCAACAACCCATGCGCCCAAGTCGTATGCAGAAGCCACGCATGGGAGCAAACTGAAGGAGCCAGCCCAACAAGCTCTGAAGCAGCCAGCCCAACAACAACCGCAACAGCTGTCGCGCAAGCGGGCCGACCCACAGTCGGATCCCAAAGGGACTCCCACCAACACCACCCAACTCGCTCCCCCTCCAATGGATGAAGAAGAGGAACCCGAAGACACACCCTTTTTCATTCAGCTAGCGCAACTAGCTGAAGACAAAAAGGACATTAAAAGTGAGGATGTGGCCACGTTCATGGAGTTTCTTCTCTCTAGGCTAGAGGGCCTAGATGCCACGCCAGATGGGATGGACAAGGGCCGAAAGGGCCCATGGATTTTCTACGTCGATGACGATGCTCACGACCAATTCAAGGCCGCTTATGGCGACAAACTTCAAACGGTACTCTCGGGAGTCCCGCATGAGTTTGGAGTCACCTATGGCACGATAGCCGACTCAGCTCCCCGCAAATCTAGCGCTATCAAGTCCTCTCTCAAAGAGGTCGCCACCTACATCGTGTTTCGCATTTTCGACCCAGTATAATCCCCCTTTGCGAGATGGAGATGGGCGACGTCACCACCGAAAATTAGAGGGTGCAACCTCAGGTTTGTTTGTTTTTTCGGCAAGTGCCCCCACGTGGACGGTATAAGTTCTACTTGCAGGACCCCCTCATTAAAGTACAAAAGTGTAGGTTTCAGATGGTAATCTGACGAGCCGGCACCGCATGTATGTGCGCAGCAGTTGAAAGAAGTGCCGGAAGCGGGCCCACGTTAGAACTGGGCGTGCGTGTCCGCTTTATCGTTGGGCGCTTAGGTGCGGGGTTTGCCTACTGAGAGAGCGTCTTCAGGCTTGCCGAATTTCATCATGCCTCTCGCCCAAATGAGTGCGCCGGGGTCACTTTATGCAGAGCATGCTCAGAACCCCCACGGCTATCTGGCTGGGCCACGGCGGCTTCTTCTTGGGAGATGCACTAATCTTATGATTGGTCGCCATGGAGGGGGGCCTCGCGCCCCCCCGACTCTCTCGACTCCCCTCATGGGGGGCGAGAACCATCCACCCCCCTGCGATGCCTCTTGGCATGTAGGGGGGACTCACCCAGACTGCCCAGACTCTCCTTGAGAGTCGGGCACAGATCGCACGCCCTGGCCCGCGTTGGCCTGCTTCTCGCTCTGTCTGACCAACCCCTCCTCCCCCCGCCTTCCTCTGCTGACGGGCTTCAGCCCGTCAGCACCTCTGAAGTGGCCTCCCTCGCCGCGCCTGCCGCCGGCTTTGCCCCTTCCTCATTGCCCTCAGGCCCTATGGGCCACTCCAATTCGTCAGGGAGGCGGCGGCTTCATCTTGGGAGGCGGCGGCTTCATCTTGGGAGGCGCGAGGATGAGATTTGTCGATGCGCCCCGCGCGGTGCACACTGTTTTATAATGTAAACACCCACAAATCCACCCCTCTGCCTCTGCAGTTCCCCCCCCCCCCCCTTCGCTGTTTCCCCCCCCCTCTCTCTATTCTCTGCGTTCCCCTCTTCTCCATTCCCTGATTTTCCCGGGCCAAGCCGGGGAAATACGTGAATATGAGGGAGAGTTGGGTCAGTGTTGGGATTTCACCCCCCTCGTAGGGCGGTCAAACAGTGTTTTTTTATAAGGGGTGAAAAAATGACCATCTCAGAATTGAGGAAATTTGAGGATTTTTCACGGTCCCTCCGAGTCGCGTTCCGAGCCACTTTCCCGTCCATTTCACATGCCCGTCATTCGCCCTCCCCGTTCCCCCGATGAGCCCGTTCCGGGCTCCCCGGATGAACCGTGCGCCGCGCTAGCTCCCGGTGCGCCTCCGCGGCTCGTTTCCAAAGAGGAAACGAGCTTCGCTCCGACACAGCCCTCCCTCCCCCTCCCCCCCTGATCCTGATCGAGCAGACAGGTGCAGAGTGGGGGCCCCAGAGGCTCAGGAGCGCCAGCGAGGGAGAGGCAGGGGAGGCCAGGGCCCAACCCCAGCCTCCTCTGCCCTTTGAGCCTGAGCTGGCCTCCAGGAGCCTCCAGGGGTCGCCAGAGGGCAGCTGGAGGCCTGCCGCAGGCGCGCCATCGCTCGTGCCGCAGGAGAAGGAGGAGAGAGCGCGGAGAAGGGGGTGGGCGCGAGCGAGAGCTCCGCCCACCGAAGAATAGGTAAGAACCGCGCCTGTTTACGGGATAAGTCGGGACTGAGGCCGCCGCCCACCCGGAAGCCGGAAGCGACACAGGAGGAAGGGGAAGGGGAGGAATGATAAATGATCACCGGACCATATCTCTAAGCCCTTTACCCCTATCCCCCTAATAGTGTACAGGGGGAGACGCCTGATGGCGGGGGGGAAAGGGCTGGGGGAGTGGGGGTGTAGAAAGTTTCCTGCATTAACTCCTTAGAAGCGCCAAAATTGGCGCTTCCGCCTCGAAAAGTCTCAACCGCTCCCTACAGCGTCAACCCCAGCCCCCCAGCTCTCAGGGGAGTCTCAAGGACATCCTTCGTCACAGCTGGGTGGGCCTACATTCCATATAGTCGGCCATCTACACGCGAATAGATGAGCAAAGGGGCAAAAAAAGTGCAGCTCCAATATTGGCGCTTCCAGTATTACGAAAAATATTCCGTTTAGGTAATAGAGTCGAAGCGAGGCGACGGACTGCAACTGTGAGGGCATCGCTGTCCCGCGGCGCGCGGCGCGCGCCGGGGGGGGGGGGGGGGGAGGTGGCGACGCACCCAGAAAATATGTTCCACCTTCTGTTCGCTCGTGCCCTCTCACTTATCTCTTACACGCAGTTCCTCCTCCCGCACAAGCCGCAAAAGATCAAATCCGAAGCGCCAAAATTGGCGCTGCGGGCCGGCGGTAAGGAGTTAAAGAAGTGGGTCCACGGCCGCATGTGCATTAAGAAAGAATAAGAATATTATAAGGTTTTTCCTTCCATCTCCCGAGGCGCCTCACGTACTCGTCGCACATGCGCTCTCTTCGCCGTGCAGAGGAGAGTCTTTCACTTTCATGCTTAAGGTTAATGTTTTTGCCATGGAGAAACTGCAGACGGCGAACGGTATATTGCTAGACAGCCAATATGAGCTCTATCGGAGCACTATCTCTATATCTGTATTCGTCTTCGTCTAGGAGACGAAACCAAAAACAATGGCATATGAGTGGCATCATTCTTGAACGCTTTTGCGGTCACCGACACTTTGGCATCGACGTTTTACTCTATTGCAATTGCCATCACCGGATCGTGCACTACAGTTGTGGCTGGCGATTTTACCTCGGCCTCAGCAGCAACTCTGCTTTGCTTCCTCTTTTTCTTTAACACACCGATTCCAACACCAATGAGCAAGGCGAGGGCGACAAGTGCTCCGCCGACACTCCCAGCGATGACGCCAGTGTTGTTGTTGTCCTCATACTGTAAGAAGTTAGCAGACGACGTAGATTGGCAGAGGCAAGACGATTGTATAATTGCGCCAACAGCCTGACAAGTGTTGCTCACCACGCTCTTGCCGGCGCATGTGACACTTTCGCATTCGTCACGACGTTCCTCGCATGGATCTGTGGCAGGCGGCGGTGGCGGCCGAAGGTACGTGGATTGGCAGATGCAATTTCGCAATACGCCGCCAAAGATGATCTCGCAAGTGTTTATCGAGACGGACCGGCCTGCACACGTGACAGATCGACACTCCTCGCGAATTGCGGCACACTGATCTGGCGGTGGAGGCGGCTGCGGACACGGTGAGTCAGAGCACACCGTGCCACAATGATACGAATAACACCTGTTGCTTGTGCTCAAGCATACACATGCCGCGTCATAACTTTGGGTACATGATGTGCCGCACTTGTCGGTGTCCCAGAAGTATGAGTAGTGACAATAGCCGTTCGAACGGCAATCCGGGTAGCCACTCGGACACATGCACACAGCTCCGGCCTCTTTGGCGCCGAGAAGGATCAGGCCAATCGCGGTGAAGACGTTCATAGCCATTCTGCAGCACGGAGGAGTACAGGCCGTCGTCCCTCCGGCTGCACGTAAGGTTCTTGTCGCTACCTAAACGTGCTCATTCTTTCAAAAAGAAGAGGAAACGAACGGCTGGGGGGAAACAGTCGGAGGACTTTCAGGGTCCCAGGATCGCGATCTCCAGGAGGCTCTGGACTTCCATCCTCATGGCTGGGTTCCTCAAGGTTCTCTGTCGCGACGAGGTCCCCTAGGACCCCCCTTTTCGGCGGGCGTGGCTTGGGCTTGGGGCTCGATACGTCGCCAGCAGATGGCTGGGTTCCTCAAGGTTCTCTGTCGCGACGAGGTCCCCTAGGACCCCCCTCTTCGGCGGGCGTGGCTTGGGCTTGGGGCTCCCCTAGATATGTAATCTTCGCCGGAGGCGAGGAAGATTTTGAATAATTCGAATTCAAGCTGAGAAGCTGAACGCCTTTGTTTCGCTCCGCTCGGGAGGCCTGTTCCCATGGTTGGCTTTGACGTAAGTTTTGTTTTGTAAGGGCCACCTAAATTTTGATCAAAATTTTGACGCTTTCGAATATTTTGTCCTACTATAACCCAATAACACTCTCCCTCGCACCTTCGACGACGACTGCGTCGTGGACCACGTCGTGCCAAACCTTCAGGCTAGGGAGGAAAGATGTTATGGGTCGTGAGCTGGGGGACGAGGCGGGGGCGTGAGCCGGCGCCCTGCTGCGCCTCTCTCTCTCCTCGCGTGTCGCATCTTCCAATCTCCGCGCGGCCCCCCAAGTTTTGTTTCTTTCCAAATGAAAGGCCCCAAATTTTGGTCAACAATTTCGATTTCGATTGACCACCCAAATTTGACAAAATTTTTTACAAAACTTACGTCAACCCCAATCCTAGGGGGGTCTTTAGTCTACAGTATAGGTGCACCATTAATTAAGAAACCCCAGCATTAAGAAAGCTTAACATGAATTTGGCCGCCGACGCGGTAAGAAACTGCAGCTCGACCCGGACATTTGATCGCTCAATTCGACTGATGTCCCACAATTGACGGAACGACACCTAGATGGAGGGAGCGAAGGGGACGGAGTGGCACGGGCGGGAGAGGCACGCGTGGACGAGGGTGAGATCGATGGGCCGATCTCACTCGACATGAAGACAGGCGAGACGAGCACTGAGCACACGGGCGGATCAGGGAGGCACAGGGGCGCTCGAGCGGTGGCGCTGAGCGTGAGAGTCGCCACAGAACCGAGGGAAGACACTCGCGGGAAAAGGACACGCGCGGGGGAAGGAGATACGCGAGAAAAGAGAGGGATGAAACGAGGCCAGGAGAACAAGGGAATACCCGGGGAGGGAAAACGGGGAGGGGAGGGGAGGGAGGGAGGGAGGGGGAGAGACTTCCGCGGGGGGGGGGGAAGACAAACCTAAATATCGATGCAGGGAGGGGGCGCCGGAGCGTGACAACAGGCGGAGGGAGTCACGCGGGGAAACCTAGACGGCGGGAGAAATGTACAAATGGGAGGGAGTAACCCGTAACCCCCTTTACCCGCAACAAGGTCAGCTTGAAGGCAGGCCCATTGCGGCGCGTGGGAGTGCGAGTTGCGACCCGCGCCCATTAGGGGTCTGAGTCAGGTTGTTGAGTGCGCCCAGCCCCTGCCAGAAGGCAGGGGCTGGGGTTGGTTGTGTGGGCCCACCCAGGTGGGTGTCCGAACTGTCCGCGATGGGCGATGGAGTGAGGGAGGTGGGAGGCCCCCATTGACCCCCACTTATAAAATTAGGTTGCCGATCAACTATGAGAAATCATCAACAGCGAGACGGATCAGACGAGAGTACAGGCAAGCAAGCAGCGGGAACCAGACACGCATGCGTCCAGTGATACGCCCGCGCGCCCGCCAACACATCACAAACCAAAGACAGCTCAAGTGACAAATGACTGCATTGCTACCCTATGACGATCACACAAATATTCCACGAAAGTCCAAAAGAGTTAGGCGCGTCTACCACTGCGATTGAGGGTGGCGACGTTGGGGGGAAAGGCTTGCCGTGTGCGCAAGCAATGGCGCATTGATGCTCAGTTATGATGTAAGAAACAGTTTGAGGCGTGAAATGCCAGCCAAGGGAGTATAAAACAAGCAATCCACCCGTACTTAGGCCGCAGCAGCGGAAACAGCTCCAAATTTGAGCTTGACCATTTCATGATCCTCGAGGCGCACGAGGTAACGCTCGGCATCGGTATCGACCTGCATGATGACACCTGTCTGCCCATTGAGCGACGGTCGCGACTGGATGCCCTCAATTGAAATACGAGTGGAATTGGGCAAGATAAGGTTCTCGCGCTTGATGGCAAGCGATGCGTTCGTCGTCGGCAGACCCTCGCAGTGATAGCGACCACTAGCCGGGTCGTACACCGCGGCGCTCGGCGTGCACCCGTTGAGGTGAGACTGGCTCGTTCCATGTACAACAGCATTTTCGATTATTTGACGCACATTGCAACGCTTCACTGCGATGCGCTCTCCCGAGGCCGGCAGCAGCACCGTGTAACGGCCTCGCTTCGCATCGAAGGCTTCGATCCGGCCAACAACACCTTCACGAGAGGCATCACTGAGGCCGCTGAGCTTCACCTTCTTGCCCGGCGGCAAGACGCCTTGATCGGCACCCATTGCCTGCCGCTTCTTTGAAGCTGCGTTCATTCCCGACTTCCCGCCTCCAATAATGCCCATGTCGGCGAAGTCGAAGCCTCCAAATCCACCTAGACCGCCAAGGCCGCCAAAGCCCCCTAGGCCGCCCATGCCGCCGTGCATGCCGGTCCGTCCACCACGTTTGCGGCCAGTGCCCACGCTACCAAAGAGGTCGCCCATCTGGCCATCACCTCCGAATATCTGCGCGAATATCTCGGCGGCGCGCTCCGAGCTCATGCTGTCACCCGATGCAGGCTGACCGTTGAAGCTGAAGCGCACGTTGCTGGGCATACCGCTCGCTCCATCGCCAAAGTTAAAGAAGCCCGGCGGGACGCCGCTAGCGCCGTTCCCTCCAGCGCCTGGTGGTGGCATGCCGTTGAGGCCCGCCTCGCCGTAGCGGTCGTAGATTTGGCGCTTGTTACTGTCGGAAAGGATCTCATACGCTTCTGCCATCTCCTTGAACTTGGCCTCCGCCGCTTTCTGCTCGGTCTCCCCCTTGGCGGCGAAGCGGTCGGGGTGCCACTGCAGCGCCTTCTTCCGGTACGCCTTCTTGATCTCGTCCTCGGAGGCTGTGCGCTGGACGCCGAGCAAGGAGTAGAAGTCGCGGTTGGTCATGCTGAGTTGCTCGTCTAGTCTCTGCTTGTCGGCTGCGCGTGAGGGACGAGCTCTAGCTAGGGGTGGAGATGTGTGGGTGTCGGCGAGTCGACTGGCTGGGCACTCGGCTCGCTTCCGAGAGAACGGATGAGGCAACAAGGCGCCGAGACCCCTCTTCTCTCTTCTTCTCCTCTCGTCCCACTCTCCTTCTTTCTTCTCTGGGCCTCTCCTCTCTCCTCTCTCGCCCCCCCCCCTCGGCACTCCCGCTCCCTCTGGGCGCCTCCACGCCCCCCTCTCTTCCCTCTCTCTTCTTCTCCCTCCCGCCGCCGAGAGATTTCGAGCCGTCGAGCCCCGTCGCGAAGCAAACGAGAGCAGCGGAGAAGAAGAAGCGAGGAGTCGTCGAGAGAAGTACAAAGAGACAAAGAACAGTGCTCTTTAACATATCGATTCGAGAGTAGGACCGCCCTCTGGGCCCCTTCTATTCCTCTCTTTCCTTACTCTCTCCCTTCCTCATTTTCCTCCGTCGAGTAAATAAGCGTCGGCGCCTCTACTCTAATTGTATCCACAGGAATCCACAAGAGAAGATCTCGCACCTCATGGAAAGATGGAAGGATATTCCGTAAAGAGAGTTGACTTCCCCATCAGAAGAGCGGGGGGCCGGCCTCGGAGGCGGACGAGGACACGAGGAGGAGAGAGAAGAAGAAGCGAGGTCGTCTTCATCTCTTCCCGCGCCTATCTCTCTGCGATCTGCGGGGGATTCCTCCTCCCGGGGACTCACTCCCCTCTCTCTCGCGAACGTTCTGGAGACTTCTTTCTCCCGCGTCCCTCTTCATTCCGAGGTGCGAATTAGACTCGCCAATCGTGTGCGAGCTGTGAACCAGGAAACAACAACTGCGAACAGGGAGCAAACAAAAAAGTACTCGGCTGGGAACGGTGTGTGTTGTTGTGATTGAATTTCTGTAGGAGTACTCTAAAGAAAGTACTTGAAATGTGAAAATATGGAAGGCTTGTTTGTGTTCTAAAACCTCTATCATCCTATCCACTATAACTATAATCTATAATATCGTAATATCGTGTGCGTTCGCTTCCGCCCCGGTGCGTTGTACGTTGCCATAGTTACGCTTGCTTGCTCGTTCTACTCCGCCAGTACTACTGTTCAACTTCAAGAGTCAAGAGACTCTTACTTTTAAAAATCATGGTAGTATAATATTCAATATTCCCTCGTCCCTCGTCGCGCATGCGAATGCGACTCTGAACCCACTGTCCACTGTACTCTCACTCTCACGCAAGAGTTCTACGTCTACGATCCCACTCTCCCGGCTCCCGGCTCCCGGCCCTTTCCCGCCCCGCGCCATCTATAGCGACTCCCCCCGCTGTTATACTCCTGCATTCCTGCCCATCTGCCATCCGAAGGCTGCAAGCATGGGGCGAATATTCGTGTGTCCACACCCACAATTAATGATTATGAACTTATTAGTCAACGTTCTCCTCTCGCTCTCGTACGTTGACGTTGCACGCACGATCGATGGGTTTAGTATTATAATAATTACGATTCGTAGTGATTATTGTGCTATATGGCACACGGAGTTTGAAAGAATGAATACCCTGATTCGGGGACCATTCGACGGCACATGGGCTCACCTTTGTTACCTTACCCTATAAAGCAGCATAGCGTACACGCCCGAACGCGCAAGTAGTAGTAGTATGAGGAGCGGGCGCAAGCGCTGACGTAAGCGATTACGGACGATAACGATTGTATCTTAGGTAAGCGTGCGTGATCTTCGCTGGAAATGCGAGTGGCGCTATTGCCTCCGCCGGCTTGCAATTCGTCTTGACAATTGCAGCCGTCCAGGTGGTTGAGCCGGTCGAACACTAGGGAACAACTCTGGGAACTCGCGTAGGGCTGACGGTGGTAGTAGTGATGTGCAGTTCCAGTGCCATCGTGTCGCCCGCTCGTGCGCACGCTCCGCCGCTCGCAAGCACACCTCGTGAAGCGTGATTTGGTGCGCCAACCCTCCTGCTGATGGCCATAGAAGCAGCTTCCTGTAGCGCCAAAGGGCGCCTTGCTTCTCGCGGAGCGTCTCATTCGGCAGGGCCGCTAGTATAGCTGGCAGGTTGCGAAGCTCAGACTTGGGTATTCCAAGGAGAGCCATGCGCTCCCATGGCAGCACCCGGTCGAACCAAGGCGCCACTTGTGACGAGGCTATTAGTGGAATACAACCCGCGACCACCGCCCACAACAGCCGGATACCCCAGCCCACGCCCATGGGCGCGAGACACACCCTCGAGTTTAACCAATCGTCTACGTATGTGCGCGATGACGATACAACCTTAAAGCCCGGAGTCTTGCGTAGATGCTTCCACACAAGCTGCCTCACACCCTCCGAGTACGCTTCGGTGCCTAGATCGTCGTCGGAGCGGGAGTCAAAGCCAGGCAAGTGAGAGTCAGGCACGTTGCCAGCGAAGAAGAAACTGATGGGGCGTTGTGGTGCGGGTCGCAACCCGGCCTCGAGAAACGCGGCTTGATCGACCGCTGGGAGATGTGGAGGGGCAGCGACGTCCTTGGTATACACACCACACACATGAGCTGGCCGTCGACGAGCCGCCTCAGCCTCTTTCTCAGACAAGTTCGTCAGCAAATAATGTGCGACTGCAATTGAATTTCGGACGCCTTCGACCTGCACGCGCAGTCCAACAAGCAGATGCGCGATCTCAATTAGGAGGCCGTGCAGGCAAATATGAGGTGCTGGGCGAGAGCTGCGCTTGTAAAAGGCTACTCTATGTGGTGGTACTTGACTTGCCTGGTTTAGCTCACAGCCTCCCCCGTCGGCTGTGGACCACCACAAATGATCGGTGCCGTCAGTCCTGTTCCACCAGGGGTACGCGGTAGCGACTCGACGATATGCGTGCAAATAATACTCTCGCAAATTCTCCATATTTGTGGCAAACGCAGGGACCAAGAAGAGGGCGGCTCGCTTGGGCGTGGCGGTGAGGCTTGTCGAAGTGTGTTGAAGTAGAGCCGACATGAAGGCATGGTACGTGTTGAAGATGGGGTCGTTATCGGATGCGTAGGTGCGTCTGCGAAGCCACAGCGGCGGCAAATCGTACACGTACACGAGCGCCGGGGGTGACGCAAATCTCTTCTTCTCGCGATGGGCGTCCATTGTCTCGTGCGGCAGAGTATGATCATCAATAGAACTGCCCTCGTGAAAGGCGCAGCCTGGGCCGTATGCGCCATCTCTACAGACACAGAAGCCATCGACGCACTCGCCGCGACCGGAGCATCCGTTCCAACAGTATGGAGATTCATGGCGCGCACAGAGGGAGCCAAAATAGTAGGAATCGCACTGGCATCGGCTCGACTCATGCGCCTGTCTTTGTGAGCGCCCAATCAACCCCTCATGCAAGCTGTCTGCTCGCGAGTGGCGGATGACGAGACACGACCCACGCTCGTGGCATCGCTTTGGGCACCACGCGTGTGGAGCGTGCTCCAGCCCCCTGTTATACTCATGCTGCACTGCCTCAACCCGCTCTACTCGGCGGAGAGCTGAAGACCCTCGCCAGCCTGCTGTTGGCTCCCAGTGCCAGAATTGCGCGGTGGTGTCGTCCGGCGGGGGCAGCTCGGACAGCGGCGGCTGACCCTGCGTGGTGAAGCAGTAGCGATAGAGATGCGCACTGAACGCGCCGGCCAGTGCGCACTGGGCGAGGCACTCGCAGTGGAGAGGCCGGCCGACAGTGCACGCAACAGCCATCGATCGCTCGGTGAGGCGACAGGCGGGCAGTGCGGCGCTCTCGCACGTAGATCCATTGCGGCCAATGGGGCAGATGCACTCGCCCTGCACAGGGTTCCAATTCGAGCCCGCGGCGCAGCGCCTCATCCGGCCGAGGGTAGCCAAACACTCCCCCCCCCCCCACCCTCTCCCCCCCAAGCACACACACCTCTCCTGGCACGCCGAGCGCACCGACCGGTCAGAGCGCCCCAAAGTATCAATGTGGAACACATGAATGAGGTAGAGGCCATAGAGCTTATCATCGAGCAACGTTTTCCATAAAGTGTTATAGATGGACTAAGAGGTGCTAGAGGGCTCAAAGACGCATTGGGGGCATGGCCCGTACATCCTCTGCGCCGAGCACAAAAGCAATCACCATCCATCACCTCAACGAAATGCTATGTTGAAATTGCACGCACACGCGCCACATTAGCGAGCTTCTCTCACAGCACACTACTCCGAGACATCAGCAGACATCACAGAGACTAGCCACTAGCTACGGCCTCCCCCTCCCCTGCGGCTTCTAGCGCGTACTCAGCGCTAGAGCCGGCCTCCCAAGCATTGGCATTGGCACTGCCCCCGCGCGCTGCCACACACTCCCTGACCTTGCACAATCCGCGCTTCGGTCTTCGGTCCCCGCACTTCGGCTTCGGCAATCAGGCAACGCTTCCATCCCGAACCCACGAACCCACGGGCCCACGGGCATGGTCGGGCATGGGACAACGCCACAAGCGCATACAAACTCACACAACAAAAATGCGGCTTCTCGCGCCCGGACGCGTTCGGAGTCGTCGCGCTCACGCTCCACGCGCGCCTTCTTCGTCTTCTCCTGCATCACTCACACTCACCACAATCACCAATCACCAATGCATGCCAATGCTGCCGCGTCTCCTTCTTCCTTGTCCCTCTTCGCCTTCTCAGCCCGTAGGCCGCGAAGAATTACCGAGCCTGACCACTCGAAGAGACGTGCGTGCGCGCTTCCGTGGCCCACCGACGGCATCGGCGACGTCATCACGTCATCGCTTTGTGTTGCCTTCGTTGTTCGTTGTTGCACCGCTGACCGCTGAACGCCGAGGATGGGTGATTGGTGTTGGAGCTGGAGAGCGTGCCGCCGCGCACAGGGTCGTATTGGGCCGACGCCTTGGCCTCCATTTTTCGCGCGTAATCCTCGAGTTGCGAGAGCTTCGCGGACATCGCCGCCACCCACTCCGTACACCGGACCTTAGCATACTCTAGAGTCTAGAGTATTGGACAATGACTTGAACTCGGAACTACTCTAGAGTACCATAGAGATACCAGCGTCCATCGTATCTCGTTGACGTCGAAGGTCGGGCAGCGGCCGGGCGGGTGGGCTCGGCGCGGGTGCGAGAGCATCCGCTATCGGAGCCGCACGTAAGACCGCCCGCTCAGCCCACCCGACGAGCCACTAGCAGCGTACCACAAGCCGTGCACTTCGCGGCATGCTCCCGGTCCCGCCAACCTCGTTGTCCAGGAAGCGTGATCGGCTGCTCGTGATGCCGCGGGGAACCGCGCAGAAGCTCCTCGTTGCGGCGGCCGCCTGCTTCAGCTGCTGCCTCTTCGGCCTGGTCCTGGCGGGCTGGGAAGTGCACCTCCTGACCTCAGAAATGGCTGCAGCACGGCGCGCCTCACTCGCTGCTGCGCACGCGAATTCGCTGCATCTGGTCAAGAAGGCGATGGAGCTGCAGGTTGAACTCGAGCTGCAGGAAGACCACGAACGCGACGCGATGCGACTCTACCTCAGCCTTGACCGCGAGCTTATCCCAAAGCTCAGAGATTCAACTGTATCGGAGTTGAAGGGTTGTGAGATTAGCGCACGCGATAATATCTCGCAGCTCTTGCACAATTTTGAACGTGCTGTTCACGCGCATACCGAGCAAATTTTAGACGCCCTAGGAAGACAAGCAGATGTGAAGCGCGAACGGCTGCATGATCTGGCCGCAGAGGTGAAGCTAACGCTGAGGCAGCAGCAATATCCCGTCTTATCTCGGGCGGAGCGAGTGGATCCCAGGCGTGCTCATGGAAGCCTCAACTGGGCAGATGTTATAACCACATTGCCTAGCCCCACCCTTTTCATCTCTCATCTCCCACGGTCATTGTTCTCAGGTTGCGGCGATCGCGCGCGCCGATCGCGAGAGGCTGAGAGTACAGGGTGTGACCAGCAAAAAGCCTACGCGCTCACAAGCCATGTCACGTGTCTCGGGACATGAAGGTGGACAGCCGAGTGGTGATCAGCATGACCTTCCGATGGAGGCAGACGAACTCGAGGGGCCACTCCGCGCATTAGCTGCGTCTCTCCGGCGACCTCATGCCACTTTTCACATCAGTCTCGATCGGCTACAAGAGTGGAAGGACGTACGAATCCGCGCTCGACAAGAGGGACGGCCATCTGCAGCGACACTGCAACGTATGCTCGAGCTGGTCAAGATGGCTCCCATTTACGAGGGTCACCAAGGGAAGCAAATAATTGTTGATGTTGCAACCGCAGCAGCGGCAGCGGTAGCAGCAGCAACTGGTGCAAGTGTGATAGATGACCCAGCCAGCACAATGACGCAGATGGACCATGCGGCAGAGCTGACGCGCGCCCCCCGTCAAGTTGGAAGTGCGGGAGATAGTCTAGGAGAGGCGTTGCGTGCATTCGAGAAACTATTGCATCGAGCCCTTTTGCATCGCCACGCTGCGGAGCTCCGTGATACCCTTGAAGCCTGGGAGAACCGGCGAGTCGATGTGTGGACGGTGGTGGAAGAGATTGAGAAGTTAAGGGAAATGGGTGTGCTTCCGATGGAGATGCTTAAGTTGCACGAGCACGAGTGGATGTCGGCGTTGAGGGATGCATCAGGTCATCAAGTAGCTGAAGGGCATTTAGGATTTGATGCAGAGGAAGGATGGTGACTTTATTTGATGGTGACACTAGGGATATGCCGATGCAAGCCCATTTGTTCAGTGACAGCAAAATATTGTATGGAATAACTCAGGACGTCACGCATCGTGCTGAACACCAGCAACAGCCACAACCATAGCTGCTTGCTAGCCTGATGGGGGTTGTACTGGGCGGGTGGTGCGCCCCTCGCCTTCGTACTCGTTCTCATATTCTTGTTGTTTTATGGGTGGATGCAACTAAGTTTATCCTTGGTTCACTCATGGGTCATGGGGGACACGAGCCCTCCCCTCTCTTCACTTCCCCCGCTGTGGGGGAGGAACCACCCATCCTGCGGGCACCTGACATGCCTCATGGCAGCTGCAGGCCCAGCACGCACACACCACTAACCCAGACCCTTCCCGACAGGCACGCTTGGATCGCACGCCCTTGCCCTCGCCAGCAAGCCCATCGCTCTGGCTCTGATCCACCCCTCCTCACCTGCGCCCCCCCCCTGATCATAATAATAAAACGTCTGAATATTTGTGCCGCTACTGCCACTACGCCGTGCCACCAATACGCCAACGCCAGCACGCCAAGCCGCGACACTCGACGGACTCATGACTCATGACCGCATTATAACCCAAGGCACACAAATCTGTGCACCTGCTAATTACTGATTGATTATATACATTATACCTCCCCCCTCGCAGGCCCCCGGCTCCCATTAGAACTCCCCACAAGCTCATTGGGGTGAAAACCCAGTTAGTCGCTAATGTACCACGTACACTGAAGACTTACCAGCGGAAAAGCACCGGGGGGGGGGGGAGCGAGCTTTTATTGCTTATTGCTTATTGCGGTCGTCCCGTTGAGAATGAGAATGAAAGGCCCCTAGGGCAGGCCAGTCTTGCCAACACGACTAATTCGGCTAGGACTGCCCATGCAGGAATGGGTAGACCGCCGAAGAAGAGAATAGACTTGAACGACCTCTACGCCACTTATTCATGGGGCAGAAAGACATACTAGATACTAGAGTAGTGCCCCTAGGACCTAGGACGCGGCCTTCGTTCATGCCAGGCCCAGGCGGGGATGACATCTCTACTGCTGAAGTGCTATTTTTACAATTGAGTCTGCCAGACCGCCAGACCCCATGCTCGCGCTGCTCTTCCTCTCCTCCGCCGTCGTGCTAGAGACGGGGCCGCGCACGATGGGCGCGGCGCGGGCGCGACCAGCAGTCATGCAAATCCTGATCTCAGGTCAGCCGGAGCCCCCCGAGAAGAAGCCGAGCGGCCTGATCATCTCTGGACCGGCCAGTGGCATCGCAGGCGGCAGCACTCCGACCGGCGCTTCGGGCCTCGCAGGCGTTGAGAGCAGCGGAGGAAGCGCTGGCGAACTCGTGTCATCAAACGGACAGTCTCTTCTGAGCCTTGACGGCAAGGGCGAGCTGATCGACCCGCTCGCCAAGCCGCGCCCAAAGTATGATCTGTCAGCGTCATCGGGACGTCCAGATGAGTACGTCTTCGGTGCGGCAACATGCGTAGATGCAGCAGAGGCTGCGGAGTACGGAGTGCATATGCGTGAAAATCGCGTCTCTCGCGTGCTCGCTCTCTATAGTGCTGCCGAATCGGATGCGGTCAAGACCTCGCTTTGTGCGCAGGCTGGATTTGCGACGGACGCTGTGACGGTCATTGACATACGTACTCCAGGTGCCGCAGAAGCAACAATTGCGACAATCCGTGCGGCCGTAGCCTCACGGGAACGGATCATCGTGATTGACGGCGTGAATGGGTTACAGACTGCTCTCGTACTCGCGCAGTACCTTCATGACGATTACATTTGCGGTGACGGATTGTCACATGTCTGCCTCGAAGTGTGCGAGCTGCTTGCAGCGCGCAAACGGCATTCAGGGGTGCTGTGGGAAGCACAGCCAGAGCAGCTTGAGCGCTTCTTGGCCGATGGTTACATCATTTGAATTTGATCCCGCTCGTTAAGCACACACTCTTACGGAGGACGAGAGTGTTACAGTTGCCCCACACTATTGCACACTTACTACTGCCGCGTTATAATCACCTTGGCTCCAGACACCTCCTCACTCTTTCCATTACTTATGTCCAAGAGAGTACTGTGTCTTTGTGAGTCTTTGTGACTTATGTTATCGTGATGTTTCGTGTTAATGTTGGAGTGGGTTTCTTTCTACTACTTGACATTGCTTGGAATAGTGTTAAATAGTGAGAACCTACTTTTATAAGTAGGGGTCAATGGGGGCCTCGCGCCCCCCTCTCTCCATCGCGGACACCCCCAGGGGTGGGCCCGTACAATCAACCACAGCCCCTGCCCTTTGGCAGGGGCTGGGCAATCATCACACTGGCCCAGATCCCTAGTGGGCGCGGGCCGTGATTCGCACTCCCACGCCCTGCGTGGGCCAACCCTCGAGCTGACCCCCCCCCCTTCCCTGGTCGCCAGGCAGACAGATGCCTCTGGGCGGCTCCCATGGCCAGCGAGGCAAGCGTGGGAGAGGTAGGGGGGGCCAGGGGCTGAGCCCCAGCCTCCACTGCCCCCTGAGCTGCCCTTGCTGGCCCTCTGGGAGCTCCCAAAGGCCCTCTGAGAGCAGGCCGTGGCGCGCCGCATGGCGACGCGGAGCAGGGAGAGGGGTGGAGGAGAATGGAAAGGGGGAGAGGGGGGGATTTGCACCCCCCCCGATGGAGTGCGGTAAGAAACGGGCCCCGTTTGCGTTAGCAAATGGGCGAAGGGGGGCGGCTGGCGACAGGAGGGGGAGAAGAAGGGAGTGGCTCAAGACGTCCCTGTGGCAGGTATAGGGCGGCGCAGTCATTTATTTCTTCGAGGACTGCTCGCGGCGCGAGCTGTAAGGGCCGTTCCGCTTCTCGACGAGAGGTCCCTCCCCCCCCCCCCGGTGCTTTTTCCCGGAGAGTCGGCCGAGATGCCACTCTTCCCAGAACTCCGTCACCTTGCATTCGAGAGCCCACCGCTCCCGTACGACGATTCTGAGGGACTCCAAGCGTTTGCTCACGCTCTGTCCTCGATGGGCAGACTAAAGGTAAAGACGTTTGGCTCGTCTTCTTGTTTTGTGGACCTCCCCCCCCCCCCCCCTTTCCCCGTTTCCTCATCCCACCCCCCATTCGGTCAATTGAAAATCACTCCTCCAACAAATAAAAAAATTAAATCCCTAGCTGGATTGGGACATCATGTCCGTGTGCAAGTATACCTCTTCCGGTACTCATTACCATGTCTGCGACAGCTCTTTCTTCACAGACTCGATGCGTCCTCTCACGGCACTACAATCCCAATGGTTGTATCTTTGGAGCTCTGTGATGAAATTGGAGTCACGTTGGAGCTATTCACAAATACATATATCCATTATGTCACTTTGCACATCACTGAACTCCAACCAGGCCTTGTCAGACATCTGTGCTATGCTCATAGACGATAGTGATTCCACGGAACGCTTCCTTTTTCCTAGCAGCCCATTCACGACATCTTGGGGATCCCTTTCGCCCATAGGAAGCGCTCGTGGTACTAGGAAGATTAGATTATATTAATCCTGCCACGAAATACCTCGGCCTACAGGCTTTGGCCATGCGTAAAAGCTAACGTTATGTACGAAGGCGCTATGCGACCATAAGCGCGCCCTTCCTCCTCGGTGCCACAAGGCAGACGAGACCATGGCAGGAGGCGGAGGGCGGAAGCTCTCCTACACTCTCACAAAAAAAAATGTACAAAATGTGGAAGACCACCTCCCGATTCGATCATGTATCAGAAGTTATGCAACCGCATTCTTGGTCGCCCCAATCCGGAGAAACACAACAATACTGAACGCAATTCCACGACAACAATACTCATAAATAAAAGTCATAAAAGGCAGCCTACACCGTCTACGCGGAAGACTGACGATCACTCAAGTATCAGTGATGAAGACTGGAACAAGATTATTTCGGGAGATCTCTAAACGTCACAAAAAGTCAGGTAAATCGGACCCCTTCGTTCAGGCTGACATCGCCAGCATACCCTCTTGCCAAACGAGTGGGTTGGATAGCGCTACCCTCATGATCCCCACGATCTTCCGCGATTGAACGCTTTTCCATGCGGTGGGGGTGATGGCGATTGAACGCGTTCCACGTGTAGGCTGATGGTGATTGAACGCTTTTTCCATGCGGTGGGGGTGATGGTGATTGAGCGCGTTCCACGTGTAGGCTGATGGTGATTGAACGCTTTTCCATGCGGTGGGTGATGGTGATTGAGCGCTTCTCGCCTGTCCCGATGGCCGATGGAGTGCGATCCGCGATCCGCGGCACGCGCCCACTAGGGTCTGGGCCGGAATGATGATTGCCCAGCCCCTGCCAGAGGGCAGGGGCTGAGGTTGGTTATGTGGGCCCACCCCGGGAGGTGTCCGCGATGGAGTGAGGGGGCGCGAGGCCCCCATTGACCCCCACTGATAAGAGTAGGTTATAATTGTAGCTTGCAGCTTATAAAAGTAGTGGAAAAAATTTCCCTGTAAGTGCGTGCGGCGTCCCCGTTCGCGCGATGGCGTCGTGCGACACGTCGTCGGTGGGCGACCTCGAGGACATCGCCGCTCCGAGCCAGCTCGAGCGGCCATCGCGCGGGGTTCGGCTGCGCCCGTCGACCAAGTTGCCGCCACCGAAAGCGCCCAACGAAGGCACCGCCGCCCCTGGAAGCCACGCCATCTACGTCAAGACTTATGGTTGCTCACACAACGCATCCGACTCTGAGTACATGTGCGGATTGCTCGCCGCATACGGGTACACGCTGCTCCCCGAGACGAGGCGCGCAGAGGCCGACCTCTGGCTCATCAACTCATGCACCGTCAAGAATCCCAGCCAGGATCACCTCGCCACAGACATCAAGAAGGGTAAGGCGCTCAGCAAGCCACTCGTCGTCGCTGGCTGCGTACCGCAGGCTGATTCCACGCTCTCTCGTCCTGGCGGACTTTTTGAGGGCGTCTCACTCCTGGGCGTCCAGCAGTTCGACCGCGTAGTCGAGGTAGTTCGCCACGCGCTCGAGGGCAACACGGTCTCCATGCTCGATCGGCCGCACGGCGTGAGGCCAGCCCTCGACTTGCCGAAGGTGCGCAGGAATGCGCTGGTGGAGATCATACCGATCAATACCGGCTGCCTGGGGAGCTGCGCTTACTGTAAGACCGTGCATGCGAGGGGGAGGCTTGGTTCCTACCTGCCGGAGGCCATAGTCAGAAGAGCGGAGACTGCCTACGCCGAGGGAGTGTGTGAGGTGTGGCTAACAAGTGAGGACTCGGGCGCATACGGTAAGGACATAGGATCCTCGCTTGCCGAGCTGTTCAGCAGACTGCTCCCGATTGTGCCAGACGGGAGGATGCTGCGCTTTGGCATGACCAATCCGCCACATATCCTTTCGCAGCTGAACGCGATATGCGAGGTAAGAAGCGCGCCCTGATGGTCGCCTGTATCAACCGGCCGTTCGCAACCTGCTGCCAACTAAGAGGCACAACCCCCATGCCTACCACTCCTTGCCAATGTGCAGCCCCCCAATGAACTTATGTCGCATGCCCCTCATTCACTTGTCTTGTGCCCCAGGCCCTTGCGCATCCGCGATGTTATGCATTTGTTCATCTACCCCTTCAATCCGGCTCGGACGCGATCTTGTCGTCTATGCGGCGCGAGTACACCGCTGCTGAATTTTGTACTGTCGCAGATACCCTTCTTGAGAGGGTGCCAGGGATGACTTTGGCGACGGATATCATTTGTGGGCTACCTGGCGAGAGCGATGAGGACCATCAGGTGAGCCATAGCAAGGGGCAACCAGGCCGCATCTGGCTCCTCGCGGTGCTCGCTTTGCGAACCGGGTTCGCTACATGCTTGTTCGTGCTCGCATGCAGCTCGCATCCGATGGTAGGAATGGCTGTGTACTGTGCTCACGTCATCTTTTCGTCCTTGACAAACTACATCTTTCCAATCTGACCCCTCCATCTTTTCTGCATTGCCTATTATGCAGATGACAATGCGGCTTTGTCGCCACTATCGCTTCCCGGTGCTTAACATCTCACAATTTTATCCACGGCCCAACACGCCTGCGGCAAAGATGCGCCGGGTTCCCACCCATGTTGTCAAGGAAAGGACCAGGGAGCTTTCCGCGCTCTTTGCCTCCTATGAGACGTACAGAAGGTGAGCCAATATGCTGATACTGCATGCCGTCTTTGAGACATTGGCCAGGCGCACGGAACCCGCGCGCCAGCTCGCAATACCTAGTGCATTGACGTTGACGTGTATCCACAGGTATGCCGGAGCCGAGATCACGGCTCTGATCACCGATTGGCACGTCCACAAGGGCGTCGCCTCGCTTGTCGCGCACGATAAATCATATGTGCAGGTAAAACACAGCTGTTGCCGAGGCCGTCTGGTGATGGGCCACCACCAAGCGGTTGGCAACCACATGTGATGCGTTGGATCCGTCTAAGCGATGACGGCGCATTTTTGCCATGCACTGATCAACGCCTCCTCTTCTTACCAGGTCCTTCTTCCCTTTGACCCATCCCTCCTCGGCGCAACTGTGCGAGCTCGAGTCATCTCGACCTCAAAGTTCCACGTGCGCGCCGAGCTGGTCTTCGTCTTGCACGCGCCGCCGCCGGGACCAGCTCCGGAAATGGCACGGGCCGCTGGAATTGCCGCTGTATTCTCGGCCCCGGCTAACACTCCGGCGGCTGTGTTTGACACGGCTTCACAACCTTCGGCACCCATGCAAGTGCCAATTGACGCCTCAATCGATCGATCCTCTGGCGGCTGCAGCACGCCAGACCAGTGCACTTGCGGCTTCCAGGACGATCTTGGGCAATCGGCTCCCATGGCGCCTCCGAGGACGGCACCACCACCCGATTGCGCTTCTTGGTGGCGCGAGCTCCGCTCGCTTAGTTCGTTGTTGTCGCCAAAGACGGGGCTGGCAGCACGAGCTTTGTGCGTGGCGATCGTAAGCATCGCAACACTGCGACTCCTACGTAGGGGAGCCTTACCGAGATGAGGCCCTCGGTGTTGGGGGCGTGCGTGCAAG
This sequence comes from Isochrysis galbana, assembly GCA_018136815.1. Classification (NCBI taxonomy): domain Eukaryota; phylum Haptophyta; order Isochrysidales; family Isochrysidaceae; genus Isochrysis; species Isochrysis galbana. The sequence continues at coordinate 8,730,390 of CM030932.1, read as the reverse complement.
CCATCTAGAAGTGCAAAAGATGCAAGCGCCGCACGCTCGCAGGCGCCGCACCAACCAAGCATTCGGTGCACGGATAACTTTCATACATTCTCTACCCCATGCTGCTCCCCCATGCTGCTCCTCTGCCTTGATCTATGTATATACAAAATTTGCAGTCGCTCATGATCGCTAAGCCCCAGTCTAGCATCCCCTAGACCCTAGGGGGCCAACGGGCGAAGCCCTAGCCTCCACTGCCGCCTGAGCTGCGCCCCAGCCGGCCCTCTAGGCTCTAGGGGCCCTCAGACCTCAGAAGACCTCTGATCGAGAGCAGGCCATGGTGCGCGCATGGCGACGCGCCGCAGCCGCAGGGAGGGCGAAGGGCGCGAGCGGGGAGAGGGAGACGGGGGGCTCGCACCACCACCACCACGCCCTCTCTAGGGCCTGGCGGATATTTCCATTTTTTTCGGCCCAAATTTCGATCAAAAATATGTGCAAAATTTCAGCAAAAAGTTTGCCCAAATTTCGACAAAAAAATTCAAATTTCAAAAAATATTTCAATGCTCTTCTGCATGCCTAGATGCCTAGGCCTAGAGCCTAGACGATGCATGATGCATGAAACATGACAAACATGAAACAGATACAGATACTATCACCAAACACTACCACACATTTGCACACTCACACGCTCTCGGAGGCGGCTCGCTTGTTGCGATTGTAGCGCAACATCATGGACACTTCAACTTGGTCGGCCAGGGATGAGGCCCTATTCGCGCCAAAAGTACATTGGAGCAATGAGAAGACGCGCTCGCACGAGGCGGAATTAGGGGACAGGCACATGACGATCCTTGCCTCGTCGCTCAGCTGAACTATCGTTAAAACGATAGGGTCATGGAGCGCGCGCCGCCGCCCGCTCTCGCTGCCGCTGCCCTCGCCATGATGGACGAAGAGCTCACGGACACGCCGCTGTCGCCGAAGCGACCGCGCCAGGACGAGACCCCCCCAGTCAGGTGGGCACAGGAGCCGGCGGGCCGCGCCCGCGTAGCACCATGAACGACGCGTGCAAAGCCGACATGCTGGCACCAGCCAGCAGCCAACACACACCCAACACAATCCACAGCCACACCAGCCACAGAACACCAGAGGGACGAACCCACAGGGAAGGCCCCCGGGCCGGGACCCTACACAGCCGCGTTACCGCCCTCGTGCTCCGGCGCGAGGGGCCGGCCCGGCGCCATACAAGACAGGACCCCATTGGGGAAATGTCGCACCAAAGCAGACATTGGGACATGGAACAGTTTTGGACACACACCTGGGGAGACAGCGGCAACAGGGAGGACGACGTAGGCATTGCGATACGCGACTCCTCCCCAAGAGTGAAAATGCTACCGGATACGGCGGAAACGCTAGTCGAAGGCAGATGGGGGCCTGCGAGGGGGGAGATGTGGAGGGGTGCATAGGTGTATGTATCTGTGACAACAGCACGCGCCAAGGTGTACAGGCAGGTGCGCTGAGGGCTGTCGTGTTAGTACCGGGCTAGTGAGAGTAGTGGTACTAGTACTAATGCTCAGTTAGATTATTATTATTATTATTATGACTGCGGGCAGGTGGGCAGGGTCCATAGGGACCCACCCAATCCCGTGCAGCAGCTCCATATATCGCGGTGGTGCCCCCATGCGGCAACCATCGCGGCTTGTGCGAGGCAGAGCGCCATCGCCGAACGCATCGCCAGAGTAATCTCAAACAAATAAGATTTCCTACATTTGCACGCACGCACATTCACGGTAACGCGCGCGACACTTATAGTAACACAGTAGAACGCGCGCGACAACCACGTGCAGAGAAACGAGAGAACGACGGGAGAAGCGCCCGTAAGATCGGCGGGGGAACCCGTAAGATCGGCGGGGGAACCCGTAAGACCCGCGGGGGAAATCGGCGGGGGAACCCGTAAGACCTGCGGGGGAAGCTGTAGGAGAAGCTGCAGGACTCCCCACGCAAGGAGATTATAACAGTAGAAGCGAATGGATAATGGATGTATCCATAATAGTGGAGAGGGAAGCGCAAAGAGAGGGAGGCAAAGTCAGCTCATTCGTGGCGCGTGCGTGTGTTGAAAGCGCATAGCAAGATAGCAAGGGACAAGAGTCGCAGCTACCTTTGTGTGAGGATCCATGATGCCCGCGTCAATGAGTTCACGCTCCAAGCCGTACTCGCCAAAGAAATGGTTTTGTACAACCACCTCTGTCCTCTTCCTCCACCTCCTCTCCTCCTCTGCTCGCGACACGCCCTCGGAGATGTTGATGCCACGTGCGCGCGTGCGCGCCACCATGGGTAGATGCGCTGGAAGAAGGTGTGTGTGATAGATCGACGTCGGAGTTGACGTGGTTGAGCTCGTTGGTATTGAGAGGAATGGAGCCCTTGCCAAATTTCCTCGACTTGTTGAACTTGTAGCGCTCCGACAACAGTCTCCGAACCTGAACAGATATCTGATGGCGTGTCTGGGGGTCGTGAGCGTCTGCGCGTGCGAGTATCCAAGAGGCCAATTTCAGGCGCTCAGCATTGGTGAGCACCTGTGTATTGGCGTCCCGGGCGGAGTCATCATTAGAGGGGTTCCTCCTCAGCTCCCACTCGACCTTCCCTTTTGTTGCTGCAGGGAAGTGGCCAGTAGCTAGTGCTGCACGCACACCGACGCCTGACGCCTTTCTCCCGAACGTACGCAGCAGCTTGCCGGACGTCTTGCACGACGCGCGCGCGCTCTTCGGCTCGAGAGTCACGAGCTTGGACCGTGTACTGGCCCCGGGTAGCCTGGGGTTTGCGCGCGGGCTTGCTGCGGGCCATGGGAGGCTATGGGGGGGCGGTGTCTTGTCCACGAAGCGCGCTTGTCCACGAAGCGGCAGCCTATACTCTAGCTAGGGGAGAGAGGGGGGAGAGCAGGGGGGGAAGGGTCAGCAAAAAAAAACTCGCGAGGGGAGGGGGAGGGGGGAGAGGGGGAAGGGGCTCCGCGTGGGAGGCGTGGGTGTGTGGCGCGATGTCCGACGGCCAGTCGGCGCTCAAGCGCTACCTCGAGGAGCACGCGCTTCAGAAGCAGCTGAACACACTGCTCAACGAGTTGGCCGAGATGCGGCCGAGCGATCCTCATCTGTGGATCGCTACCAAGCTCGATCAGCTGCACACACTCTCTGGCCTCCCCGCCTCGTGGCCGCAGCCGGTTGATGCTCGCCACGATGGCGCGATCCAGCAGATGAGCAAGCGCTGGGACAGCGTGTTCTCGTTCCGCGAGAAGCTGGCAGCGGCGCCGCCGGCCTCCTCCAATCTGTCTGATGCACCCGCTACGGCCCCACGAGCTCCAACGCACGCGCCTGCTGAGCCGAGCGCTGAGCCAACCACTGGTTCAAAGGAGAAGGATGCGAAGAAGGCGGCCAAGGCAGAGGAGAAGCGGAAGAAGGAGGAGGAGAAGGAGCGCCGCCGCCGCGAGCGCGAGGAGGCTGAGAAGAAAAAGCTGGACGGGCCCGAAGTGCCGACTGTCACGCTGCTGGACTTTGAGAAGCATGACTACGGGAACCTCTTCATCCAGTCACACACCAAGACCGAGAGGAAATGGACACGCGTCGAGGACTTGGCGTCGGGCTCTTCAAACCCCGTCTGGATGCGGGTGCGCCTACATCATTCGCGTAAACAGTCGGCGAAACTGGGCTTTGTCATCCTGCGACAGCGTCTCGCCACTGTCCAAGCAGTTGTGCAGGGCAAGGACATGGCATCATTCTTGTGTGGGCTGCCAAAGGAATCGGTGCTCGACATGCTTGTGAGCGTAGTGGCTGCGCCTACGCCCATCACTGCTTGTAGCCGGTCGGACGTTGAGCTGCAGGTTGTTAAGGCCTTTTGTGTCTCTCGTGCAGCGACGAAGTTGCCGCTACAGGTGTGTGAGCACTGATGGGATGCTCCTCGTGTGAGCGTCGATGGAAAGCTCCTCCACAAGAACCATGCGCATTGCACTCTCACCTCCCGTCCCCATTGTTGCAGCTGGAAGACGCTGGCCGTTCCGAAGCCGAGCTCGCCTCTCTCGGTCTACCGCGCGTTGAGCAAGCGACGAGGCTCGACAATCGAGTCATCGACTTGCGCACACCCGCCAACCAGGCTATCTTCCGGTTGCAAAGCAAAGTGTGCGAGCTGTTCCGCTCGAACCTGCTGTCCCAAGGTGAGTATTGGGACATCAGATGTGGTCGCCTCATCCCCTTCGCTTCCGACATCTTTGTGACTATGGCCTGCACCGCTCCCGCCCGTGCGATTGCGCTGCCTGCAGTGACCATCGCAAGCCTTGTCCTCTGCGCACAATCCTGATGCCAACGCGTAAGCGTTTGGCGCCTCGAGCTTCGGACAGCATTGACGATGTATGAGAAAATTTCCTCGCTCTGATAGTGCTATTGGGTGATTTCATACGCGCCTTTTCTCTTCCCATGAGCAGGTTTTGTTGAGATCCATTCACCGAAGATGATTGCGACCGCATCCGAGGGTGGTGCTGATGTCTTCCGCCTTGGCTACTTTGGGGGGAAAGCGTATCTTGCACAATCGCCACAACTTTATAAGCAGATGGTGCGCGCCATCATCTTAGGCCCCAGACCGATTTCTTGATGCGGGTTGCAACCCATTGAGAGGATACCTCGCAAGGCAAGATGCGATCAATGTGTTTACTACATGATTGCTCATGGTGCTGAAGCCTTCATTTTTCTGCGTAGGCACTAATGGCGGACCTTGGTAGAGTCTTCGAGATAGGCCCCGTTTTCCGTTCCGAAAAGAGTCTGACTCACCGCCACATGACTGAATTCGTCGGTCTGGATATGGAGATGACTTTCAAGGATTCCTATCATGAGGTCTGCGTGTCTACCAACGTAGAGTCCCTTGCATCTGCGTGAACCAAAGTATTCCTATCATTAGGTCTGCGTGTCTTCCAACGTATAGTCCCCTGCATCTGCGTGAACCCCTCATTTACCATCGCCCCGATAGCCTGCACTCCTCTGGACCTTGACCAATCTGAGGCTTGGCTGTCCTCATTTCTGCTTCATCAACCCTCGCGCTTCTCCAACCCGTTCCTCCTACAGGTCCTCTCCGTTTTGGAGGAGACGTTCCTCTCCATTTTCGACGGCCTCAACGCATCATGTCAGGCAGAGCTTGCAGCGGTCAACCGTCAGTATCCTTTCAACCCTCTTCGTTACTCACGCCCCGCGCTCCGCATGCACTATCGCGAGGCGGTCCAGCTGTTGCGCGAGCACGGCCCTGCCATCGGCGCTGAACAGTTGGCTGCGCTGGAAGCGGAGCAAGCAGCCGCAGCGGCTGCCGGCGATGAGGAGCGCTCGAAAGACATGCTTCAGCTCATCGCGGATGAGAAGGCACATCTTGCGACGGTGCCTACACATAAGGATGACGAGGACCTAAGCACCAAGGACGAGAAGCTTCTTGGCGCCGTTGTTGCCAAAGTCAAGGTGGGTGAAAATCACGCTGCCGCGTCAGATGGTCTCATACCATATTGCTACGGGTCCTCAAGACTTGCGCCAACTTTACCCCAAACTTGTTGCCGAAGAACTTTCGCCTCTCCGCGGTTTCAGGGCCAAGACTTCTACGTAATCGATAAGTTTCCCACGTCGCTTCGCCCTTTCTACACGATGCCCGATCCCAAGGATCCCGCGTGGTCGAACTCATACGATATCTTTATTCGTGGAGAAGAGGTGCGTATTGTCGGAAGGCTGCATGATGCAATATACCTTTGTGCCTACCACGTGACTGCCGCATACAAGCTCTGATCGCGTCAGCGAGAGATGCTGTTACTCCAGGTTGTCGCGATGACTGAGCCATTGTTATATCGCCCTCGACGACGTCGGGACCTCACGTTCCTTGCGCACCTTGCTTTGCAGGTGACGTCCGGCGCACAACGCATCCACGACTCGGCTATGCTGCTAGCCCGCGGCGAGGAGCTGGGCGTAGATCTCACGCCAATCAAAGATTACGTCGACTCGTTCCGATATGGAGCCTTCCCCCACGCGGGAGGGGGTGTTGGTACGTACTCCATTCTGAAGCGCCACGCACTGCAACTGCCGTTGCATCCTCCCGCTTCTCGCGGCCAGCCTGCAAACGAGTTCACAAGCTCCATCTCCCCTATCAAACAATGGTCGTCACACGCCCTTTCTCACCTTGCAAACGAGTTGTGATGGCCCGGTCGTCAATTGTCTGTAGGTCTTGAGCGCGTCGTCATGCTTTTCTGCGCTCTTAACAACATTCGGAAGACCTCTCTCTTCCCGCGCGATCCGAACCGCCTTCTTCCGTAATGACGAGGAGAGACCTCTTGCGTGTGCTACGAAATGAAACCCGCGAAGGAAGTGCAGCTCCACAAAACAGCCAACGCGCAGGGAGAGGCTGCTTTTCATCGAGAGGGCACCTACCAGCCAGGTGCCAACGGGTTACGCCCCGTGCCGTCTCCCATACACCCCGCACGGTCTGATCCACCGCATGGCCAGCACACTCCAACCCACTGCCCACACAATACACCAGCAACACAGCCTTGGTTGGGAGTTGGGGGTGATCCCATCGATGAGCCCGATGAAAAGTAGTACAAGCCATAATAGCTTGTTGCTTATTAGGAACATCAAAACTATTGTTATAGTTTTAGCGATGGAGCGCGCGCCGACCGCTTCCACTCCCCAGCCCCCCGCCGCCACGACGCCCCAACGCCCCAACGGGGCCGCCCCAAGCTGCCGGAGCCTAAGCGCTCACAGGCCTCCGCACCGCCCGACCACGACGTCGAGATGGCGCCGCCTCTATCACCTCCCAGGCAGCCACAGAAGTAGGGAGCAGGCAGGGCCCTATTCCCTGCTGACCAGCAGAGTTGTGAGCAAAATTCCCCGTTTCGATCGCTTGTGATCACCCCTCTCGTTATGGCTAAGGCCACCTTCGTTCAATCATTGATTCTCGTTCAGGCTTCGGCCATCCGCTTTCTCGTTCTCGATTCTCGATTCTTGTTTATTCTTGTTTTGATTTTGCTCTGAGTATGATGCTACTAAAGTATGAGGTTTGGCGCTCGACGTCTCCTGGCTTCTGACTACGTTCCGAGTTCTAGTTCTTGGCCGCGTATGAAATTGTAGGAGGTCTCGACTCTTGTTTGATTCTTGAGTTCTTCAATTCAGTAGTCGGTTCATTCTTTCGTTCTTTGTCCGAGTTACCGTTCGATCGGAGTGTGATTGTGTACCCGTAAGTTTCTCAGGAGGGATGTGCGCCCCGAGTGAGACTTGTCTTTAAACCGCGTTGGTTTAACCCGCTGAGTGCGCACACTCTTCGGGGTGAGAAGGCAAGAGGGTCACATTCACTTGTCACTTGTGATTGTTGTGTTCTCTCGTTTGTATGTTCGTATTGTCAACTCGAGTTTTCTTTGTTTGTATCTCATGGGGACGCCTGTGAGTACATCATTGTGAGCTTGAGTTTGGTGTCTTGTCTTGTCTCTGTTCGTCGCGTCTTTTCGTGCTTGTTGTGGGCTTGATCACCCTATGACTCGCGTGGGCGCTCGATTTGAGTCGGGGGGTGTCGAATCCAGAGTATCTCTATACTCAAAGCGGATTCGATACTCGATAGTGCGAACGAATTTTGTTTTCAGGGCTTGTCTCGATGGTTCGCCGCTCGCTCGACATATTGAACACCGAGGCTTCACATCGCTCGTCAATTCATTTGTCTACTCCTTCTTTGTTTGTTTCGAGCGTTTATGTTTGTTTCTCAGTTCTTTTGTTGGTTGAGTGGTGTTAGTAGATTGAGTTTTGTGGGGTGGTCACGTGTGCCGTCGTCATGTAGCGCGTTCCCCTCCCTCCCTCTCTCTCTCTCTCTCTCAAGATTGTGCCCCGAATGAGACTTGACACGATCAAGCTACCGCTTGATTCGACAAAAACATTCTCCGGTCCCAAGATATCTCGTGGGGGGTCTCTCCGCGCTCCGCGAGGGAAAGGACGCGATCTCGCTCCGAGATCGGCCTCGCGCCTGAGATCAGCCTTGCTCTGACACACTTGCAGGTGGTCTGACAACACACCAGACTGTTGCTCCCCATACATCACACGCAAGCAAGAGAGAGAACACACCTCACTCAGCATTCGTCCCCTCGTAGTCCTCGGCGTCGCGGCGTCGCTTCCGTCGTCGCTGGAGTTCTTTTCGTTCTCAGATGACGCATCCAGCTCCAGTACATCCTGAGGGCGCGGGGAGGGTGGGGGGGCGCGAGTAGGACGTAAGGTGTCTTCAATGTTCGTATTGATTGTGCTTGAAATCGAATGAACTGAATACTGAATAAGCACTGACATTCGGAAGTGTACGTCCACAAATTTGGGTTCGACTCAAGCAGCCTCCTCAGGGAGTTGTTGCTCCCCCCCGGGTTGACCCCAACCGGCGGCGGCGGACTGATGCTGTCCAATGCTTCCGCAATAACCTGCATGGCAGATTTAGAAGTGCCATATGACGGAAAGAGAGGTGTGATGAATTTTTCAAAGTTATCGTCCATTTTTTATTATCCATTGCAATCGCTTGCGTATTACATCATCAGCCGCCATTCCATTTATAGACATGGTTGAGCACTGTGAGGTGAGTGCCTTTGCTCAAATACAATAAGATTTTTTTGTACCGACACATCGCGTATTTGGAAACGAGGGGTACCAAATGAAGGCAAACGACCTTCGCCAGATCGTGTATTTAGGCCTGTTTTGCCGTTTTCGGGTTACGCTTCGTTGCGGGGTCTCCCGGGGGGAGGGTCTGGGTGGGAGCCAAGGGGCACCGAATATGTGCTAGATGGGTGTTTTCCGGGGTTTCTACTTTCTACCGCTTTACTTTGGTGTATTTCCTCACTCCTGACGTTTTCATTTTTACACCCTTAGAAGTTAAAATCGTGTTTTTGCCCCCCTGCCGTTGGGCGGAGCCGCCCCCCCCTTCCCCCCCTTCCCCCCCCTTCCCCCCCTCCCCCCCCCCCCTTCCCCCTCTTTACAAGGAGGACAGGATGGGACAGAGGGGGGACGGGAGGAGGAGGAGGAGCCAGCGGGAGGAGAGGAGTGGAAAGGGGGGGGGCGAGGGCGGGGGCGGGGGGGCGGGGGGGCGGGGGGGGGGGGGGGCGGGGGGGCGGAGCGAGCGTCCCAGCTGAGGGAAGGAGGGAAGGGAGGGGGTCCACCAGCGCCCGCCTCCCCCCCCCCCCGCGTGCTGAGAAAGGGAGAGAGAGAGAGAGGGCGAGCGCGCGGGAGGCGAGAGGGAAGGGTGCGGACGCAGGAGAAGAGCAGAGGATGGTGATGCTGGGCTCGGCGATCGCTACGATGGCGCTGCTCCCATCAGCACCACAGCGGCTTGCACCTAGTCGCACAGCCAGCCTGCGCGCCTCGCCGCCGCAAGCACGCCTGCGCGGATTCATTGCTAGGATGGGCGGCGGAGAGTGGGGCGGCGGCAGCATCCTTCACCAGCCGTTTGTCGATGAGCGGAACCCGCCACTCCCTCCCGATGCGGACAATGAACTCGGCACGTGGTACCGGAGGTCGGGATCCGAGTATGCCGAGGAATCGCGTCAGTACCGGCGCACAGTCTACATGCATGATGAATGGGTCAAGCACCGCTCGTCCGAGCGCTTTATCAAGAACCTACGCACGAGCATGCGCAGCGGTGTCATGCAGGCGCTCTCGATGGAGCTCCTCTTCATGACGATGATGTCCGTCTTCTGCGTCCTCGCCAATATGCTCCTTGTCGGCTATCAAGACTTCCATGGAGTGATGCACCAGGGCCCCCTCCATGGGCTAGGGCCGTTCCGTGCACTCCAATCGGTTGCGCTGCCAGCGCTGCCATTTACCATCGGCATGCCCGCGCTCTCCCTTCTCCTGGTCTTCCGCGTAAACACCGCCTACGCCCGATGGAATGAGGCCCGAACGCTGTGGGGAGGCGTGGTCAACAATTGCCGCACGCTGGTCCGCCAGGCCAACCTCTACTTCCCGATGAACAAGGAAGCCGAGGAGCTCAAGGATGTGCTGGCTGCCAACACAGCCGCGTTCGCCAAGGCGTTGCGCAACTTTCTCCGCGGGCCGACCGACGATAAGGTCTTCCGGGCTGAGCTTACGGAGCTCGTCAAGGTTGGGCTGATGTCCAAGGGGCATGTCGACGCGTGCATGCGGGCCAAGAACCGGCCGATGTTCCAGATCAATGCCATCAACGAGGCTGTCCGCAAGGCCGACATCCACCCCATCGATCGATCGCGTATGGACACTGCCATATCGACGCTAACCGATCTGACCGGCGCCTGTGAGCGCATCTTTAAATCTCCTGTGCCCCTCGTCTACACGCGTCACACTTCGAGATTCCTCACCGTCTTTCTCCTATGCATGCCGTTTGGCTTGTGGCCTGCAATGAGCGGCACTTGGAACCATTGGCTAACCATCCCTGTGACGGCAGTGCTCTCCTTCTTCCTTCTTGGTATCGAGGAGATTGGGATCCAGATCGAGGAGCCCTTCTCCATCCTACCTCTGGAGGCCTTGTGCAACGGTGCAATCGCTGCCACAATCCAAGAGTTGCTAGATTCCAAGCGCGACCACTCGTTCCAAGTTCCTCCCGGAGATGAGCAGCACGAACCGGAGGTCGTGCCAGCAACGGCCGCAGGCATTCTCAAGGGACAGACGAAGCTCGTCCCCGCCACGAACTAGGCCAACCACGTGTACTGCGACTGCGCAGCTGCCGCGCATCTTCGTGCACCCATCTGGACGTGAAGAGATGTGATCCTTTTTGCAATGAGACGGGGTGATATGGCACGCGCGCAGATCAATGCTATCTCGTCCTGTCGTTCATTCGTCATCTACAGGGGCATGCGGCTTTGATGTGTCTCTCCCCCGACCCCGTGCCCTCGTGTTCAGCCGTTCTGAAGGCGGCCAATTTTGCTTTGCCGATAGGACTCGGTTTTTGCCTTCGCACTCTCAAACGAGAGCGATATTTTCCGCGCCGTGTTGGCTTCCGCCAAATCGTCGCGAGACCCAGTGTCGATTCACAAGCACTCCACTGGATGAGAAAACTCGGGGATACGCATTCGTTTGAGTCCCCCTCCATGACTGTATGGTACCGATTGGTGTGTCTTTTTTCTTGCGGCTCATATTGGAGCTTTCGCTCTTGTATTCGCCTAGCAAAGACGCGCGCGCTCATCATAAGTCGACCCTCATGATGCGCGACGCCGTGAGTTGGTGTGGCTACGTGTCGCACTGTCACATACACAGCACGTGTGCGTGCATTGGGTAGCTCAAGAATTCAAATGGGCAAAAGTAGTATTATAGTTTTAGCGATGGAGCACGCGATGACGGCTCCCCGCGGCCACAACGACAACGAGGTCGACCCAAGCCGCCGAAGCGCTCGCAAGCTGCCGCCCCCTCAGGCCAGCACGTCGACATGCATCCCGGCCGTCGTTCGTTCCCCTCCCCCCCGCGCGTTCGCTGTTCCCCCCCCTCGCTTCGATTCCTCTCGTGATTCCTTCGATGATTGCCTCCATCTCGTCCGTTCTTCTTCGTTCTTAGCGATTCTCGCGGGGGGGGGCACTGACGTTTAACCTTAGTTCCACCGCGTTTCCGGTGAAAGAAAGGAAGAACGAATGGCACGCGCCTCGCGTCTCGCGTCTTGTCTCATCGCCCCTTGCTCGTCGCTTGTCTAGAAGGTCTTCAGAAGGTCTCTCCGCACATCGCCTTCTTCCCCCCGCGCGAGTTTGGATCTCTCCTCGACCCTCCGTGTTGGCTTCAGCGGACGAGTTTCACTTTAACGATAGTTCGAACCCTTCGTTTGCGTAGTTTGCGCTCTCTTTCCGTATTTCTTCATGCATGACGAGCGATCGCGACCTCACCTTTCGTCGCGCGGGAGAGGGGTTTGTTCATCGTATGATTCCGGAGTGTTTATGTTGGTTTTCTGAGCACATCATCAATATAGACCCGCCAGCCAACCCGTTGCTTTTCGTACGTAACGACACGAGCGAGATCGTGATTTCAATCAGATATCGACCCTGCCCCAAATCGAGTGAATGGAGTAAGACCACGTGTGTGTTTCAACATACGTGTGAAGTGTCGTCAAGTTGAGTCAAGTAACCTCCAGGTGACAACGGAAGACGGAAGGTGCTAGCAGGGGTGGGGGTAAATGAACGCTTCCGGTCTAACTTGAGCAACAAGGGGCGGCCACTCAGACAAGGCGCGGACATCCACAGCAGCGCGAATTTCCTGCTCATTGTTCACCGCCAACGTTCACGCAGGAGGTGCTTGCTTGGTGGGCATCCAACCACACAAAGTTCCCCGCATGGGTGTTATTGGCGGCAAGGATCAATCACATTCAGCATGACTCCGAATTCGTCTTCGAGTGAGCGCGTGTTTTCTTTGCTGACCACGATGTTTGGTCCGGATCGTTCGAAATCTCTGGGGGATTAGATTTAAGCCGCGCTGATGTTGCGTTACAACTACATTCAACAACCGGGAGGGAGTGAAGTCTTCATAAGTGTGTAGGTGTGTTTGCGTGTTCGTATCATGCTGTAGCTGGCTAGTCATAGTACAGCAAAGAGGCGCTATTTGGAAATCACACGTATAATAATAATGTGCGAGGTAGATAGAGGTGGAGGGTGGAGGTGGAGGTAGGTCGGACGCGCGCAATCGCAATCGCTAGTGGCGAGTTTTTTTGTGTGTTCCTTAATTAAGGGAAACGGGAAACATATTGCGTACTTGCGGCACCGCGGCATCACAAATTGCTACAAGTTTGATGACAAGTTTGGGCAGTGAGCTACAATAAGAATCACGGAACTACTTTTATAAGTAGGAGGCCAATGGGGGCCTCGCCCCCCCCTCTCTCCATCGCAGACACCCCCTGGGTGGGCCTGCACAACCAACCTCAGCCCCTGCCTGCTCGCAAGGGCTGAGCTGACATCAAATCTGCCCAGACTCTCGCCGAGCGCGCGCCGCGAGCCGCACGCATTCGCCTGAACTGGCCCCTGATCGTACTGACCCACCCCCCCACCACTGAGCCACAGACCAACAGGGCCGCCAGGAGGGCACCCATGGCCAGCGAGGCGAGCGAGGGAGAGGCAGGAGAGGCCAGGGGCACTGCCCCAGCCTCCACTGCCCCCTGAGCTGCCCCAGCTGGCCCTCTGGGGGGCCCCGAGGGGCCCCCCAGAAGGGGGCCATGGCGCGCGCATGCGACACACGCCCGCAGGAGAGCGAAGAGAACGACGGAAAATGAACGACAAAAAAACGACGTGATCTGTGATCTGGCCCGCAAATAGGTGAGATAACCGCCCGTTTGCGATATACTAACGGGTTGACACCCCGCGTGGCGGACAGACACCGCGAAAGAGCGGCAGCAGATGAAGAAGGGCCGCAGGGCGGGGGCCGAGACCCCCCGGGGACAATATAAGATAGTTCAGAAGGCGGTTTACGTTTGTCTGCCACAGGAACACCCAACAACAGGTCTGCCCCAGCCCACCCCTTGCGCTTGGCCCGTCGTCCCGTCGTAGTGCACGCGGCCCCCCCCCCCGATACCAAAGACAAAGGAATGAAGGGGGTAGTGTAAAGGGAGTGAGTGTTCTGGGGTATAGGCGATGGCATGAGTCGGTACCGTGAGTGCGTGGTCCTTTATAGCTAGCGGTAGTAGCCTGAATCTTCAGATGTTTTTTTTTTACAATAAGAATCACGCGACAAGTTCGGCCAACAAGTTTGGGCGAATTGCGAATTCCGCTAAAAGTATTTATACATGTCCCTAGGCAAGCCTGCCAGTGAGAGTGGGTCAGCAGGGCAGCCTGCTCCTGGCAAGCCAGCCATCAGGCATGCGGGGAGCATGGGTGGTTCCTCGCCCCATGGCAGGGGAGGAGTGGAGAGAGGGGGGGGGGCTCATGCCCCCCCCCTGGGGAAACTAAGTATAAACTTAGTTGTTCTCGGGCCGAAAATCGGCCAGCGATTTTCGTGCCGGCAGCTGGCCCCCCCTGGAGGATTTTCATTCGGCATCGCACCACGGTCAAAAAATGTAGCCCCAAATACCACTTAAAATCCGCCCGGTTGGAGCCCGCCGTAACACCACAAGAGAGAATAGCTATGAATCCCATTTGGATGGAACGGGGATAAGGGGGTAGGCTCACTTTCACACGGTAGGTCCCAAGCCATCTGGTGCACCGTGCGCTAGAGCAACGCATCTCGAGTCATTCAAGACTCTCTAGTGGCCGGGTCCTCCTATCTCCTCGTTCACTGCACGTAGAAGGATCCGCTTCCTCGTTTATTCCTGTGATTATTCACTCATGCTTGTGGTTCGGCTTGTTTGTTTGCGTCCGCCCGACCAAGCCTCGACTCTCGTCGCGACTGACGTCTCGATGTGGCGTCTTTGTTACCAAGGTTGGCGGCTCCTCGCTGACCAGTAGCGATGGCGGCCTTGGTGAAAAACACAAACTCCAGCATCGTGTATCGTGAGTATGCCGAGCTGAGCAAGGCAGTGCCGGCTATCAGGATGAGGGAAGCGATGAGAAGGCGCACAAATGGGCCGGTGAGTGCGTCGAGGGAGATATAGATGTACTGAGCCGCGTCGCCCACGTGACGATTGAAGATGATGATCGCGCGGTACGTGCCGATAAAGCTATGCACAAGACGTGCCTCATCGCTAGCGGCGGCCACGACGTTGGGCACGCCTCCCGGTGGCTCTGCACATTGTGTTCGGCCAGCGGCAAGCGCGGCGGGCAACTGACCGCAGTCGATAGCATAGTCGCTCGCATTGATGCCGGCTGAGAGGGGAGGCGCGTTGATGAGCGTTATGGCGAGCCTCGCAGCGAGTGATCCAAGCACACATGAGCGGCGTACACTTGCTTCGTCATCGGCGAGCCAGCCATAGATCCAACACAGCTCGGTACGGTTGAGGCCTGAGCTGGTCATCAGCGGTTCGTCGAGCGTCGCCGTGGGTGGAGGCACGAGAGCCGAGTACAGCATGCGCGCTGTCGCGCTGCCGCTCGTCGCGTTCATAAGGCTGGAGGGAGGCTCAAGGAGGGTCCGGTGCATCTCAACCGAGCCATGGTATCCGAACCTTCCAACCTCACTCCCACCGAGCGTGACGCCGACGGCGAGAAGGGCGACGAGCACTAATGCCAAGGTGAGGATCCACACCGCAGCGACAAGCATCTGGAGGATCATTCGACGGAACGCTGGGAAGCAAGAGCTGGAGGCGCCGGTCGGCCCGCCTGCTGCCGGAGTCGGCAAGCAGAAGATGGCGCGCTTGGTGCTTTCAAAGCACCCGTCAGTCTTCCTCTGGAGCAGGTGGCGTGTGGCGACGCCATACAAGACGACGAGCAGGGCGACGAGCATACAGAATACGCACGCAATGATGGCGGCCGTGACAACCGGCTGGATGGACGGGGTGGCGCCCGGGACGCTGGTCGCAACCTCCTTTTGGTAGGCTTGCCGCGCCCACCCAAGTGCAGACGCTCCCAGCATCATGCCTGCGCTGAGTAGCAGCGCGGCAAGGGCGGCGTCGAGCGGTGCCCAGTGAGGCCCGTTGCGCGCAGCCACATAGCCGAGGAAGCGCGAGTAGCGTACAAAGCACGCTCGCGATATTATGGCTGCAAGCAGCAGCACGGCGGCCGCAATGATGAGCCACTCCGCGGGCTTGCGCAACGTGAGGAAGACATTGCAGGTGTCGCTGCCCACAGCATAGACTTCGCGGAGCGTCTCGTCCGCACCCGTTAGGAGGCCGACGGTACGCAGCGCGAGGAAGCGCAGACGGCCAGGCGTAAAATCGACGGCCGCGCTCACATACTGGTCGACGGTGTACGTCGAGTTGTGCGCAGCCAGCGCAATGGCGATGGCTGACGAGTTGCCATCAAGGAGCGGCGTGCACACGTCAGACTTGGAGGCGGCGATAGCTGAGGAAAAGCTGGCGCATGCACCGGAAAGGCGGTCGCCTACGGCCTCGAAGCGGGTGATGCGCATCGGCCACTGCCGGAGGACCATGTTGATCACACTGAGCGCAATGTCTAGCTTGAAGCACCGGTCCGTAGAGCCCTCATCGCCGATAGAGTGGACACCGTTGCAGAGCGCAGCCGCAAGCTCGACCGGGGGACCCTCCGAGGCGGCCGTTACAGCGGCGAGGTAGGTCGGCACCGCATTGTAGGCCTCGAGAGTAGCACTCATCTCGCCGCAGCCATAGTCGCCCGAGACGATTACGAGAAGCGCCGCTGAGAATACGAGGAGCATGGTGATGCACAATGCCAGCGTCGCAATGGTAAGGAGGTGCGCCATCAGCTTTGCGCAGGCGGAGCACACGGCGGATCCACGATTCTTACGCTTCTTGCCGAGCTGCTCGTTCTCGGATTTTGGTCGCGGCCCGCGCCACGGCTGGGAGGCATCGTGCGCCGCACCTGCCTCTATCTCCTCCTTGTACATGAGGTATCGCGAGCGTGAGTAGAAGGCATAGCAAAAGACGGAGAGCGTGGTTAAGACTGCGATGTTGACGTACGCGATGGTGAGGTTGATAGAAAGCGATGGCCGCTCAGTGAGCACTCCATCGAGCCATGCGTCGGAGAGCAGTTTGACTCCGAGGATAGCGAGGGAGGATCCGGCGATGACTGCGAGCAGCGCCAGCAGCATCAGCGTGGGGAAGGGCCCGGGAGGCGCGGTGCCCAGGGAGGCGATGAAGCAGCCGAGGGAGGGCATGGGAAGAAGAATGTGCGGAGGAGTGTACACCCTCTCTCGCTCCCCCTCCCCCACTCTCTCTCTCTCTCTCTCTCTCTATCTTCATCTCTCTCTCTTCTCTCTCTCGCGGCCTGTCTCCTCTCTCCTTCTTTCACCTGCTGTCTCCTTTCCTTGGAGAGCTCACCACCCCCTCTCTCTCCGTCTGTCTCGCTCTCTCTCGCTGCTGGTCTCATCGAACCACTATGCGAGGAGAAGAGACAGATGGAGAGGGAAATTCTCCGGTAGTTAGACAAGATAGCGAGACGCTGAAGAAATACGGAGAGAAGTGGGGGCTACAGTTTGAGAGAGCGAGGGAGAGGGAGGGAGAGAGAGAGAGAGAGAGAAAGAGAGAGAGAGAGAGAGAGAGAGAGAGAGAGAGAGAGAGAGAGAGAGAGAGAGAGAGAGAGAGAGAGAATACGCATGGCTTGTCCGTTCAATCTCCTTGTCAGACGTGTTTGGGCTCTTTTCTTAAAGAGAGCGTGGCTGCGAGGACGAGGAGGTGGAGCATTTGCAGTAGGACGGTTGCAAATCTGCAAGAAGCGTCCGTTACTTGAAGTGAGAGGAGGAAAATAGAGGAGAGAAGACGGTGGGTGAACATCGCGGCTAATGGATTGTTGCTCGCGAGTAGAGGGAAAAGGAGAGACGAGAGAGAGGGAATGCGGACCATCGCGGAGCACTTCAGGCTCGCCTCGCACACACACGTAACGGCACGCAGAGTAGTGAAAAAGTGGAGGGAGGGAGAAGTGGGATGCGAGGGGAGACGGAGGCGTGGGAGGAGAGAGAGAGAGCGACGAGGAGGGCGCCTCCCCCTGGGGAGGGGGGGCGGGGGGGAGGGGGTCCGTCTCAACCGAAGCCGCGGCCACCAACGCCTGCCTCTCTCCCCACACCCGCCCCCCCCTCAGGGAGCCGGGGGGGAGGGAGGGGGAGGGGGGCGGGGGGGGGCTTCTGACTCTACTCTAGAATAAAAGGCGTGGGGACATCGGGTTGGGGCGTTGTGCTACTACTACCGCGCTACTACTACTACCGTACTACTCTACTACTACCGTACTACTACTACTACTACTAGAGGCATGAGCTTCGTAGAACGGCCCGCTTCGTGAAGCGGCCCGCGACGTTCCCCATGGCTCCCACGGCCAAGCCCAAACCTCCCTCGCGCCCAGAGTTGGCCAAAGGGCACTACACTGTACACTGTGCAGGCGCGCGATGCCCGCGCCCTCGAGCGAGCACGCGAGCACGCACGCTCGAGGACGTCCAAAAGGCGGTGGCCTACTCCTACTGCCGCGGCTTCGCAGAGCGGCCCGCTTCGCAGAGTGCCCCCCCCCTTCCTATGGCTCCCAGAGCCCTCTCCAACCCAAGCCCCAGAGCAAGCCTAAGCCGGAAGCCGGCCCCTGCCCCCTGGCTGCCTGGCTGGGCATACTATCATACTATCCAGCTATCCAGGTCCGCGATCTCCGCGCCAGAAACCGCGCAGTCGCGCTCGGAGACGTCCGGAAAGCTGAAGCGTACTGCCGAGCGAACAGCGTCGGTGCCAAAGCAGCAATTGCCACAAGTATGTTCCCTCTGGCAACGCGGCATGAGGTCACAGGTCACAGGAGAGCTGCAGAAAGCGCAGGGAGACAAGCCACGAAACGGGCGACTCACATCTCACATTCACACTCGCACTCACAGATTTTCACAAATTTAGAGCGGCGCAAGCTCGCTGCATGGATCCTAGCGAGCGCTAGCACGCATGCCGCATGAGCCCCAAAACAACAGGCACCAGATGTCAGTCGAAAGTGCGCGAGATGCTCGCGAAGGGGCACAGGTTTGACGAATTGGGATGGCCCTTAGGGCCGGAGGGCAATGAGGAAGGTGGCAAGCCGGCGGCAGGCGCGGCTGAGGAGACGGCTTCGGAGACGATGACGGGCTGAAGCCCGTCAGCAGAGGAAGGCGGGCAGGCGGGCTTGAGCGAGGGCGAGGACGGTAACGAATCATTTTATTACGTATCTACTAGTCTCACCTCGTACTCATGGTAGCGCCAGCCTCACGTCGCCCTCTCACCCCGCGCACACGCGCCAGCAAGTTTTCTTTTTGCGTTGAGGGGCCCAGACGCACCCAAATATCCTTGAAATATCCACAGCTATCTAATTCCAAAAAATCTGCCCAAATATCCAGGAGATATATCCGGATATTTTGGCCTACCCCTAGGGGGGAGGGGGGGGAAGGAGGGAAGGGGGGGGAAGGGGCGGGAAGGGGGGATGTATTGTTCGTAAATTTTTTATATCCATTTCACGGGGGCATTTGTTAAAAACATAACCAAACCTGAGGTTGCAGCCTCTTGATTCTTTTGCTCGATAACCATAACCACGCCATGCCATGCCTCCAGTTTTAGTTTTAGCGACGGGGTGTTAGAGGCCACCATGGGTCAAGCGGCCGAGCTCGGCATACGTATGTTCACGTAGGAGTCCGGCACGTCCGGATTCCTCCAAGCCCTAGACCTAGACCTGTTCAACTCCTCGCTTCACAGTCGGTGCTACAACGCTACAACAAGGGCCTAGGGATCTAGGGATCTAGGGATGCGTACAAGGATGTCTGCCTTGCAGCACTGGGAAGGGAGCTGCAGACCCTTTCCCTCGCCGACTTCATACCCATACACAGTGGAAGGTGGCAAAAAAGGGGGGTTATGGTTATGTTTATGGGCCCGTCGTCGATTGTCGATTGGTGATTGGTATTGGTAGATTGGTAGCCTCATGATCATGAGCATGAGTCATGAGTCATGGGTCATGAGGGCATCATGGCCTGTTCAATCACCAACCCCAGAGTAGAACCATTTTTCTAGGGCTCTAAAGGCCATAGAGCTCTATGGGGCTGAATGCGAAAGGGGAAAAGTACACAGGTGCACAGGTGCTAGGAATTGTGAGTGAGGAAAAAGTACCACTAGAGTACTACTTTCTAAAATAGATTCAGATTCAGGTCTAGAAGTCCACCATCAAGTAAGTGCACTCCTTGATCGATTCGCATCCGTCCTGCCGCGGCATGCTCATTGATCGATCCGATTCGGTGGATTGGCGAGGAAGAGCCGACGTTTGTAGAGGCCAAGGCTCTCACAAGCCGCCCCCCTGGTTGTGCGGACAGGCCAGAGGGCTCGCGCTCGTGGCGTTCGTAGCGCTGGTTGTCGTTGCCAGCAACAGACCGCCTTCGCATCTCGCTGCTCTGGAAAAGGAGCTCATCAGGCTGGCAGACGCAGTCTCCGGACCCACGACCGTGCCCTCGCATCTGACACAAGTTACACATTCTAAGGAAGCCACCGAGGATGAGGCGCCGGCGACGCACACCGAGGTGCCGACCGAGAAGGCGTTTCGGGTGTGTGGGAATTATTGTGGAGACAACTGGTGCAATGGACAGATGCTTCGCGAATCGGAGTGCGCGAAGCTGCGTGATTTCAAAGAGCCAGAGAGCTGCTATGATGCGTGCTGCAAGGCGCATGATATGTGTTGCACTGCTGGCCGCAGCCATGTGAGCTGCAATAAGGATATGGTTGGCTGCACCACAGCGTGCACCAAGAAGGCGTTTACCAACGGGGATTTCAGTCACTGGCTCGACTGCGGTGCATTATTGGAGACAGCAATGGTGGCGTTGCAAGATTGTGAATGTGGCCTATGTCCAACACCCCAGGTAGCTATTCAGGAAGCTCTTAAACCGGGGTCGACAGAACAACAGCGGCAGAAATATCTCACCAGCAGGCAGCGACCAGGTTGGGTACAGCTTGGATGATGAAGTTCGCTTTCGTTGCAGATCAGAACATGGTACGCACACAAACACAAAGGCATGTTCAAGACAATGACAAAATCTCTCGAGTCCATGAGAGAATGGCTGACCAATTTGTATTCTTATTGAGGTCGAATGCCACTACACTGCAGGCTCGTTTCGTGTTTTGTTGGAGTTGATACTACTTGAGGTGCTGCGCAGGCTTTCATGCGATCAATATATGTTAACCCCCAGGGGCCAACGCCCCCCAGGAGCTATCGGGGCCTCCCCGATAGCTATCGGGGGGAATTTCTTTCCCGATCGCCAACAGCCCCACCGAGGGCTACCGGGGGACCGAGAAAATCCCCCGAGAGCTATTGGGAGATTTTATCTCCCCCCGGCCCCCGGGGAGCTATCGCGTTTTAAGGTGGGCCCCCAATAGCTATCGGGGGCCGCCTTTCGCCCCCGATAGCTATTGGGGGGGAAATGACGGGCGCCGATAGCTATCGGGGGGCTGTCCTCGAGCCCCCAGGGCCGCTATCCCCCCCCCCGTAAGCTGTCAGGATGACTGTCCTAGGTCCTAGACTGTCCCCTTTCGCGAGCAGTCACTTCGTACTCTGTTCATACCTGAATCTTACGGTGCTGTTACGATGAATCTTATGTTCGTTCTTATGGTGCCCTTACGGGCTACTACGGTGCCTTGCGACTTCGACACTACAACGAAAGTCTAGCTAGCGTCGGTGAGACAAGGGTGCGTTTATGGAAGAAAACGTTCGCGCGGCAACTTACCCAGGAAATCCTCTCTTCTTCCTCTTCATCTCGCACTTTCTCTCTCGCTCCCACACCGCATGTCACAGATGGCGCCCTCACCCCTTCTCAATGCCCCTTCCGCTGCTGCGGTGCCACACCTACAGCCTGCAGCAACGGAAGGAGGCAAAGAGACTCTTTTAGCTCAGCTATTGGCTGATTTGACAAATGATTTGAAGTGCCGCGCCATGGATGCGAAGAAGCAAAAAATTGTAGAGATACTGAATGGCATAAAGGTCGAAGGCTGGGATGTTACACGGCTGCCGTATGAATATTCCCACATCATAATAATGTAGGGCGGTCAAACAGGGGCTTTTTAACTACTAGTAAGGGTTGGGCTGCATTTTTTGACCGTGGCGCGAGGCCCAATAAAAAACCTTCAGGGGGGGCCACCTGCCGCCACGAAAATCTTAGCCAGGAAATGGTGCGATTCTCCCCCCCTCCCCCCCCCTCCGTCACGCGCGCTCACGCTCTACCCGTAAAGAATTGGCGGTCGCGCCCGCGGGGGGATCGATTCCTTTATATCTAAGCTACATTCGGCATTTGATTCCCGCCCGATGCAGCGCCGTGTCGGGCTGCCGACAGTCCGACCACCCCCTGACCCTCTGGCATCATGGCCCGATAGTACCTTCATCAAACTACTACTAGCAGAAGTTCCTCGCCGCCGCGCCCCGACCGTCTTCCGCATCGTCGCCGATTTCTTTGGGATAACCATCCCGCGGCGCGAGCGGTACATCCGCTCGCAGGGAGCGAGCGTGCTTCACACCCTCTCCTACATCCCGTCGGCGACGCGCGTAAAGGAGCTGGCGTCCGTGGCAGAGAAGCTCAACTCCCTCCAAGTCGGCGAGTTCATCCTGGGCCACCTTGAATCCGACGAGACGAGCATCTGCCACGCGGGCGATGGAGCGGAGTCGAAGCAGATCGACTACATCGGCGACGTCATGGCTCGGCGCATCGACGGCAAGCTCGAAGTGCGTGCGCTCAGCTTGAAGGCGCTCCAGGGCAAGACGGCGAAGGCCCAGGCGGACTCGTACACCGAGGCGATGGCCGAGATATCTGATCTCATGCTCAAGGCGGGTACCATCGACGAGCGCGCGGCGAAGATCTTGGCCGCCTTCCGGCCCACGGTCACCGCGTGCGACCGCAACGCCACCGCGCGCAAGGCCGAACGCCTCATCCGCGATCCCGTCGAGAGGCTACACGCTCTCGGGAAAGCGAGTGACAAGGTGGCCGGCCAGCAGCGCGCCGACTCGCGCGCCGGTATCGCGTTGGGCAAGTTCAATCACCAAGGCGAGTGGCTCGACAGCCATCACAAAACACCCAACATACACAACCCTTGAAAAAGGGCGACACCGACTCGGACCCAGCAATTCTCACGGACCCTAATGAGGCTAGACCACACATGGGGCTAACCACACTCCCCACCCCGGCCACTCAGGTGGCCCTCTCGACGAAGACCTCGAGCCCATGCCCGAGGAGGAGGCAGAGTTTCCCATTGACCAGAAGATCATCATTTCCTTCACGGCCTACGAAAAGGGCCACAAAGCCAAGGACGAAGAGACCCTCGGGGCCATCGTCGCGCATCTCAACAAGCTAGAGGGCGTTGACCTCGAGCCAGACTTCTTGTCCAAGAGCGCCTCCGGGCCGTGGGAAATTCTCGTAACAGCGGACTGCGCCAATCAATTTCGCGAAAAATACAAAGACGTAGCGGATTTCCGCAAGGCGGGCATCCCGTGCCCGATAGAGGTCAAATACCAAACGCTCGACGAGAAGACTAAGAGCCTCCCCCGAGCATCGGACAAGGCGATAGCCGGCGCCTTTAGGGACGTCTCGGCGCATCTAGTGGTACGCAACTACAAGTTCGAGCTGAAAAGCCACATCACCATCAGCACCCTCGCCAAGGCGGTCGAAAACCACGGCTTCTACTTCATCCAAGGAAATCAGGAGCGGACTAAGATCATTACCAAGGAAGGGGTCCTAGTGACCCAAGGTAAGAAAGAAGTATACCATCTGTACGTGACCCCGAAACAAGGTTCGTTCAACTCGTTCGACTTCCCGCGCAAAATCCTTCTCACGATCAATGGTGCCCCGTACCTTGGGCATGGGAAGACAACCTAAGAAGAGAATAGATATAGGCGACTTTAGGCCCGTATTTCACATAAGCGGCAAAGGTGGGCTTAAACCCAGCGAGGAGCTAGCCGAGCTAGCTACAAAGCTGAGGATCGCACACGTTGTTCAGACGGCCGAGGTGAAAGAAGTAGAAGACGGGTAAAGCACCGGTACAGCCAGCAAGGCAGAACACAATTAAAGGCAATGCGACCTTGACGAGACCTAGCCACTCAGACACGTCCGAGAGGACGCTACACTCGAAAGAGAAAGACCAAAAGGCCTGCCCGGACCCCACACTCCAAACCAGACCTCAGGTAGTGCACCGAGGTCGGTAGGGGTTGGCGGATATATCCGGATATATCTCTTGGATATTTGGGCGGCTTTGGCGGGCGAAGATATCCGCGGATATTTCGTGGATATTTGGGTCAGAGTTCGCCGCTCCCAGTGGCTCGCCCCGAAAACAAAACCCCTTGCGCGACGCCCCCCCCCCCCCCCCCCCCCGCGCCCGCCCCCCTCCACAATGCGCAGAGGTGATGCCCCCCCCGCATGTGCCTTGTGCCTCAAACCCGCCATGGATGGCCCATGCCTGAGCATAGGCGTGACGCGCCATGCACCACACACCTTCCCGTCCTTCGCGCGCGCAGGTTCGAAGAGGAAGAGGACGCGCGCGATAGCCGCTGACGATGAGCAGCGACTTGACCCTCCCCCTCCGCACGACGATGACTCGAGCGACAAGGACCCGGTAGAGCTGAGGGACAAGGAGAAGGAGGCAGATAGAGGCAGAGGAGGACGAGGAGCTCACGGGCACGGTTGAAGAAATCCACGAGACCTTGGACGGCCCCCGCGCCTCCAGCAGCCAGCCCATATCAGGTTCAATGTGGGGCGATGAAGGTGGTCCACGAGATGATCGGCGAGGGCGTGATCACCACCATCGGCGACGGCACGCTGCACGGCAACAAGAAGGTGGAGGTGGAGTTTTCGGATTTTCGGTGAACGAGGGGAACAAGAACACGAAGATCAAGAAGTGGGTGGACAAACAAACTCATCCAGGAGCAGGTGTGTGTGCTGATGATATGCAATGATGGGGTAACAGCATATCAGCTCTCTAGGTTATGGAGCTATGAGCTATCACTAATATCAGCACTAATATCAGTCAGCTCTCATGAGAGTTGTCCCAACCAACAACAAAACTCCCCCGTGCGCGCGCGCGCACGCGTGTCTTGATTACGCTCTCCACACCCACACACTCCACACACAAACTCTCTCTCCTCTAGCTAGATTAAGATAATTTCCACTTCCAGCTATTATAGATGTAGATTGGTACGTGTACTACCAGTTGGATGAACCATCGCATCTTAAGGATTAAGGATTGGGGATAGATGGACGAGCGTAGCAGCCGAGCAGCAAGCAGCCGACCGACGGAGGCTACTACGTATGTATGTATGAAGTATCGATGTTATACTTGTAAAATAGATAATATTATTAGTAGTGTTTATGTGTTTATATACAAGGTACAAGGTACAAGGTGGATATTTTGGTGGATATTTGGGTGGGGGTTGTAGATATTTTGAAGATATAAAAAATGGATATTTGGGTCCAAAAAAATGGATATTTCCGCCAACCCCTAGAGGTCGGACCCCAGAAACCGAAGAAAAAGGAAAGAAGGGGGGCAGGGGAGGAGGTGGAGGGAGGGGAGATAAGGGCGATGGAGACAGAGCGGGAGAGTCCGGTAGCCGGTAGGTGTGTAGCCCTGAATCTTCAGATGTTTTTTTTTTACCCCCCCTCCCCCCCTAGTTGACAGGCAGACAAGTGCAGCGTGGGGGCCCCAGAGGCTCAGGAGCGTCAGCGAGGGAGAGGCATGGGAGACCAGGGCTCAGCCCCAGCCTCCTGTGCCCCCTGAGCCGGCCTCCAGGAGCTAGGGCTAGGCAGGAATATCAAGCATATCGTAAAACATATTCGGGTACGATTTCGCGAATTAAATATGTCGACATATTTGCTACATATTTGGGCGGTTGGGCGGGCAGGGGCGAGTGGCTCCTACATACATATTTGGGCGGGGCGGGGCGGGGACGGGGAGGCGCGAGCGCGCGAGCGCGCGCAGGGGGGCAGGGGCGTGGGGTGGGGGGAGTACGAGAGAGGAGACAAGAACGAGGAGAACGAGCGAGGCAGAGCGATGCCAGGTGTTGGGGGCGAAGCGAGGCTGGCCAGCTTCCAGCTTGCCCCCTGCTCCTTGCTCCCCTTACCGCCCCTACGGCCGCTCGGGTCCGCCCTTGCGCGCGGCCGCGTGGTTCTGCGTCGCCGGCACCATCGCCTCGAACGCCGCGGCGAGCAGCTTGCTCACGAGCTCGTCGCCGTCCGCCCGCTCCTTGATCCGGTTGGAGTCGATGCCCCTTGAGGGCCAGCATGGCTGCTGTGGCTGGTGTGGCCGGGGCCACGGGCCGTGCGGCGCGACCGGGGTCGCGCTCACCTGCTCGGCCTCTGCGGGTGGACGCGGTCGCTTCGCCAGCGACAGCTCCATGGGTGCTGGGGGGGCGCCCGCGGCGGGGGACCCGAAGGAGAGGTGGGGAGCGGCGGCGCGCTCCATGGCGACCAACTATAAAGTTAGTTGACTATCAACTTAGTTTCAGACTGACTTTTGGAATAATCTATATTGTTGTAGATGGGCATGTGGACATTTGATGGCTCAATTTCATTCCGTCCCACATTCGACGGATCGCGACCGCGTATCACTGGTAATACGTAATACCTTACCCGCCCCCATGGGCCATGGCCATGGGCACTACCACTATTAACCACAAGATAGGGCTGTGCCACTACCACTATCAACCAATGTAGCATTTTGCCCGACCAACTTCAAACAAGTTAGGCCCGAATCCCCCTGTTCATACCCTTAGTGAGTCCCCCTTGCATGGCAAGAGGCAGCGCAGGGGGGGCGTGCGGGTGCGGGGGAAACGGAAAGAGCACAGAGCAAAGGGGGGAAGGGCTGCGGGGGCGCGACAAGAGCCGAGAGCACCCCAAAGCAAATGGCCCGTGCGACATGCGAGTGTCGTACCTCCCCCCTACCCATAACAACATACACATGCTGTTAGCATTACGACTCAATCAACAACTCTTGTTTTTGGAGCAGTTGCTAAACTCCTAAGTGCAAGGTGCCCATGCTAACTTGGACTTCTTTGGCTTGCTTGCAAGTCAAACCACGGCACGTGTGCACGTGCAGCGGGAAGCTTGGAAGTAGGCACAGGGTGAAAAGAACATCGGAAGCATAGAGGAGCAGCCTTCTATCTCTCCGAGATCGCCTCTTCAAAAACTGAACATGGTCGGACTTGCGCCATGCCGATTGATCGTTGGGACCCTCTGCTTTGGATGTGGCGACGGCCTAACTTGAGGATACCGGAGGGAATGAATCTTCAGAGTTGTGGGGTGCTTGTATGATGCGCGGAAGAATGGTCTGGCCCGCTGCATTCAGTGGCTTGCCGTTGCTCGGTCCTGCGAAGGGCTCTGCTCATCAACCTCGGGATCCATAAAACCTCGCTCATAGTAGCAAGGCGGCTTGCCTTCTGCTGAGGAAACGAAGGTCACATTGTGATTGCCGATGACCCACTCCCATTGGGATTCGATCCTCTCAACATGATGAGGAGGAAAGTTGGCGATGAAGAGGACCTGCCGTGGGCCTCTGGTACTAGCACAGGAGGTGCAAGAGGAGCTGGACAAGCCGGCCTGTACCTCAGTTGCGCCTCCTTGTGCCACCTGCCCAGCTTCATGCCTGGGACTGGGCCACGAAAATAGCGTGGAGAGGAATGTTTGGCTTAAGGCTGAGAGTAGGCCTCCCATAGTCGTAGAGGGGGCGATCCGCTCCCCGGGGCAGTTTGATGTCAAGTCCCTACCATCGGAACAGACTGCTGATGGGCCTTGCGGCTCTAGTTTATATCTCAGGGGCGGATAACCTGGAACCAGCTCAAGCATTCCCTCACGGAATCGGACGCGCTGGATCGACACCGTCCCCTGACCCCTGCGAGTGGCCGCAAGAGAAGAGGGTAGCGGTTAGAAGGCGATTAGATGCTCACCTCAAGAGCAGGTGCACGCGCACCCGGCCGATGGCGTGAAGTTGAAGTGCCACGTTAGCGACTGAAGTTCAGCGTCGGAGATGACGGTCCGCTTAGCGTCGGCCTCGAAGAATAAATATCGCTGCTGCCAAGTCATCGGCTGGTTGGCCACCAGCCACTGCTCCCTCTCGGTCGTAAGTGCAAAGCGTGGCTTGTCTTTCCAGCGTTCCGCACAAAGCGCTCTCCAGCAGCTCTGGTCGGTGGGCAGCACGCTCGCACGGAGGCAGATAGACTGGAAGCTGAGGAGCTCGCTCGGCCCAAGGAACGACGCAATCGATAGCCAGAGCTCGTCGCTCAGCTCATCAAGGCAAGCCATCTCACCCTACCTCGCCCCCGGAGCGAGAGCCGCCCTGTGGGGGTGGGGGGGAGAAAGGGGCCTCCCGGCCTAGAGAGAGGAGAGCGGAGAGATGAGCGAGGGAGCGAGGGGGGGGGGAGGGGGGCGGAGATGAGAGAGATATGAGACGGGAGGGAGGGGGGAAGGAGTTTATAAAGTAGGGAGGACGGAGAGAAAGAAGATTTTGTAGACCTACTCCTACCGATACACGAGGAGAAGAGAGTGTGGAGCTCTAGAGAGAGAAAGAATAGGAGAGAGTAGAGAAGAGGGGAGAGTAGGAGGAAAGGCGAATGAGATCAATCAGTTGCATGTGAGTACAACACAGACAGAGAGAGAACGAGAGGATGGGGCGGCGCGGGCGGCGCGGGGGAGAAAGACAGGAAACAGGGAAGAAGAAAGAAGAAAGGACGTCGTCACACGCAACGGTAATACCGTGAAACCAAGCCCTCACTCATATATATATTTGTGCTTTGTGCCGACGCCGTGTGATGGACGTTGTTTCGCGGTTTTCCCCTGTTTTCGTTCTATCTGCGTAGACTGGACGGAGAGGGCTGGTGGCTGGTGGTGTTAGCAAATGCGGCGCATGCTGATGCGAAGAATATGTTTTGTTTTCTTGAATGCAACGGGATCGAAGGCCATGTCAACGGCGGATTTGGAGTCGGAGTAAAGGGGCTCCCATCGGCGCTAACGATCTCGCCGACGGCGACTCTGGACTGGATGGACGCGGCCTACGTAAGCGGCGAGTACAGCGGCGGCCAGGGCAACCGAAGGCGGCGAGGGGGCAGACGGCCGGCAAGCGCAAGCGAGAAGCCAGTATTGTCTCTGCCTTCGGCTACGAATGGTATGACGACGAGATCTTCGAATTCGAGTCCATTATCGGCCGGATGGTCGTTGGAGATGATGGCGCGGTTCCGAACCGCGAAGAGAAGGTGCGCCACGCGCTCTCGTTGTCTCTCGTTCGCCAACGTCACCGCGCTGAGCTAGACTGCCTTGCCCCTCCTCGCAGTTTGATCCAGGATCCAGGAGAGGTTCTATACCTCATTCTGTGGTCTGGCTTTCCACCAGAGTGCGCCACGTGGCAGCGCGCGGAGGAGATCGCCGACCTGTCGCATTCGCGAATCGACACTCGTTAGGCTTCTCTTCGTCCTTCGGCATTTATCGTTATAATTCTCTGCTTTCTCTCGTTCTCCGTTCTCGGTCAAAAGCTTCGCTTGGATGCATGGGATCGTGGGTTGTGGAGCGCCCTCTCTCTTTCTCTCGAAAGAGAAGGGAAGTTTCCCCACCTTTCTTCCTCCCAGGCGCCTCGCAAATAGGTTTAATTTGCTATCTTCCCTGCGGTTCTTTATCTGCTTCTGGGGGCAATCAGGTTTAATTTGCAGCATGGGGCTAGGTTGGGGGGGGCGTGTGGGGGGTGACGGGGGGTGTCTGGGGGGAGGGGGGAGAAGATGGGGACAAGGGGTGGATCTCTACTCGGAAGGGGTGCTCAAGTGGTGGGGAACACACGGCCGTGCCATCCCGGCTTGGCGCGCTGCCGTACACACGTATCGCCTTTGCCCTTACGCCCGATTCGGCCTCGTGCCTCGTGTGATGAGCGTGTCTTCGCCTTGCTACGGCACCTATACGACGATTCGCAGCGGAGCGCACTAAATGATCAACTGCAAGCTGTTTTGATGAGCCGATACAGCAAGCGTTTGGTTGGATGATTATTTTTGTTGTGTGGATTGTGGTGGGCGGGTGTCGACTGTGTGTGTGGCCGTGGGCGCGACCGCCAAATCTTTACGGGTAGAGCGTGAGCGCGCGTGACGGAGGGGGGGAGAGGGGGGGAGAATCGCACCATTTCCTGGCTAAGATTTTCGTGGCGGCAGGTGGCCCCCCCTGAAGGTTTTTTATTGGGCCTTGCGCCACGGTCAAAAAATACAGCCCAACCCTTACTAATAGTTAAAAAGCCCCTGTTTGACCGCCCGATAAGTTTGATGGCAAGTTGGGTAAGAACTGCAGCAAGTCAACAAGGCAAGTTGGGTAAGACCAAAGAGCAAGTTTGGTCAAGGGCAGGCAATGCCAAACCCCATCAAGCATCAAGCATCAAGTGAAACTACCCAAGTGAAACTCCCACAAATTGTCCACAAAAACCCTCGAGTAGGTGTTAGCCCAGAATCTTCATATTTGTTTTTAGTTATGAGATCGCGCGACGCGGCTAGACGCGGCATGCGTGCGCTGTGCGTTGTGAGTTGCCATTTCCCCGCCACGCAGAACGCTGGCTGTTCATTCTACTACTATTATTGTAACTTAGAACGTCGAGATTGGCGGTTTTACTACGTACGAAGTTCACGGGGACAAAGAGGAAAGGGTGAGATTCTGAAATCTATCCTGTCCTGGCACTAACAATATTGATGCTCCCCGGGCCCCTATCCCCTCCCCCCCACCCCCGGCCTTCCCCCGCTCCGCCCCGCTCATCCGGGCGGCCGCGCTCGTCGTGGGCCGCTCTTGCTCCCCCCTCCCTTCCACTCACGCGGCGCACACACAGGGATAGAACCCGTACCCGCTTCCTCTCCGCCCTTACCCTCCCTTCTTCTTGCTCGCCTCCTGCCTCTGTGTGATGCTGGATCTGGATGAGGACATTGACGACTTCACTGCTGCGCTGATTGAGGCAGAGGAGGAGCTGCATGCTGGGGCGAGCAAGAGCTCAATACCGCGCGAACAGAGCCAATCCGAACTGGCCTCCAGCGTAGAGCCGTGCGAACATGAGCAGACGGCACCACCGGTGGGGATAGCACCGCCAACCCAAGCGCTCGCGCCTACTGGGGCGCAGGTGCCACCCCCGCCACCAGCTCAGCAGGGACCACAGCTGCCTCGACCGCCATCTCCACGCGGTCCACCGCCGCCGCCGCCCTCACAACGGAGGCGGGCGCAGGCCCCGCAGCGGCCGCCGCTGCCCCCACAGCGGCCTCCTCCTCCTCAAAACGAGGTCACACCACCTCTTCTTGATCAACTGCATCCACTGCCGCCGCCACCTCCACCCGCCCTGCCACCGAAATTATCTGAGCAGCTACCACCACTGGCCTCACCTGCAAAAGAACAAGCACCTGGATCATCGAATGGGCTGGTAATTGTACAGTGCTTGCCACTTCCTCCCTCGCCTGAGCAATCCCCAGCGACAATAGACCATATACCTCCACCACCTCCACCACACAAGTCCCAATCTCCTCACTCGGTGGAGCAATCACCACGGCACTCTTCGCCTCGCAAAGGAGCGGCCTCACCACATCCTTGGGATGGTTCAGCAGTCTCTGTCAACTCAGCGCCCTCAAAGCCTCTCGAAACACCTCCCCGTTTACCAGATGCAGCCGATAGGTGTCCAGGGCCTTTGGGGCAGTCCACTTTGCTGGCACAGCAAGAGGAGAGAGCGCCAACACAAGACCAAGCGTATGGTCCTCCGGAACGAGCACCTGCGCCATTGCCATCGGCTGAGCAATCCCAGCCCAACACAGAGCAGACGCAACCCTATGGATCTTACACGGTCGCATGCGACCAAGGAATCGGCAAGAAAAATCGTGTTGATCTAGTTCCTTCAGACGGCTCCTCATGTTCTGGAACTCCGCCTCCACGTACTTGCGAAAGGCCGGCTCCGATGAGGTCACCCCAGACGCCTCCGGGTGGTACGTGGTCGGACGAGGAGCGTAAACAGTTTGAACGACGAAGCTGGAACGCAGGCTCCAGCTCTAGCCATAGGACCAGCAGATATAAGGATGACCGCCAAGCACTACGTGATGCTCGCATCTTATTCAAACAGAATGTGGTTAGATCCGTGAAAGATGAACTCAAACCCTTTTACGCGGCAGGTCGGATCACCTCAAAGGTTCGAGTGCTATCTGCACACAAGCGAGGGGAGCAACGGTATTCTTGATTTGGCCCGTTGAGCTAGGTGAGCCTCTAAGTTGCCTCTTGACAATTGCCCGCACTGATCACCACAGGAAGACTTCAAGTTCCTAGCTAAAAAAATATCTAAGAAAGTGCAGACAAAGGAGGGATCGAAGGCCATATGGAACTCCCGAGTGGGCCGCCGAGTAGAGAAGTACGTGCGAGGCACCTTTCGACAAAATTTTGTGTATGTACGTCCCGCTGGGGAGCCAGATATTTAGCCACAATGAACTAAGTACACGCAGTCGCAAAGCGATGCCCATGATTCGATTGCACACTTGCAAGCTCACATACGTGATGGAACACAATTGGTGCAACCCATGTATGCGCTACCTTGGTTCTACTGTTATTTTACGTAATAGTGTGTCCGCGTGAACCCTCTCCCCGCCCTCTGCCTTGGCCACGTCCGTTGTGCCTACGAAGCGTTGTGCGTTGTGCCGCCGGTTGCGTTCTAAGTTCTGATGGCTTATGGTTTTTCTCTTCGCTTGTTTAGCCTCCAGCAACTAAGTTTATGCATGGTTCGCTCGGACAACTAAGTTTAGACTTGGTCGCGATGGACGATGGAGCGCGCTGACGCGCCTCTCCCCCTCTCTGGGCCGCCCCGCCGCAAGCAGCGGGAGCCCCACAGCGCTCCTTTAGCCGCCCTAGCAACTAGCAACTAAGTTTATGCGCATGGTACGCTCAAAAAAAAGTCTTAATATTCTCGCCGCGCAAGCGACCCTGCACAACTAGTTTGCAGCCGCGCCCGCATACCTCATCGCACCGTCACACTTGACTGTGTCGCATTCATCCTAGATGATGCGATTTGCCCAGGCTCTTATTTCCAGGTCCTTCGCCGTGCGGCCACACGGTGGAGCTCAAGTACATCTAGGTTGGTAGGGTTCGTCCCTAGCGATCTAGAATTCGGGTTCTCGTTTCGTTCCTTCTAGCCTGTTTGTCAGGGCTCTAGATTCCAGGTTTCCTCCTTTCGGGTAATCTTGACCCAAAGGAGCCAAGTCGCCTGTCGCTCGCTGCGCGCTTGTCTCAGGCTCTCGGGGCGCCTTGAGGAGGCTTATTTAGCTTCTTGCAAGGCTTGTTGTTTCTCGTTGGGTTCCGGTTCTTGCTTGGGACTTGCTAACTTTCGTTGTCGTCCAGGCCTGTTCTTCTCGTAGGTTCTGCTTGGCCTCGTTAGGGTTTCGTTGCCTTCTCGCCTTTGGCGTTCGCGTTGGCGTGCGGAAGTTTCCTCTCACATTCCCTAGGTCCGCTACCCTTGGCTTGTAGGTCCTTGCTTCTTTCTTCTCGGTCAAGGTTTTGGCGAGCGAGTCGGTTGCTCTATCCGCTCGAGATTTGAGGTTAATTTGCCATCTCCCCTTGGAGATCAGTGTAGGTTCGCTTCCTAGGTGAGGGAATCTTTACCTTGATGCAAGTTACATGCAAGCCCTTGGCCCCTTTGGTGTTTCTTCCCCTTGGTTGCTACTCAGGGTTGTTCGTTAGAAGCGTCTAGAAGGTTCACGCTCAACGGCAAGATTTCTTCGGTCGCAAGGATATCTCGTTGCGATCTGTATCCGAAGTGATCGCCGTGGTCGCGCGACATGACGCTCCCCTTCGGACTCTCCGCTACGTGGGAAGTTACAAGGGAGACACGCTCCGGCTGTCGCTGCGGAGTCTCTCTCTCTCTCTCGCTCTCTTTCTCCGTCTCTCGCGACGTGTTTGGGTTATCGGTGATTTGGGGTCGCGGTTGCTTGATAATTTGCTTGGTTTGGGTGAATGATTCTGGTGTGTTCGTGAGTCAGTGTATCCTGTTGTTCTCAGGTTCGTTGTCCGTCCGTTGTTCGCTGCGTCGCTGCACTCAAGCAGTCTAGGCTCCCTCCCTGAGGGAAGAGTTGCCTTTGTGTAGGTCTAACAATCTATTACAATCCAACACTCTAGGGCCACTAGGAGCGCCTCGCCGCCCCACCGCCCCTCGTTCGCCGTTCGTTCCCCGTCCAGACACCCAAATGGGGTTAGGTGAGGGCGGTAGGATCATGTCAACATCGCTGTTGGTCAGGGGGGCGGCTTGCGAGCGCTTTGGCTCCGGCGGCTTGGGGCGGCCCCGGTGGGGCGTCGTGGCGGCGGGGGGCTGGGAGGTGGGAGCGGTCGGCGCGCGCTCCATCGCTGAAACTATAACAATAGTTTTCTCGGACTCACTAAAACACAGCCGCCTGCCCCTCTGATGCAAAAGGGTAACACAAAAATCCGATAGCCCGATGGCCGATGGCGCAGGAGGAAGTAGAGGGAAAACCGTCGGGGATCGGAGCACACCGTCTGCTACTGGAAACCCCTAACACCCAGCCCCTAGGTAGCGCACGAGGGGATGGGCCGCAAGGCAGGTGGGTGGGTGGGTGGGGGGGGTGAGAGTAACGGGCGTGGCTGCATAGTTAACGTGTAGAGTCGCGCGCGCGGCGAGAATATTAAGAAGTTTTTTATCAGCACAAATCACTGTCGTCGTGCAAGGGATGGGCAATTCCGCGCGCGCGCGCGCACACACACACACGGCGATCAGAAAAATACGGGCAGGCATAAGCCAAATAGCGTGCAGGCCGCCCGTGGACACAAAAACACACAGAAGCTATGTTGCTTAATCAATAAATGCACAAATGCGGAATATGTTCCGTGGTACCACAGCATGGTAGCTGGATAGATCATTGCATGGACAGTGTTTCTGGCATCGGTTGTGGATAAACGGTCAACATCTCAGGGATATTTGGACGGTACTTGTCATTCTCGAGATGTCATCCCGGATGTCTTGGGGCATTCACCGCATCATGCCTCCATCAACTCAGAGTCAACAGGTGTAGCCGGGTTCCGAATAAGCATATGACTCAAGATTGCAGGAATAGGGACGTTCGATCCCCTTGGAGCTGCATCGCCTTCGGCTCAGACCCAATAGAAGGCTGGTTGATGCCACCGAGTTGCTGGCGTTGGACGACCGCAACATGGTTTTCAGCGGGCGCAAGGATTGCTATAGGTTGCATGAAGTGTAAAGGTAACGCTTCATGCAGGTAATTCTCGTAGCGGTCACGCCCAAAATACGACGCCACAACCACACGGAACTTCTTGGGCACTGCGAGCTTACCACCAATTGTCTCGCCCGCGCGCAGCACATCGGCAAAGGGATCCTCTTTGCCAACTGGCTGTGTGTCAATTGATCTACCTGCTGGGGATTTTGAAGCATCAAATACAGAAAGCGGAAAGCACGCGTCGTCCTTGCAATATGAGGAAGTGAAGGGAGCTGCGGCATCTCCCATGCGGACGAGTAGCGTGTGGCCCCAGCGCAAGGCGTGCACGAGGTCGCGGCGCAAAGCGTCGCGCAGCGTATTGAGGTCAATCGCCCCTGTCCGTGTCTCTACCACCATTCGCTTTCCATCCAACACCGTGGTTGCATTATACAAGAAGTAAGCCTCTGCAAAATGTTCTTCGGAAGGATCAAGCAGCAAAGGTGTCTTCCCCAATGCTCTAGCCTTGTCCAAGGCTTCCTCCAGAGCAGAAGGTGGGATCTCCCACACTTTACCCGTGTAGTCTGGGCTTTGCCCATCTGCTGCCGCAGCCCGCTCTCCTATGCCAGGTCCAGATTGCTTTGGCTGAGTGGATGAGCACGAGATTACTTCGGTGTACCTGGCAGCGAGCGCCACATCTTGCAACATGACGCATTTTGCCACGTGGGCAGCAGGGACGGAGGACGTATCTTTGTCCGTCAGTTGCTCGTCCTTCGGCCCCGCTGCAATGCACGCATCCAGCGCAAGGAGCGCCTCAAGCTTGTGGCCGAGCTGTGCAAGGCAGAGGGCACGGCCGTACTGTGCGTTGGCATAGACGGCGCCCGTCTGGTTGGTGGCCATCTCTAAGTACCGTCCATAATCGGCCAGCCCGCGCTGATACTCGCCCCGGCGTGTCTGCGCCTCGGCGCGTGAGAGCCATACCTTTTCGTTCTGTGATTCTGTCAGCAGTAACTCGTCGAAAACACCGATGGCAGCCTCGAGCTCGTCGGCGTCGAGTAGCGCCCAGCCACGCGCATACTGCTCCTCCGTCGAGCCAGCCGCCGGAGCCTCAGGCTGCGCGCCCAGGAAGTCGGCGGACAGAGACTTTCGCGACTTGGAGGCCAGGCGCAGAGACGCCATCGGCGCGGCGGCGGACAGGAGATCCGCCACTTGCTACTTACTACCTACTCTTACCTACTGGAGGAACCCACAAAACTCTAGAGTTCCGGAGCGGCCGCCGAAGCTCCGGAGCGGCGCCCGCCCACCCACGTAATCGTAATACTCGATCTTCCTCTTCAAAGTCGCACAGACCAAACTACTTCTTACGAAGAAGAGCGGTGCTCTCCCCGCCGTCGCCGTCGCCCGCACGCGCGGATGCAATGAGGCCCCAATCGCGCGCTTCTGAGGCCCCATGCGTGCGCCTCGCACACCAGAGGCCCCGAGCCCCACAGGGGGGCGGCCACCAGCCAGCTCTCACCCCACCTCGCGCTGTTCATACTATTCACAATTTCCCGCCGCACCAATAAGACGCCCCTATGCAGCATGTGCAAGACCAGATGCGGATGCTTCGTTCGGCTCATCTGCGTAGTGAGGTGCGGCTGCGCGAGGCCGCCTCGGCTGTGATCTGCCGTTGCTGCGATCACCGCCCGCGCTCTCGGTGCATCGGGGGGCTGCCGAATCAAACATGCGCTAACGTACGCGCGACAGGGTGGCCGGAAGGGGGGCAACAGCCTTGATGTCCGCGGCCAAAGGCGGGCATCACCTGTGCAAAGGCGGCGGTGGATGCGGAGGACAACGAAGGCGTCACTGCCTTGATGCCTTGATGTACGCTTGGCGGCAGGATGGCCACCATTTGTGCGGCCGTGCACTGATCGAGGCAAGGGCGTCGGCGGACGTACATGGTTGATGAGCAAATGTGGTGCGTGATGCCTGCACGCGCGAGGGCCCCCCTCCGGGGAGTCCTTTGGGTCCCCCCAGAGGGCCAGCTGGGCCAGCTCAGGGGGCTGTGGAGGCTGGGGCGTTGCCCCTAGCCCCTCCTGCCTCTCCCCCGCTCGCCTCACCGGCCCTGGGTGCCTTCCTTGCGGCTCTGAGGGTCTGTGGCTCAGGGATGGAGGTGGGAGTCAGTACGATGGGAGTCCAACGCGTGAGAAGGAGTGCGGCGCGCGCAGCGCCTCCACTGAAGGTCTGGGTTGTTGTGATGAGTGCTCCACCGTTGCCAGAAGGCAGGGGCCGAGGATGATTGTGATGATTGTGCAGGCCCACCAAGGAAGTGTCTGCGATGGAGTGAGGGGGGCGCGAGGCCCCCATTGACCCCCACTTATAAAAGTAGGTTGTTTATGGGTGATGTGTTTGAAGTGCGGGTGTTGGTTCTTGTTCAGCACACTGAACAGTTGCAATCAAAAATTCACGTCTAGGCACGCGCGAACAGACTATCTCCAAATCACATTATGTACCCCGCCCCGCCCTTTCCCTTCACCCCTCTACCGTACGCCCCGAGCTACATTTTGTTTACGCTGACGTCGCACGTTGCGCCATACGCAAATGTGCTGATTCTCAAAACCAAAGACGGCCCCCTCAGCCCACACCAGCACCAAGGGTCCGCGCGCTCCGTGCGCCGCATCAGGTGCTCGTCTTCCCGTGTGCAACCAAGAAGGCAACCGTACGTCCTCTCACACATCATCACCCCCACAAGAGCCCTCTCCACAAGTGGGCTGGGAAGACGCCTAGCCAACATTGGCCCTGGGAAGCCTGTTGGCTCTACAGGTCGACCTTGTTGGCATAGACGGCAACTTGACTCAGATTGTTGAAGACAACAGTAAAAACAGTACTGGTGGCTCACCTTTGGGATCGTCTCCTGAATGTACCTCAGAGGCGCTGTGCACCCTCAATGTAACGTCGTAGCCTGGAGGCGCTTTGCTGCTGTGGATGCTTCGACTTTGGGCTCCTCCGGCTTGGAATGGAGGCCGTCACGGAGGGAAGGTGGCTCAGGCACGCCCTTGGCAACTCCGTGGCGATATGACGCACCACCAAAGGCAGGATTTGGACCCGATCGCCATCCGGGATGAAATGTCTCAGAGACACAAGCTGAGAGTATGCCGCAGGTGAGAGCGTTCAGAAGCGCGCGCACGAACAACAACTCACGGCCGAAGCGGCCCGGCTGCCGCGACGTATCAAGACGAGTCGCCAAGAGCACCGGGTAATGCCCGGTGAGAGCCGGGATGGCGCACCAGCCAAAAGTGGCGGCCTTGGCAGCCGCAGCCGCTGTGGCAAGCATGAGAGCGTTGGCCTTGACGTCAGCATCCGTGTGCGCATTGGGCATTTGAGGTGAAAGCCCGCACCACACCAATGTGAGGCAGGCAGCGGTGGAGGCGAGCGTGTCGTATAACACCTCAGTGGGCAGGTGAGGGTGGGAGAGGAAGACAGGTGATAGCAGTAGATGCGGTGCCACTAACCGTGACCAGAAGCGAGGTACGCACGCAGCGGCCCGCGTCTTGCCAGCACGAGCCGCACCGCCTAGTGCAGCTAGATCCGATCGCGCCCAAACGATGAAAACGGGCGCCATCAGGAGTGCTCCAAGAAGACGGAGCTGCGGGCCAAGAGCAGATACAAAGATAGCGAAGCCGAGGGCGCGCAGGCTGAGGTCAGACGCAAGATGCAGTTCGAGCAGCCGGCCGACGGCCGAGGAATCGCAAAGAGGGGCCACTACGCGGCGAGTGTGATGAGTCCCCAGCGCGCGGAGGTAGCCCGCGCCGGCGAGGGAGTAGCTGGTGAGAGAAAGCAACGGCAACACGGCAGCAGGGGCGCCACCCAACATCAACGCCGAGTAGAACCCTTCGATTGTCAGGCAAAGCATCTGTAGAAGGAAAAGAGGCGCAGATAGGAAGAGCGCCTGTGCTAGGCGGAGCTCACACAACGCCTCGGACGCGCCTGGAGGTGATGCGTCGGCGTTGAAGTAGGAAGGCTCCGGTGTGGCAAAGCAAACCAGGCTCTCGATTGGCGGAGCAAGACCCGACACGCTCAGGAGCCCTGCGAGGAGTTGTGGCAAGATCCCTGCTGGCTCACCGCGCGGCGGCAAGTGTGACCTAACGGCATGGGGCCAGCACGGCAGCCGGCGCATCCCGAAGGGATCGAGCCACGGAGACCAACGACGACGTCCAGGAGTCGACGATGCGTAAGCCTCCACTCGCTCAAATGACCCTGCCGACCGGACCTGCATGGGCGTCACTCCCGTGCAGCAGCTGCTGGGCTGGCTGGCATGGCCGCCAAGAAGGGCAGACTCGCCTTCCGGCTCGAAAAGATGACGGAGCACACCACGATGGCGTGCGGGCGCCCTGAAGTTGTGGCGTGTTCGCCGCGGCAAGTGCCATTCGACCACTCGAGGGTGATTGACGTCCGAGCCGGCGCAGCGAACGAGCAGTCGGATGCCTGGTGGTTCAGTTGCAGCGGGCACTACTGAATGCTGGACTCCAAGTGCCGCAGCGGTTGACACGCCCCCCGACACGGAGGTCGAGCTCAAAAGCGGTGGCAATAGTTCCATCACCATGGCTTCGATGCCCTCGCCATCGGCTGCTTCAGCTGCGCTCCCGAGGAGGACGACGTGTCCCGGCTGTGGCGGAATGAGATGCGAGGCGACGCTGATAGTCACCTGGCACGCACGCAACAAGAACAAGCACCCTACGATCGCATAAAAGTAGCCGAGGTAGCCGACCGTTCTAAAATGATGTGCAAGAACATAGGCAGCGACCTCTTCCATGGCGAATAGCACCCCGGACATGAGGACACGCGCAGCCAGGCTCGGTGTCGCTCTTCCAAAAACGTTGTCCCATGTCCAACCGGCAACGCCCGCGATGAGAGGCAGTAGCAAAAGACCTGCAATCATCCCGTGTTCGGTCTGAGCTGGAGTCGTCTGCTCAGGCTCTCGGCACACACAAGGCGAGCGGAAGGCATGAGAAATATGATGGATGGTTTCTCCGGGGAAACAATCCCATGTGGACGCCGTGGGCATGTACACGTACTGGGCCTCTGGTCGGGTACGACTAGGGACACCGCAGGGAAGCTCAAGCTTATACGCACGCTCAAGGGCACCAAGAGTAACATAGCCATCATCACCGGGGTCGACAAGCATGCCAGTGCGGTGAGCTCCACTTGCGGAGGCGTTTGCTGGTGTGGCTACATCCTGCTGTGTGGTCGCAAACTGTTTTGTAAGCCCGTAGGCGATCGACAGCCCAGCAACAACATCACTCCGCGATGCCTCGCCTACTGTCCTTGGAACGTCGACGGCAGGCACAGACCCACAGAGCTGCACACAAGATTCTCCCGCTGCGGAGAGCACCCAGCACACCCGGCCGACGTAAGTCCCA
Organism: Isochrysis galbana; assembly: GCA_018136815.1. Lineage (NCBI taxonomy): Eukaryota > Haptophyta > Isochrysidales > Isochrysidaceae > Isochrysis > Isochrysis galbana. Next base: position 8,690,370 of record CM030932.1, on the reverse strand, counting down.
GCGCATGGCATCAGCGGTGAGGGGGGGGGCGGATAGCTTGGAGGGGAATCAGGTGGCGGAGGAGACATTGGAGGAGAGGGCGGTGCCAAAGGAGGCAAAAACGGAGGTGGCAGCCAGGGTGGAGGAGGAGAGGGAGGCGGTGGCAAGGGGGGGGTCAAGGGCGGTAGAGGTGGCTGTAGAGGCGGGGGGGCCGTAGGCGGGGTGGGTGGGGTTGGCGGTGCCGATGGTGGAGGAGATGACGGTGTTGGAGAAAATGGTGGTGGTGTCATCGGCGGGGGAGGGGACGGGGGTGGTGGCGAGGGTGGGGGCGGCGAGGGCGGTGGAGGCGAATTCGGCGGTGGTGGCGGTGCAGGGGGGTGCAAGGGAGAGGGTGGAAGCGGTGGTGGGAGAGGCGGAGGTCGGGAAGGGATAGGAGGCGGTGGGTATGCTGGCGGCGGTGCACCTGGGGGGGGATGGCCTGGCGGCGGAAAAGGGTTTGGCGATGGGGGCGAGGCGGGCGATGGGGTGAGAGGAGAGGGAGGCTCTCCTGGAGGTGGGAGGTGTGGCGGCGAGAGCGGTGGGGGCAAGGGCGGAGGGGGTGGGGGCGGAAGGGCGGGCGGCAACATAGGAGGCGGCCGATCTGGCGGGGTTGGAGGCGGCGGTGACGGAGATGGCACAGTCGGAGGTGGATTGGGAGGGCTGCTCGGTGGAGCGGGCGGGAAAGGGCGAGGTGAGGGTGATGGTGAGAGTGGTGGGATGGGTGGAGGCGGTGACAGTGGCGGTGGCATGCTAGGTGGGGGTGGTGATGGTGGTGGCAGTAAGGGAGGAGGCATGGATGGAGGAGGAGGAGGAGGCGAAGGCGGAGGGTAGGGAGGACGGGGTGGGGCGCTAGGCGATGGCTGTCGTGGTGGTGGAGGAAAGCGTGGCGGTGGTGGCGGCGAGGGAGGTGGCGGCGAGGGGTTAGGAGGGGGGGGAGGGGGCTGTGCCGGCGGGGGCGGCAGTGGTGGTTTACTGGGGGGTGCCTTTGGTGGCGGCGGTGAAGGCGGCGGCGGCGGCGGCGGTGGCGTTTTCGGTGCGGGCGATGGTGGCGACGGAGGGGGAGACGGTGGATCAGGTGAAGCCGGTGGCGGAGGTGGCGAAGGTGGTGGTGGATAACAGAGGCAGGGAGCCCGGAAGCCATTGGCAGGGAAGTTGAGCGGAGTGTAGTGCTCGAAACAGTGCCAACGTGAAATGTCGGGCACAAAGAGGTACATGCCAATGCACGGCTCATCGAGCGAGTCGATCTTCATACCGATGACAAAAAGATGATCTGCACGTATATGCTGACCACTCAGGACAGCGTCGTCAATGCAGGTGACCACGGCTGAAGAGGAGGCGCCGTCAAGTGTGCCATCCACATCCACGAGCGCCTTGCCGCCGCAAGCGCTCGCGCATGAGCCGCCGCTGCCGAGCTGCCAGCAATCTCCCGCCACCGCGATGCCGCCCCCCGGACATGCTTGCTCTTTCCGCCAGCGCTGGCAGTCGGAGACTCCTACATCTCCACCTGCAGCAGCCGCATACTGCTTGAGCTTGCCTGCGCTCGCCCCACCTGCCACAAGCAGTAGGCCGACCAGCCAGCAGTTCGGCCGCGGGCGTCGCATTCGGGGAGGAAGGTGCCTCGTGCTACAGCCTCGGACCCCCCGCGCCCTCTCTCGCGCCGCCTCGACCCTTGCTGGGTGGCTGTTGGTGGGGGGGCGGGGGCCTGGCGGCGCGCGGGAGAGAGAGAGAGTCGCAGAGCTCACACAGGCCAGCGAGCGCAGGAGCGCGGGAGAGCGCGGGAGGAGGGGGCAGATAGAAGCGACAGAGAGGAGAGACAAGAGAGAGAAGGAAAGTGAGGTGCGATCCCACCGAGAGAGAGAGAGAGAGACAGACCGCGTTTTCTTTTTCGGATTCGGAGCGAAAAGACTTGGCCCACCGCCCATGATGGTCAGCCATAACCATAAATATTGAATGATTAATTACATGAGTGACAGCCTACACTACTTTATGCTCGTAGGAGGGCTGTGTGCTGTGTGGCTGTAGGCCGCGTTCCGTCGAGAAAGAGGAAATCAATTATCGTCAATTCGCAATTCGTGGTCTATGTTTTCTACATCACCGTTTAAACACTACTACTCCGATTGGGGAACACTCGGTGGAGCACATGATGTTGCGAACATGGGCTAGTTATGTGTAGTAGCACTGGCTACAATTTTTCGTAACGGCAAGCTTGAATCGAATCATCCGCAGAGTCGGTTCAATTTTCAATTCCACTAAGGGGTGGCTGTGACGAGATATCACGACAATAAGTGAGGGGCAAGCGATGTTTCTTTTTCTCACCCATGCCAGGTTGATGGATGATACAAGCCGATGGATACGGCGTTCAATACCGGTGCTTACATCTTCACCGGAATGTAGGCCCAGGACGACCAGTCAATCGTTGTGTAGAAGGGAGCCATGACCTCACCACCGTATGGCTTGATGAGGCCGGTGAGGAGCGGGACGGAGCCGGGCACCTTGGCCTCAGCAAGGAAGCCCATGATACCAAGCATGGCCAATCGGCCGTTGTTGATCTCCTTGAGGAGGCCGGCAGCCTTCTTCTCCTCGGAGGCGTTCTTTGAGAACTTGAAGGGATCGTAGAGATCAAGTGGGATCGGATGGGGCAGTTTGTCGGGAGTAGCGCTGAACGGGGGGACGTAGCCGGGCTTTCCTCCCTGAGAGACAAACGAGAAGATCAAGGTCACAACATCCTCACGGCTATTGTGTGCATCGGCCAGTTTCATGAAGTAAGAGAGTTCAGATCACTAGCAAGAGAGTTCAGATGGGTGCATGTTTCACCTTCATGTAGTGAGCAGAACCGTCCAAGCGAATCTCCGACCACCACTCGAGAAAGCCAACGCCGAGGATAATCTGCCATTTGGCAGCCTGCTCGAGAGGTGTGGCCGGGGGTCAACATGTCCCCACAACTCTCAGATGTAACCACCACATGGCAAAGGAACGTAAACTAGTTCGTGGCAGTGCAGCACAAGCTCACGTCAGGAAGCTCATCCCACTGCTCCGGCGGGGACAGCGTCGTGATGGAGTTGAAGGGCGCCCACGGGAAGTGGATGCCGTTGGCCTGGACGATGAAGCCCACGAAAGCGGCCATGGCAACACGTCCATGCTTGATCTCGCAGTGACGAAGGAAGCCAATGGTCTCCTCGTTGGTGTTGTCCCAGAAGGTCTGCTCGCCAAGCTTCAGCGGGTCAAAATAGCCAACAACGGGGTTGAGCTTCGGCGCCATTGTCTGATGGGACGTTCCGGGACGGGAAGCATCAGTTGAGCGCCTCGCAAGCCCTTGAACACATGAAGTGTCCCCGCAACCACTGAGGTGCACAAGTGGATGGTGTGCATCCTCGCCCAGAGAGGCGCCGATGATCAGATCAGTGTTGATCAACGATTTCTCGACGGAAGCTTGAGACAACGCCAGGTGGTCCCCACTTGCACTTCCACAACCCATATCTTTCTGCGCAGACGGCGAGTACGCAGAAGCCCTTTGACATCTCTCTCTGACATCTCCCTCGGGCGCGCAACGGATACGCGGGCGTCAAAACTTGCCTTGAGATCGCTGAGGGTCTCCATGCGTGCGGTACTGCCGCGAACGTTGTGCACCGCGGGCGCCATCGGCGCGTTGAAGGAGATCGGGGAGAGCGCGAGCGACAGAGCCATGGCGTCGGGCGGAGCAAGAAGCAAATTAGTGCCTATTGACCTCCCCCCGCCCCCTCCCCCCCCCTTCCCCTCCCTCCCCCCCCTCCCCCCCTCCCTCCCCCCTCCCCCCCCCTCCCCCCCCCACGCTTTATTCTACCCCTCCCCTCGCGCGCTCCCCCGCCCGCCACCTCCACATCATTGACATTCATCAATCCCCTTTTTGTTCGTCTTCTTTATTGGTTGGGTCGTGGGTTCGTCCAGGGGGCTGCGGAGAGCACTTTTCCGGTGTACTTGTATTATGCACCAGTTCGATATTTCTATTTTGATAGAACGACTCTCGAACGCCGCTGCTTACAAGAGAACTAGTCGAACCCCTAATGACTCAAAACTGAAGTAGAGGCTGCCGCTTCGTGGACAAGCGCGCTTCGTGGACAAGACACCGCCGCCCATTTCTCACCGCACTCCATCGGCTGCACCCCCCCTCTCCCTCTCTCCACTCTCACCCAGCGCTCTCCCTGCATGCGGCGCGTCACGGCCTGCTCTCAGACGTCCTTTGGGAGCTCCCAGAGGGCTAGCACGGGCAGCTCAAGGGTCAGGGGGCAGTGGAGGCCGGGGCTCAGCCGTTGGCCCCCCCTCCCTTGGTGACTCCTGAGAACGGGCCCCACAAGGGCAGGCGCGCGCACGCCATGGCGTGCGCCGTAGAAGGGGGGGGGGGGGGGGGCGTGGAAGGGGGGGGAGGGCGTACTGCGCCCCCTCTCAGAGTTTAAGTTTCAACGTTTCAACGTATCTTTTGGCCCCTTTTTCAGGTAGAAGAACTCGACACGAACTAGCATTGGGCCGATTGTCCATTGTCCCGTCGCTGTCGCATTCATCCTAGATGATGCGATTTCCAGGCTCTTGTTTCCAGGTCCTTCGCCGTGCGGCCACACGGTGAAGCTCAGGTACTTCTAGGTTGGTAGGGTTCGTCCCTAGCGATCTAGAATTCGAGTTCTCGTTTCTTTCCTTCTAGCCTGTTTGTCAGGTCTAGATTCCAGGTTTCCTCCTTTCGGGTAATCTTGACCCAAAGGAGCCAGGTTGCCTGTCACTCGCCGCGCGCTTGTCTCAGGCTCTCGGGTTACCTTGTGAAGGCTTATTTAGCTTCTTGCAAGGCTTGTCGTTTCTTGTTGGGTTCCGGTTCTTTCTTGGGGCTTGCTAACTTTCGTTGTCGTCCAGGCCTGTTCTTTGTAGGTTCTGTTTAGCCTGGTTAGGGTTTCGTTGCCTTCCGGCGTTTGGCGTTGGCGTTCGGAAATTTCCTCTCACATTCCCTAGGTCCGCTACCCTTGGCTTGTAGGTCCTTGCTTCTTTCTTCTCGGTCAAGGTTTTGGCGAGCGAGTCGGTTGCTCTAGCCGCTCGAGATTTGAGGTTTAATTTGCCATCTCCCCTTGGAGATCGGTGTAGGTTCGCTTCCTAGGTGAGGGAATCTTTCCCCTTGATGCAAGCTACATGCAAGCCCTTGGCCCCTTTGGTGTTTCTTCCCCTTGGTTGCTACTCAGGGTTGTTCGTTAGAAGCGTCTAGAAGGTTCACGCTCAACGGCAAGATTTATTCGGTCGTGAAGATATCTCGTCGCGATCTGTATCCAAAGTGATCGCCGTGGTCGCGCGACATGACGCTCCCCTTCGGACTCTCCGCTACGTGGGAAGTTACAACGGAGACACGCTCCGGCCGTCGCTGCGGAGTCTCTCTCTCTCTCTCGCTCTCTTTCTCCGTCTCTCGCGACGTGTTTGAGTTATCGGTGATTTGGGGTCGCGGTTGCTTGATAATTTGCTTGGTTTGGGTGAATGATTCCGGTGTGTTCGTGAGTCGGTGTATCCTGTTGTTCTCAGCCTCGTTGTCCGTCGTTGTTCGCTGCGTCGCTGCACTCAAGCAGCCTAGGCTCCCTCCCTGAGGGAAGAGTCCTTTGTAGGTCTAACAATCTCTTAAAACCCAACACACTAGGGCCGCTAGGAGCGCCTCGCCGCCCCACAGCCCTTCGTTCGCCGTTCGTTCCCCGTCCAGACACCCAAATGGGGTTGCCCGACCCAGTCCAGAATTTCATTCACCCGACTCCCGGTGGGGAGGAGGGCCAAAGCGCCGCGCTAGCCGCCGGTGCTGCTCGCGACGGAGTGGCTCAGAGCCCTCCGGCTCCGCTCGACTCGACAGTCGCGGCGGGTTGGACGGCAGGCGGCAGGAGCGGCGCGCGCTTCATGACCCTATCGGTTTAACGATAGTCCTAGGGTGGGTGCCCCAGCAGAGCGTGGAAAGCAGCGTGTCCCCTATAGGTGTGTAGCTCTGATTCTTTCTTTGAATCGGTTGTCGGTGTCCCGGCTACATGCTACATCATAGCTACATCGATTTAAGCCCCACGCTACGAAGGAATGCGTCCACATCGTCTGGAGCGACGATGAACACATCGGCTGTGGCAAATGAAAATGGTAGCAATCTTCGCCCGACACTCCTCGTCCACCTCGAATAATTACGAAACCGATCATTGCTGACGATCCAAGCGCCAGTCATCTCCGCAGTTTGAATGGTGAAAAGATCATCATCCTTGCCCGTCGGTGTCCAAGCGATCAACTTCGCCGATTCCATTGCACATAAATCAGGGTCACTCTCGTCCCAGTGAGATTCATTCAATGTCACGCACATGCACTCCGGCTTCACCCCAGCTTGCCTCCAAAAGTCCAAACAGAGTTGGAGTGAGCGAGCTCTAAATTTGCCGTCATACCTGCGGGCTACGTTCGCACCGTCGACGACTAGAAGCAGGCTCACCCTGCCCGCGTGTCCAATGACGCTAGAAACAGACGATTGGGACAAGGAGGCGGCGGGCACACTGCGTCCACCAGCCGACGGCGAGCAGACGAAAGGAGCGGACACGGTTCGTTGAGCACACGCTGTTGTAGATAAATGGTTGAGCGCCTGTTTTGGCGGTTCGAACACAGCCTTGGGTACCGGCATCCCGGCAGCCCAGGCTGGTTTGGACGACAACACCTTATGTTCGGTGAACAACACTCGCTCGCGTGTGCCAGCCAGGCTGTCGTCACTACTTGCTCTACCTATCCCAGGTTTGAATTCCTGCCGCCGTCTCTCTTTTTGTGATAGGCGCTGCCTCCTCCCTGTGGACAAGTCGGCGATGCTAAGCTGTCGAGCAAGAGCTGCATCCACTTTGAGTCTTGCAGCAGCGCGCTCTCTCTCTTGTTCTTCCTCCTCTATCTGCAGCCTTCTGGCGAGCGCAGCATCCTCATCATGACTGCTGGCAGGTGTGCCACAGCTCCATTCTGTGCTCTCCTGAGCAAGCCTGGCCTCTTCTGCCTCCAGCTCGGCTGCAAGTGCAGCTGCAGCTTCCTGTTCAGCCCTCTCATGTGTCTCCCATTCTGCCTGTAGCTCTGCTTGAAGCCTCCTCGCCATCGCCTCGTCATCCTCCGTCCCCATTTGGAGGCGCGCGGAGCGAGCAACACGCAAAAACACGCAACACGAGGGAGATCCCAACCGGCGCGAAACTTCTGGGAGAGGGACTCACATAAAAAAGGAGTAGGAGTGTCAACCGGTAAAACATTTTCTACTCACGAGTTGACGCAGGCCAGAGAGAATCAAGAATCAAGACAGGTCGCCTTCTCTCATCCGGGGGTTTTTGAGAGCGTTTCACTCGAGTTTCACTCCGAGTTTGACGTCAAACGGCGAGGTGAAACATTGGTGAAAGCAGGTTTGTTTGTCTACGCCCACTGGGCTCGTAGGAGAACTCTGGCGGGTTCTCCTACTGGTTTTTCTTTCTCCCTCGCGAGCGATGGCGGTGCGCTTGCGGCCCGTGGGCGCCAAGGGATGTGGGTCAGGCCAAGCACAGGCCGCGGGTGTGCCGCGCGAGTCCGTTCGCCTGCACCTGCACCAACCTGACCCACTCCATCACTCTCGCCCACACCCCACCAACGCAGGCCGATGCGGACGACGCGAGCAAGAAGTGGCGCATGGACTGGACAGAGCCGCGCAAGATCGCGCTCCTCAAGCAGGTGATCGACTGCGGCCCAAAGGACTTCAAGACCTTCAAGGACGGGAACTCGAAGGACGGGGACAAGCACACGCAGGCGCACGCCTGGACGAACAAGACGGACGGCATCCTCACCCTCACTTTACTGGACGAGAACTTCAGGGAGTTCGGAGACGTATTCCCCAGCCCGTACACGTCGGTGTTGAGTTCTCTGACTCTGAAAAGGTGGCTGAAGGTACGAGCGCGCCCACGCGGGAAGGCGTTCCTGCGTCCGGACATGGGCAAGCGGGCGAAGGGGGGTGAGAGGCACGCACACGCCCGATGACCCTTCTCTCACTCTCACCGAGCACAACCCTCTCCGTACGTGCTGTTGTCTCGCAGGAAGGGGCTCACCTTTACACCCAGGGCAAGGAGCAACGAGAACCTGTGGAAGTTGATCATCCTACGGAGATGGAGGAGACCAAGTCCGAAAATTTCACGGAGTACGAGCAGCTTGTTGTGCAGGTCGCGGAGATGTGGAAGGTGGCGAACGACGAGGCCTCGCGCAACAAGATGCAGAAGGAGGCCGAGCGTGCGGCTAGCACCGCGCAGAACACCGCGGCGCAAGCCGCACACAAGGCGCTAAGCGAAGAAGAGATCCGGGTGAGTGCTGCGTCTTCCTTTCCCCCCCAAGCCCACTCGTCCACGCGTACGCCATGCCACAGCCGTAACCCCAGTTGTCATTGTCTGCCATCGAGCGCTTCGAACGAAGAGGTAGACGGAGGTTCTGAGGATTGCGACGCGCGGCGTCGGAGAGTAGAGACGAGGCTAGCTAGCGAGCTAGTGGAAGAGAGAGAATGAGAATGAGAGCTTCTTAGGTCCAAGGTAGACACGAGGGGCTACAACGCGGGGACTCAAAAAGCTGCTGACCATCAGAGACAGACAAACTAAACCAAACGGGGCGAAAACTAACCACACTTGGACGGACGACCGAACGTCGGCGCCAAGGCAACTTAGCAGCGCACGGACATGCGACAGAGGGGACGGAACAACGAGGACAAACCTCGCTGGGGGAGCTGCGACCGAGGTATAACAGAAGACGGACGACAATCGTGGAACGTTTGATGTCATCAAGCGAAAGTAGGAGAAGAGGCGGTATACCCATCAACGAGACCTTGAGAGTTAGAATAGCTCACGGCTAAAAGTAAAAGTCTGTCCTCGTATGGAATACGACAAATTCCGATTTCCATCCTTTATCGTTTATCGATTATCCCCCCCCTAGGAAGCTCCGGGGGGGGGGCGCAAGCAACAAACAACGATCCTTCTACGACCGCGTCAGCTGCCGGCTCGATCGAATGGCCCTCTGCCTACGAGCCTGTAGTCATCGCGTGTTCGACAGGGCGGGAGAAGGGGAGGGGGATTGGGCCCGGCCAGGTTTTCGCGTCCAACCTGCCCAAATTTCTTTCGGAAATTTTGGTGGTTTTGCACTGATTTTCGCATAGGACTGCCCCAATTTTCGCGAAATTTTCGTTTGTGCTTCGAGGTTCGAGGCCTACCGGCCACCGGCCACCGGCCACCGGCAATGGGCGAGGTGACACGCGTTCCGCGTCAATAGATAGAGTTCGAGTTCAGGTTGTGGCAATTGGCAATTGGTTAGGCAACACAATAAGCAATTAGAGCGCACACACAAACTACCAAAACGATCTCAACCGATCAACCCACTACCCACTTACCACTTATTGAAGCGGCTCACCCCCCGCCCCCCGCCCCTCCTACCACCCCCTTACACTCTCCCCTCTCCCTCTCCCTCTCCCTCTCCCCTCTTCCTCCTTCTCCCCTCGCCTTGCGCGAGCGCGAGCGCCCCGCCCGCCCGCCCGTGACCCCAAATTTCGCGCTGTCCCCTTGGCTTCCCGCCCAAATTTCGGTCAACAATTTTTTTCGTCGAGCTGACCCAAATTTTGAAAAAAAATTCGCGAAAACCTGGCCGGGGCCAAGAGGGGGAGTGGGAGTATATAGATATAGAAAGTATGCTACGTGCTACGTGTAGTAGGTAGTAGGTGTAGGTGGTAGGTGGTAGGTAGGTAGCGGTTCCATTCGCATTCGCCGCGAGTGCAGTAAGAATATTAAAAAGTTTTACGGGTAGAGCGTGAGCGCGCGTGACGGAGGGGGAGAAGGGGGGCGAATCGCACCATTTCTTGGCGAAGATTTTCGTAGTGGCAGGTGGTCCCCTTGGCGGCTCTTGGAGGTTTTTATTAGGGCATCGCACCACAGTCAAAAAATGCAGCCCAACCCTTACAAATAGCTATGCTACTAATAGCTATTAGTTAGAAAGCCCCTGTTTGACCGCCCTATTAAACTACTACTATATATAATATTCTTACCGCACTTGCGGCCCTGTTTGACCGCCCTAGCATTTGGATTTGGCGCCTCGCGGTTTTGCGTTTGCGAGTTGCTATCTCCCCGATTGCTGATTGTAATTGTAAATTGTAAGGTAATTAATTGGTAATGGTAATGGCCATTAGTAATGGCTGCTACATGCTATGTTCATGGCATATGGTATCTCTACCTAGATGTTGCCCTCACATTAATGCAAGCTCGTCGTGTACGTAGTTTCCGTCCACTGGCTTCCAATATGCGCCACGGCGGGAACACCTGACACCAACAAGCAACTCCCTCTCTCTAACACACAAGCAGCCGTGCTGATTGCCACATTGTCGCACACATTTAAAGCGCATGCGCCTCGTCTACAATAGCTTTCATGGTGCCAGGCAAATTCTCTTGCCACCGTTACCGTAGAATCTGAACATGGGGTCGAGGTCTGCGGGGGCTTGCGCTCCTCCGCCTCTCCTGTTGGAGGCAAAACTGGATATTTCCGCGATGCAACAGCATCACCAGAAGGTGAGTGCACACTACACACGAGACATGTTTGTGAACAGACTCGTCTAGGTGATCCCTGTAGTACCTCTGATGGTTCCTTAGGCGGAAATCAAGCGACGCTTTGAAACGGGTGCGTCGGCAACCTTGTCGTTCGCCTTTTGCTGGAACTCTTCAACCTTTTTCAAGGTTGCCAACTCTTTCTGCGCCTTCAACGCAGCCTCACGCACGGCTTCAGCTTGGCGCACTCGAACCTCACGGCGCGCATCCTCAATTTGCGAGGCGCGCTTCAGGATCCTTGCCTCCTCCTCTAACTCCTTGGCGGCGGCAAGCTGGACGGCAGCGTTGGCTGCCTCCTCCCGTTCCATTTCAGCGGCCATCCGCCTCATGGCCAGCTCCTCCTTGCGCTTCTGCTTGCGCACATCCGAGCTGAACTGTACTGCACGGAAGGGGCGAGTTTCTTCCTTCACAGCAGCAGCCATGGCCTCAGCTTCTGCCTGGCGGGCGCGTGCGGCGGCCGCACGCTCTGCAGCAGCTGTCTTGAGGCGCGCCTTCCTCTTCGCATCCGCAAGCGCAGACTCACGCCGCGCAGCCGCTGCCTCATCCTCCAAGGCACGCGCTGAAGAGCTCAGCTGAGCAGAGCTCGCAGTGCCCGACAGTAGTGGTTTGAGAGAGTCCAAAGCGAGAGTCAGAGGGTCCAACGGCGATCCTTCCTCAACGAGGCGCACATCAGTGAACCTGTGTCCTGGGGGTGCCATGCGCGGCACGAAAATTTCGGAAGCCCAGTCGCCAGCAATAACCTGTGCTTCAGCCTCCTCTGCCAGCATGCCGACACTAGGTGCCGCGGCGTCCGGACGCCGAATGCCGGCCTCCAGGACGGCGAGCTCCGGGACTCGCGAGCCTAGGGCACCCTCGATACGCATGTCATTGCCTGCAATTATGCCTGCCGCGAAGGCGACGGCTGAGCCCATGACTGCCGCTGCGCGGGTCACGCGGAGCTGTGCGGAGAATCCCGTCTCTGCTTCAGAAGGCTCGCCGGGCGATTGGCGTGCAACTGCCAGGTTGGTGCGCGGCGCGTGCGCGTGAGAGTGGATCGCGCTGACCGTCCGGCCCAGCGCCCATGTGGGGTCTAGGAGGAGGAAGATGCCAAGCGCCGAGAGCTTCGGCTGCATCTCGAGGAGGCTCTTTCTTGAGACGCGAGAGAGAAATTGCCCCGAAGATAAGAACCCGCCCGATGCCCCCCCCCCCCTCCCCCCCTTCCGATATGAGAGAAGAGGTGAGATCTATGATCTATGCCGTAGCCCTAGCCCGGTCACTCACTATGGGGGTGCGGAGGACACCAGCTACACTATGGGTGAATGAAGGGCTAAATAAGCTCCCTATGGCTTCCGGTAGGGATCAGCAAAAAAAATTCGGGGTTCTCCGGCGAAATTTTCGAAAAATATCGAATTTCAGGCCATCGAAGGCGGTGCGCGAAATTACAGTCGGGCCCCCCGCCGGTATATTTTTGTGAGGCCCTTCATGCGAGGCACAAACATCGAATAGCGAGGAAAGTTGTGACGCCAGGGTTCACAAGGCCTAGGTCTATGAACACTGGAGCATAAGTCATGCTCATATTTTTAGACTTGAATGTGTACGAAAGTATCACAACACTCAAGACGCTCACGTGAACCGTTAGTCACCGAGGGCTAGAGCCGCTAACCTGGCACCGCTACCAGGCGGGCGGCGTGCACTAGTTTGTTCATCCACTTCAACTAGAGTAGAGTAGTGACAGCACAACACGTTGAATCGGGTTATGCACGAAGCGCAAGTCTCTAGTAGTAGGAGCGAGCGAGCGAGCGGTGAGTCTTTGAATTACCTCGTGGCGGTTGTTCATTGCATGGAGCCACCGATCCAAGGGACGAGAGCGGCGCAGGCGCGGCTGTTCGTTCACATCAAGCAGCGCGTCATTCGTGTATCCATCGGGCCGGGCACTCAGCCCGTGCTATGGCTTGCGAATGTTGCCATCGCGCGGTATGATGACACACAGGGCAGAAGCCTCGGAGCGCCATCAGGGCTGAACTTGGAGGATGGAACGCAGCTGTCAGTACAAACGAGCTTGAAAGAAGCCGGCTTGAAAGATGGGCAGCATGTCTGGGTTACCTTCTGAAAACAGCATCCCGCTCAACCGGAATTTTCATTCTTGTGCTATCTTTTCTCTCCAGATGTCCGACAGCCATCTATCTTTTCTCTCCATGTCCGACAGCCATGCATGCGACAATGTATATCTCTTTCCTCTGTGATGAGACGAGCCAGGAATATGCACCGAATGGAAGCGAGGGGCCGACGTGATAGCATGTCATAGTCTCCTATGATTCCAATGACAATCCTCCGACATAGACTGAGAGCACTTCGCTGTCAGGACAAATCGCAGCGAGTAGGAGGTGCGTTGCATGCTTTTGATGCTCATGCAGCCTAGCCGCCATGACCGGACCAGCACTTAAAGAAGTAGGTTCTCTCCAGCTTCATAACCGGCCAGTGTTCGTCAGCCTATCCAATCGGTGTGAGGTCTCCTATACTAGCTCACCTCTTCCAACGGCATGCACGTCGTGCACTAGACGCCTTGCCACTGTTGACTCCTTCTATACAAGAAGAGGCCTGGGTACTTCTTTTACTGTGGCTTCTCTCTTGTGAATGACCAAACTGGTTTAAAGCCTCGTTGTTCCGAGTCATGGCGGCAATTTCCGGCCTTGCCATTCTCTTCCCCCTCCAACATTGCGGCCGGTGGGCAATACCAAAGCGCAACTTTGTGCTTGTAGTGCTCAAGTCAAAATACCCTCCGAATACCTCCTTGATCCCAATCTGCCACCCATCACCCAACCCGACCAGCATTTTGTGTCCAGCCAAATCCATCTGTTAGTATCAGCAATCAGCAAGACTGAACAACCACCATTCTCTGTGCCTGTGGCTGTTCGCATATTTTCCTTGCCTTTCTTTCGCTCTTTCACTTCATTCAGTAGTGTGTTGGTGAGGTCCGAGGTCCCTCATCTCTCAAGCAGGGATGAGTTGGGCGAGACCCTGTGCCCTCGTCCGCTCTCTGGCGGCCTTTGTGAAACAAACTTGGCGAGAAGTGGCGCAAGGGTATGCTGATAGGTGAGATAGGGCGGTCAAACTGGGGACTGGGGCCTTGAAATTACTTGTAAGGGTCGGGCTGCATTTTTTGACCGTGGCGCGATGCCCAATAAAAATCTCCAGGGGGAGCCAACTGCCACCACGAAAATCTTCGCCAAGAAACGGGGTGCGATTCGCCCCTCCTCTCAGCCCCTCCCTCACGCGCGCTGCACGCTCTACGCCTACGCTCTACCCGTAAAGAATTTGCGGTCGGGCGCCCGGGGGAATGGGTTCCTTCAGATCTAAAACTTCATAATATTCTAACCGCACTCGCAGCGCATGGAACCACTACCTACAGGTAGTATACGTTCTACACCCCCACTCCCTCCCCCGGCCCTTCCCCCCCTGCCATCAATCAAGAAGCGGCTCCGCCCCCCGTGCACTACGCACTACTAGCTAGGGGCCTGCTTCGCTGAGGCAGAGTCTAGTGAAAGGTATTGTGCGGAAGGTCTCTAGCGCTTTTTTCCAAAATATGGGTAATCGGGCTTTTACCAAAGATGCCATCCGTTAGGCGGTGGGCGGGGATAGACGAAACTACTGCCGCTCTGCCAAGTCCGTTACGGCAGAACCATGCGTCTAGGATCTGTTTCAAGTTTGCTTGTCGTGCGTCGAGATAGTTTAGGATCCATTTGGCTCTAAGTGCTTGTACATGGTGAGTCCAATCTAATAGTCCCAGTCCCAGATTGGGGCCGTTAGGCGTGTCGCCTTCTATCGGGGCTGTCGGGTGTTTTATCCATTGAAGTTTACGTACAGCTGTTTACGTACCCGTCCTATGGTTCGTCCATAGTATGAGGTCGATTTGCGTCTTCAGGTGTTGGTGGAACCTGTTTGGTATTTGGGGGGACCAGTGTCTGTATCCAATAACGTGGGATCGAGTTTACGAGGAAGGTTGCCACTTTGGTTCTGCCGTGGATCGAGAGAGTGCTGGTGCTCGTCCCTTACGTGTTGGGGTGCTTCCCTTGTGTGTGTGTGTGACAGAGGCTAGATGGCCTTTTTGCGGCTGTCTTGTTTGCTGTGGGGGTCTCTCCGCGCTCCGCGAGGGAAAGGACGCGATCTGCGCTCCGAGATCGGCCAGGCGGCTTGCCTTCATTTGGTCTCCTTTCCCTCAGGGTTGTGGGGACTCTCACCCTACCATGAGCCCCCCCGCGAGCACCCCGAAGGAGAGGCCCAGGAGCACCACGTACGCGACGAGAACGGCGTCGCCTTGGCTCGGCATGAGGGCGCGCCCCAAGAGGGCCTGGTAGACGCCCACGCCAACGAGCCTCAGCCGGAGATCATAAACCCCAGCCGGAGACCATAAACAGCTACATTGTACATTGTCATTGCCAAAGTTGCATTTGTCAATGCGATTGTTAATTGTCTAGGAACAAGTAATGGCACACACACTCACTCTCATAAACATAGGGGATAGGCTACTACAGCTGCTTGGCGCCCCACAGTTTGGCCACCGCCGCCTCCTCTGTCTTCCGCCTGAGAGGATGCAACCTCAGGTTTGGTTGTTTTTTTTTACAATTGCCCCGTGAAATGTATATAAAAATTAGAACTCCCCCCACCTTGCCCCCCCCCCTCGCCCTTTGCCCTCCCCCTCCCCCCCCCCGCCGGTACTACGAGATCTTCTGTGACAACCCGCATGAGAGGCACATAACGTTATTGACCTTCTAATATGTTCTGTGCATTTTCGAAGAATTCTTCCCAATTCGTATTATTTTCAATACCAAAATCACTTAAATCAGCCCGTCCCCATGTCCGTATTGTGCTTGAAATTTAATGAACTGAATAAGAACTTACATTCATTCGTTGGTGTACGTCAACAAACTTAGGTCGGACAGGGCCCCAACCGGCGGCGGCGGACTGATGCTGTCCAATGCTTCCGCTATAACCTGCATGGCAGATGGCCTGGTAGACGCTCCGCGTACGGGCGGGCCGCGACCGGCCGTTCCGGACCTCTCAAAAAAAAATGTGGCCGTGAATACAACAAACAACAAACAAATGGCGGGCTTGGTGGAACAACTCTCGAAGCAAATCGATAATCATCTCGTGATTATAAAGGCTAGCGATGATGGCATACGGTTATGCGATCGCATTATTAATACATTACAGTATATGCAATTAACTTCTAATGTGTAAAATTATAATACTAACAACAATTCGGGAGTTAGACAATTAAACAGAAAAAAAGAGGAGTTTCGAGTTTCAACAACAGATCCGTCTAGCGAGTGAAGCAATCAAACAACTCAAACAACAAAGAGTATCCCTACAGTAGGGCGGTCAAACAGGGCTTTTTAAGTACTAATATGGGGGGGGGTGGCATTTTTTGACCATTTTCCAAAGCCCACAACAAAACTCCCAGGGGGGCCACCTGCCGCCACGAAAATCTTCGCCAGAAAATGGTGCGATTCTCCTCCCCCCTCGCCCCTCCCTTGCACACGCTCTGGGGCTCTACCGGTAAAGAACCGCGGCGCCCGCCGCGGGAGTGATAGACGTATTTTGAAACGGAGTATTCATCACACCGGGTTCCTTATTGATCCGTCCCACTCGTCGGCCGCCCGAGATTGATCGCCTGCCTGCTGAAGGCAAGACGTCATCTGCGTAGCCCTCAGCGCACCTCATAGTGCGCACATACGGCCCCCTAGGCCACACACGTACCCGCCCTGACCACCCCGACCCGCCCCTCGCAGGATTCGCCCTCGCCCGACGTTGCCACCGACTTCCAGCTTCTCAACGCTGGGGCCATCGACACCTGGCTCACGAGCGCTAGCGTCCAGGCCGTCCTCGCCGCGCTCCTGTGCTCGAGCCCCCCCAATCCGGCGTTGGTCGACGAGGCTCGTCCAGTGGGTGGCCTGAGTGTGGCCCACGCGACCGCGCTCCACGCCGCTGCGGAAGAGTGGGCTCAAAATCTCGCCAGAGCGCACATACGCGCGTCTGGCGAGGCCACACCACCGGTAGCTGATGTTATATTCGCCCGGTGGGTGGAGGCCTTGACAGGCGGCGCAGGTATCCTGCCCCGCCCCCCGCCCGCCCCCCGCCCCCCGCCCCCCTCTCTCCGCTCTCCGCCCCCCCCCCCCCCCCCGCGCCTCACCCTCCCTCGCCCCCCTTGGGAGTCCCACCCCTAGGATTGGGACTCCCTCGTGGTGGCCCCACATCGCGTATTTGGAAACGAGGGGTACCAAATGAAGGCAAATAACGACCTCCACGCGCCCTCCCACGCTGCCCCGCTGTGCCCTCGGTCCCTCGCCTTCCCCCCCCCCCCCCCCCCGCGCCAGGTTCTTTCCCTCCGCGTGCAGTCCGTCGCCTCCGACCGATTGATATATCCGCCCCCCCCCCCCCCCCGCCCGCGCGAGGTTCTTTTCCTCCGGCGAGGGAAGGGAGATAAGGGCGGTGTCGGTAGAGAGGAAGTATAACCTAGACAGTAGTAGGTGTTCGCCCCGAATCTTCATAGTAGTATTTTTTAGAAGGTGGGGTTCACCCCGCTTTGAGGGGGGGTTCAAACTTATGCTACTCGAGTTGCAAGGGTACCAACCCAAAAAAACAAACCTGAGGTTGCGGCCTCCTAGTAGCCGTTGCAACCGCACTCTACTGCACGCTCGCTGGGCTAAACACATATGAAAGACGGCGAGGAATCCGACTGAGAGATAATCAAGAGATAGCTACACCGCAACAAATAGGTAGGCCCGCTACTTCCCGCTCCCGCTGTTGCTCTTGCCACCTACTTCCAATCTCAAACGTCAAGTGTTGATTGCGGAGCTGCCCCCGCGGTTTTGATGTTCGGGACCGGCTTGCCAAAAGGGAGTGCACGCCATACGCACACGTGTTCTCACGCACCTATCTGGTCCTACCCGCTCCTGAAGAATGCGCCGACTGCTTTCAGCGAGGCGTCGCTGTCCCTCTGAATGTGCAAAGATAATAGGCGAGTATTGCTCGCCGGCATCGGCTCCTTGCCGATACAACGAGCATGGGTCGTGCGCCGACCAATAGACCTCGAGCAATTTCTCGAAGCTCGTCACGCTTGGGTCATACGCGAGCTGCACTGCTTCAACGTGCCCAGTCCCGCCGGCGCAAACTTGTTCGTAACTCGGGGATTCGAGCCATCCTCCCGTAAAGCCTGCTAAGCTCCGCAACACACCAGGCTGAGCAGCAAATATGGATCTCAGGTGCCAAAAACAGCCCCCCGCCACTGTCATCACTCGTGCGGTGCCTAACCAACCCGGGACCTCCCGCAGGAGCGCGGCAATGGCGGGCGCAGTAGCTCCGTGCACGCTAATTGGCGGGCGCTCCCCCGCAGGGATGAAGACCAGGGCAGCCGCATTCACACATTCAACGGTATCAAACCTACGAGGAGAGTTCAGGAGAGTTAGGGCACGCGGGACGGCGCTTTGACAAGATACTAGACAATCGACCTGTGCTAAGGTTCGTGCCCCCCCACTCCTGCCCTCCGCCCGAGTCCATCGAGTGTGAGGCTACATAGAGGCGGGGGCAGCTAACCTATGACCAAGGTGTGCGCCCGTTTGTGCGTCCAACAACTCCAGCCGAACCTCACCACTCGACATGTCTTTAGTTGTTCGCACGTGCTGCGCCAGTGGATCTGGGTCTGCGTAAGCCCTGAAAGAGGGCCAGCCTGTGCGAGACGGCAGCACCGAGTCCGAGCCATACAGAGGGACACCTGAGAGAGCGCACAAGTACATGCCTTGGGCATTGGGTTCATATTTGGTGCCATCAGCTAGCAGCCACGATCTTGGAGGTTCTGTGCCCCGTCGAATAAGAACGTCTCGAGCCACGCTGGTCAGAAATGGGAGGCCCTGAGCCAGCTGGACAGGCTCTGCACCCGCACAGAGAGCATAGCCAAGTTCGGAAACCATCGGCAGTGAATCCGTAACCGTAGGTGCTATGTCTTCAAGGGAGGGTGGCGGGAGCCCCAAAAATTTTGCCAACTGCACATCACTTAGCTTGGAAACATCCAACGCAAGATCGTCATCGCCGTAGCGGTCGTCGCCAATGAATCCGAGGCCCTTGCATTCAGCCACCTTCTCGAAACTCGGCTCGGCAGTGAGCCAGCTGGGGCCAGCTTCTCCAGCAACTCGCTGGAAGGCTGCTGCACCCGCCTGGTAACGGTAGAGATCCACACCGCACTCGGTCGCTGCCTGCGCTAGATGAGTGGACAAGCCATCGAACTGAAGCTCAAAGACCGCGGAGATCGAGCCCTGTGCCGCCGCCTTTATCCGAGAAACTGCTTGCTCACAGCTCGTGTGCTCCAGCCTCCCCAGCTTCGCTTCGAGCGCCTCTCCCACGCGCACATCGTCTCCGTCGCGCACCACCAGCAGTGGTCGCGGCTGGCATCGCTCTACAAGCTCGACAGCTAAGCTGCGCGGACGAACGCGCGCTCGGAGAGGAGGGCCACTCAGCACAAGGCCGACCGCCAGGAGAGTGGGTAGCGGCATTCAGATCGGCCGGCAGCGCCTCACTCACTACCGCATAATATGAACGCCCTGGAGTCGCTAGGGTGGGCTGTAGTGTTGCGAGTCTTCACTCTACAAGTAGGTGGTAAAAATAATACGCGCGTTCACTTTTTTAGGGGGGGTGAGTATGTAGTTGACGGGTGTTCATTGTCGCGCGCCTTGAGTTGGGTGTGTTCGCGGCACAGCCGCGGGGTGTTGAGCGCCGCGTGTACGCGGCGCGAGGAAAATTGTCAGTGTTTTTCACGGTGTTGACTTTGGGGATCAAGGGAGTAGTAGGTAGTTGACTATGTTCAAACGGTCAAAAAGTTTGAGTTGCGTTCGCGTTCGACTGTTTTTTGTACCACCTACTTGTACACGTAAACGTGGGTGCCAGAGTTGAGAATGTGCGTTATGCACTCAGCTTTACTGAGAAACGCCTAGAGAGAAGAAATTGCGGAGGCGAGCAGGGGATGGCGGTGGGTGCGAGTCGGCGTTAGCCAGAATGGAGAATGAGAATGGTGCGCCGAGGCGCCTTACTAAGGCGTTGACCCTAGGGGATGGAGGGCGGGTGCGGGTGTTTTCTTGTTGTTGAGAGAGTGGGGCTACAGCTACAGCCCAGTGCTAGCGATTTGCGCAAGGCGGGAAGCGGTTGCTCGCGCCTCCGAATGGATTCGCGCGTCTTCGGCGGCGAGTCCTAGCGTCCCCCCCTTGCGGTATAAGGTCGTTCACTCGCGCAAACGCAAGCGTTCGCTGAACATGAACGCCCTGGAGTTGCTAGGGTGGGCTGTAGTGTTGCGAGTCTTCACTCTACACGTAAACGTGGGTGCTAGAGTTGAGAATGTGCGTTATGCACTCAGCTTTGCTGAGAAACGCCAGAGTGAGTAAGCACATGTAATGTGTCGAGCGAGCTGCAAGCGCACACTCGAAAACCCCAAACGCACGAACACTTATGCTAGTGCACGCAAGCGTGGGGAGAACTGCTAGGAGAGACGTTAGCGGCTCTGGTATTGACAGGCATGGCGAAGGCCCGCTCAGCGGCTTGTTGTATCCAGGCCTCTCGGCGTGAATATTTCGGCATGAGCGCGCTCCTTCTTCGTTATATATCGTCTTCTATGTTCGTCGTGGTCACGCAAGGCGTGCCGATTCGGATTCTCCGTGGGCTCCAGTCCTGGTTCGCCGATTTTCGTCTCGAAATTCGAAGATTTGAGTTTTATTTTTACCGTTACGGTAATTGTCCACGCGTTTAAGGTAAGAGATGCAGGTAACAGAACTGGCCCCCCCCCTTCTGCAGTTCCCTCCCCTTCTGCAGTTCCCTCCCCCTTCTGCAGTTCCATCCCCCCTCTGCAGTTCCCCTCCCCCCCCTCTCTCCATTCTCTGCGTTTCCCTTCTCTATTCCATGCGTTTCCCGGGGCAAGCCGGGAAAGACACGTGAATGTGAGGGAAAGTTGGGTCAGTACTGTGTTTTCACCCCCCCTCTGCAGTCCTCCTTCCCCTCTCTCCATTCCCTGATTTTCTCGGGCCAGGCCGGGAAAAATACGTGAATGTGAGGGAGGATTGGGTCAGTATTGTGATTCCCCCGTCGTTGATTTCCACTGGTAGCCCCGCCACTTGCGGGTCCCAGTAGGTCGGGTTCTTGGCCTTCCACGACATGTGGATGAGGCAGGGTCGCGTGCGGTGCGTGCCGCTTGCCGCCTCGCTAGCCATCCGCGTGTTGAGGAACATGTTTGTGAAGCCGGTCACCGCCGAGACGTCCCATGCCGAGAGGTCTTGCGAGAAGCTTGTAGCCCCATGAAACGCATATTGCATTGTGGTGACCCTCGACGTGTCACTAAAGTTCAAGGGGGAGTTGAAAGAAGTCGCTCCTTTAAACATACCCTCGATTGTGGTAAGTGAGCGGGTATCCCAATGTAGTGGCTGGTTGAAGCTGGTGGCACCTTCGAACATATACCTCATATCCGTGACCGACGATGTGTCGAACGCGAGCGGCTGGTTGAAGGACCTAGCCTCTTTAAACATACTATTTGTAGTTATAACAGAAGATGTATCGAACGCGAGCGGCTGGTTGAAGTTCGAGGCTAATTGAAACATTCCCATCATGTATATCACCTTGGAGGTGTCGGTGAAGTTGAGCGCGGAGTTGAAGTTGGTGGCACTAAGGAACATCCTTCTCACGTCGATGAGGGAGGAGGTGTCGAACGCGAGCGGTTGGTTGAAGCTCGATGCTCTGGAGAACATTTCATCCATCTTCTGGACGGAGGATGTGTCGAAGGTCATATCGAGGACCTCTGTAGCGTTGGCACCGAGGGCCGAGTCTTTGAACATAAACACCATCCAGGTTGAGGCGGAGGTGTCAAGACACTCCCCATTCGCGACCGCACCAGCAGGCGACGTGGTGATGTACTTCACCGTCGGCGGACAGAGCAGCGCTGCCTCGCGCGCGGTGCAGTAATTATCATTAATCGTCGTGGATAGTCCCGCGGTCTGTGGGTTCCAATTGGAGGTTTGTTGCTTCCACGACATGTGAATCCCACAAGCGTGGAACAGGGATAACGAGTCGAGTGACGCGAGTCGAGAGTTTGTAAACATTTGGGTGAAGTCCGTGACGGACGAGGCCCCAACTGCCATTCCAAAAATACAACTTCCCAACTGCCCAAAAAATACAACTGCCCAACTGCCATTCCAAAAAATACAACTGCCCAACTGCCATTCCAAAAAATACAACTGCCCAACTGCCATTCCAAAAAATACAACTGCCCAACTGCCATTCCAAAAAATACAACTGCCCAACTGCCATTCCAAAAAATACAACTGCCCAACTGCCATTCCAAAAAATACAACTGCCCAACTGCCTCCACAAATACAACTGCCCAACTGCCCCAACTGCCATTCCAAAAATACAACTGCCCAACTGCCATTCCAAAAAATACAACTGCCTCTCCACAAATACAACTGCCCAACTGCCCCAACTGCCATTCCAAAAATACAACTTCCCAACTGCCCAAAAAATACAACTGCCCAACTGCCATTCCAAAAAATACAACTGCCCAACTGCCCCAACTGCCATTCCAAAAATACAACTGCCCAACTGCCATTCCAAAAAATACAACTGCCTCTCCACAAATACAACTGCCCAACTGCCCCAACTGCCATTACAAAAATACAACTTCCCAACTGCCAAACTGCCATTCCAAAAAATACAACTGCCCAACTGCCTCCACAAATACAACTGCCCAACTGCCCCAACTGCCATTCCAAAAATACAACTGCCTCTCCACAAATACAACTGCCCAACTGCCCCAACTGCCATTCCAAAAATACTTCCCAACTGCCCAAAAAATACAACTGCCCAACTGCCTCCACAAATACAACTGCCCAACTGCCCCAACTGCCATTCCAAAAATACAACTGCCCAACTGCCATTCCAAAAAATACAACTGCCATTCCAAAAAATACAACTGCCCAACTGCCATTCCAAAAAATACAACTGCCCAACTGCCATTCCAAAAAGTACAACTGTCCAACTGCCTCTCCACAAATACAACTGCCCAACTGCCTATCCACAAATACAACTGCCCAACTGCCATTCCAAAAAATACAACTGCCCAACTACCATTCCAAAAATACAACTGCCTCTCCAAAAATACAACTGCCCAACTGCCTCTCCAAAAATACAACTGCCCCCGGAACTCACGCCACCGCGCCCAGTCGCCCGCCCGCACGCGCGCGCGCCCTGTCACCTTATCCAGAGCGTGCGCCCTGTCACCTTCGCCTACCGCCACCTCCAACCTCCTCCTCCCACCGCGGCAAATGCCTTCATCCCCTTGTCGCCAATTTTGTTGTATGAGAGCTTGAGACTTTTGAGATTGTTCAAGGCCCCCTTGGATATGGCCTCTGCAAATGCCTTCATCCCCTCATGGCCAATTTTGTTGTATGAGAGCTTGAGACTTTTGAGATTGTTCAAGGCCCCCTTGGATATGGCCTCTGCAAATGCCTTCATCCCCTCATGGCCAATGTTGTTTTCACCAAGGTGGAGATTTTCGAGATTGTTCAAGGCCCCCTTGGATAGGGCCTCAGCAAATGCCTGCATCCCCTCATCGCTGATGTTGTTGCTTTTAAGAATAAGATTTTCGAGATTGTTCAAGGCCCCCTTTGTAAATGCCTTCATCCCCTTATTGCCAATGTTATTGCCATAAAGATTGAGATCCACGAGATTGTTCAATGCCCCCTTGGATAGGGCCTCAGCAAATGCCTGCATCCCCTCATCGCCGATGTTGTTGCTTTTAAGATTGAGATCCACGAGATTGTTCAATGCCCCCTTGGAAATGGCCTCTGCAAATGCCTGCATCCCCTCATCACCAATTCTGTTGCTATCAAGGCTGAGTTTTTTGAGATTGTTCAAGGCCCCCTTGGAAAGGGCCTCAGCAAACGCCTTCATCTCCTTATTGCCAATTTCATTGAAAAAGAGATTGAGACCCACGAGATTGATCAATGCCCCCTTGGATAGGGCCTCAGCAAATGCCTGCATCCCCTCATCGCCGATGTTGTTGTATGCAAGTACAAGATTTTCGAGATTGTTCAAGGCCCCCTTGGACAAGGCCTCTGCAAAGGCCTTCATCCCCTCAGGGCCAATGTTGTTGCGAGAGTAGAGATGTTTGAGATTGTGCAAGGCCCCCATGGAAAGAGCCTTGCACAGTGCCTTCATCCCCTCGATGCCAACATCGAGATAGAGATACTCAAGATTCCTCAAGGCTCCCGTGGATAGGGCCTCGACAAACGCCTCACCGTCTCTGCAATTCACCGACCGAAGACGCGTCGCCGCTGTCCCTTCTGCAGCAAGCCGCTTCCAGAAGTGTGCTTCGTTGGATTCGGAGAGGCACAACCACAGCTCTATAGGCACCTTTGGAATCATCAGCTCGTCGGTGAGTCCAATGCATAATGCTTGCGAGAGGTTGGTGGGAGGATGGCACCCATGAGTGATGATGCTGAGGAGCCTCGACAGGTGACGGCCAAATAACTCGTCGGTTGCGTCGATATAACAAATGTCAGGCCGCGAGTGATCCATCACAATCTCCAGTGCCATTCTGGTACAGGTCTTTGGCTCATCCTCCACTCGGGGTTCCTTCTGTGGCATTATGAACAAAGGGACAGAGACGGGGAAGAGGGCAAGGGGAGCGTTGCGACGGGGTGCCAAGAAGAATGCGGGACAGGAAGGAGGCGGAGTGTCGGAGGAGTGGAAAGGAGGGTGGCAGCAAGGCAAGGGGCGGCGGGGTGGGCAGTGAATCGGGGGGGGGAGGTAGTTGGAGGTTCGGTTGAGCTTGGTTGGGGTTGGAGCTTTGGCTGAAGCTTGGAGCTTGGGGTCGAAGTTTGGAGTTCGGTTGAGATTGGTTGGGGTTAGAGCTTTGGCGAGTTGGAGCTTGAGGTTGGGGTTGGAGTTCAGCTTGTTCGGTTCCATCATCTCATCCATCGCTGCATATTTTCCGAGCAAAGTGCTCGTCAGATACGTGTACAGACAATTGTTTGCATCTGCATCCGCCACGACTCCTGCCTCCACTCCAAACATACAAACATTCCTTTGAAACCCGTAACGAAACACCTACAGGCATTCCACAACTAAGATTTCAGTCACACTGGGGGTGTACTCCCACCCAAGGGCGGGTCCCTCCTTCATTTCACTCACAAGTGCAATCCGCGTTTTCTATGGCAGCAACCATCAACAATCGTGACACAGACCTCGTGTGCCATACGGTGCGCCATCTCACCCACCACCACCACCCTCATCCCCTCCGCCATCTCCACCACCTCCATCTCCACCAACGAAACCTCCCCCTTCCCCTCCAACTTCACCACTACCCTCTCCCCCTCCACCATCTCCACCTCCTCCATCTCCACCATTGAATCCACCCCGTGGCTTAACAGCGAGCCAGTCCGACTCGACGACCCGGAGGTGCAGCATGCGCTCCACTTCCTGCGCGACCAGCTCGTGCCACTTGGCGCGCGCGCGTATCGCACTGAGTGGGAAGTCTTCGCTGAGCTCGAGAACGTGGCCGGTAGTGTCGACTTTGTCGCCATCCTCCCCGATGGAGAGCTCCTGCTCATCGACTGGAAACGTGCCAAGAAGCTCGACCAGAGCCTCCACGCCTTTGCCGGGCGCAAGATGAGCGCCCCCTTTGCCCACCTCGAAGACTGTGACGGTGCCCACTAATCCAACAACTGCCCAACAGACAAGGGACTACCCACAAATCCATCAACTTACCAACTACCAAATAACTGCCCAGCTGCCCCAACTCTCCAAAAGGAAACTGCCAATCTACTGAATAACTGACCACCCTTTTGACCAAAAATTAACCGCCCACATTCTGACCAAAAAATAAACCGCCAACCCTATGAACAAAAAAAAAAACGTGGTTATTCCTGACCCAAAATAACCACCCACATATGGCCTAAAAGAACTGACCACCCTTTCGACCTACCCACCTTTTGACCCACCTATTGACAAGTGACCAAAAATAACCACCCCCCCCTTTAAAATAACTGTGACCAAAAATTAACCGCCCACCTAATGACCAACAAGTGACCAAAAATAACTCAAACTAGTCATGCAATGCTTGTTATGTGTGTCGTGATGGGGTTTACAGGTATATAAATACACTAATTATACAAAAAAAAATTCTGGTGTAAAACGAAAACAGGGCATGAGTATTAACAGGAACTCGCTACTCTCCTCCAACAGGGCACAGCTCACTACCATCGAGCAGAATGTCGTCGATATAGATACCACATTACACAACATAGGTAACCAATTGATTGCATTGAACAATCAGATAGGGTCCATCGGTGATGACGTCACAACCTCTACAGATGGGCTCCACTGCAAGAAGCTCGATACGACTGGCGTAGACATTGAGCGATTGCGAAAAGTCCTCCCCGGTGGAATCGACTTCACCGTGTGCCAACCGGACAGTGCATGGAATCAGTATCTCAACCCATGGTCCGAGGTATTACCCGGTGGGAATTGGATGGATACGACCGTCTCAGACCTTGAGATCTGCATTCCACTCACTGCGAGGAAACTAGAGTCTGATCCTCTATTCGATCAAAAGGATACTGTGGTGTGCTCAACCTCCTCCAGTGCTGCCATTGCGGTTGCCTACGACCTACGAACGATTCGAGATCGAACCTGCAGTAAAACACCAGCAAGTACGACAGACAATGGTCCAGATGGTAGTGACGTACCAGATGGGGGGAGCACTCTGGACACGTGCTACACCGACTTCAAAACGAATCTTACGGACACACAATCCTTGGATCCCCCCCAATATTGTGATGCTCCGTCACGTCGCAATGCTACCGAGTGCCCCAAATTCTATGCCACCATGAACAATGATACCCTTGTTCGGTGCAAGTACGATGCGGTCGACAAAAGATGCTTGCTCGGAGATGAGATCTGCGCAGTACCAAAGTGGCTACCAACGTGTGCAGTCAATGGAAAACAAGTCGATGTTCTTCGCAAAGGCAGTTGGTGTGGTGCTCGCTTGGATTGGAAGCCCGCGTCCTCCGATGCGGATCGAGCTGCATGCGAGGCGACCTATTACTATCTAGATCAAACTGACCTCAGTATGGTGAAACGATGTGCCATCGATAGTAATGGAAACTGTAAGCCATCCTCAGACCTACCCCAAAAATGTCTGTGACACCTCACACGGGACTTCTCCACCACACTCATCGATTAATCGGTGCAAATACGGTCGCGGATAGTGCGTAGATCTTGCGCAAAAGCGATCGCACTACTTGACGAATCCGTGCAAACCATCGCATTCTGTGTGTCGAAGAGCACATCCGTCTCAAGCTGTCTCGCGTGAATGGGAGTGCATTTCGACGTACTCCCTAGACTTGCCGTATTCCACACTCCCCCGGGGATCAGTTCCGACCAAGAGAGGTGGTGGAGATGGAGGAGTGGAGGAGGCGGCGAAGGTGGCGGCGGCGAAGGCGGAGGAGGAGAGGGCGGCGGCGGCGAGGGAGGAGGAGGAGAGGGCACCTTCGGCGGAGGTGTAGGTTTAGATGCAGGCGCAGATGGAGGTGGTGACTTAGGCCTCCAATTGTAGCTCCAGGTGCCCTTCAATGAAGCCAACGCGCGGTCCTTTTCAGACCCCCTCCGAGTGGTGCAGCGTCGCCCAGAAAGTTGTTGATTCCCCCCCCTACCCCCTCACGCGGAAAGGTATCAGATTTCAATCTCGTGTAAGGTAGCGTATACAATAAAACACCTACATACCCCCCCCTCGCCCCACCTTTTAAGATTTGGGGCCGATGCCAAGGAAGGAGGTCGCCCGAGAACCCAACAATCCCCCTAGCCCCACCTTTTGAGATTTGGGGCCACCACCGAGAACTCGGCGCCTTCCACATCCAGGGAGAAGAAGTCGACGTGCCGGATGTCGCCATGGGGGCGCAGGACGCCATAGCGGTACCGCGTCCCCAGAAAGTTGTCCCCCCCCCCCCCGCTCCCCTCGCGCGGAAGGTGTGTAAGGTTGTCAGATTTGGGCCCGGCCCGCGCGTGCGCGTCCTCAGATCTTGGGTGGTGAGCGTGCGCGCACGGGGGCGGGAGGGCGAGAGAACGATGGGGCGCGTGACGCGGAGCGCCGGGGTGTGCAGCGTGGACGTGGTGGTGGACTCGCTCGCGTCCTTCCCCGTCGTCCCCTTCCCCTCGGACGAGTGCTGGCTCGAGCGGGACCGCGACGGAGGACACGCCCGGTAGCACTCGGACACCTGGCTCGTCAGGCATGGCGGGATTCCGGGACGGAAAAGTTGTGTCCAATTAGCTAGTGGGGTTGGCCAGGATATAACATTAATTATTTTTATTTGTTTCAACATTCTCATTATTCATCCCCAGTCCCACATGCAACCACGGCCACTCCACCACGCCCACAACATGAGGGTACGTGCCCAACCCCAACCCATACAAACCAACGGTATGCTTAGTTTGACGTTACGCATTACACTTACGCTTTACACATGGACATTGAGATTGACATTGAGCACATTGATTGGGGAAAGCGGAAGACAGAAGAGGTGGGGTAGTGGGTAGTGTCGTCAATCATATTCGTTTCTCGATTTCTAGAAAACTTCGCAAAAGTTACGCGCACGCGCGTGAGTGGTCTTTGCGTGTTTGATGCCAGAAACTTTACATGTGCTAAGCGGAAAGCAAATGTACACGTTGTAGTTGTGGTTGATTACATTTTAAAAGTCATTGATCATTGAGGACTTTGACTTAGCTCCCCGTATGGCCCTAAATTTGTCCATCTTCTCGACATACTCATTCGCGACTCTCGCAGCGCATGGTCTTTACCAAGCCACTCTTACCACATGTTTTGCGCCCAGTATTGCATCAGATTTGCTGTGCAATCATGCTGCACACACACATCATCGCGGCCACAAATCTTCAATCCTCTGCGGAACCCCTTCCACGTTGTTGGCGTTGCCGCCATCCCCATATCTCCATGTTTCTTGGGACACATGGAGCTCAGATCGAGCATTCGCAGCGGCAGCGGCAGCGGTAGCGGCGGCAACCTCGTCTGCCTCAGTAGCTGTTGCAAGTGCTAGTCTTCGGGTGCGGGCAATGTGGTTGAGATCATCCATCGCAAAGACCATGCCCATGCGCGAGCCGTATGTTGCACCGATCAAGGCAGCGGCACCCGGCAAATACCACCGCAAATTACGCCTGCGATTGACCCATTTGGTGTCCTCGGCAACTCGAAGTACCAGGTA
The DNA here is from genome assembly GCA_018136815.1 of Isochrysis galbana. Lineage (NCBI taxonomy): Eukaryota > Haptophyta > Isochrysidales > Isochrysidaceae > Isochrysis > Isochrysis galbana. Next base: position 8,661,497 of record CM030932.1, on the reverse strand, counting down.
GGACGAGGCCATCGCAACTAAGCTGAAGCTTGCAGCGTTCCGAAAGCAGCTGCCCAGGCAGAAGAGCGTACGAGAGAGACTGTTGTCGTACTCCCAAGCATGTAACTGTTCGTGATCGGCTTGCGACTGACGCACGCTGCTGCCCATTACTCCTCGTTCGTTAAGCGCTGGCGAGGAGGAAGGCGAGCTGGAACCACCTCTAACGCGGAGTTCCTCTCAGTCCCGCAGCCCCCCCACCCCCCAGCCCCCCCACTGCTGGACTCCCTTAGTCCCCAGCAGCCACCCGTTTTCTCTTGAGTACTCTTATAGTAGAGTAGTTGGAGTAGAACTTTTTTTCTCTAGATAGGGATAGAGAAGAGTAGGATCTGAGGGGCCAGGGCAAATTTGATTAGCTCTGCACTCCAGAGTACATAAGAGTAGGAGTACTTTAGAGGAGAAGAGGAGGAGAGAGGAGAGAGAGGTCTACTTCACCCGGCCTTTCATTCACAGGTGTAGACCGCCATGCTGTCGCTCGGCACGTGTCCCTGGCTCGCTGCGCTCCACGTGGCGGGCTGCGCGGTGCCGCACGCGGCGGCGGAATGCCTGCGTGCAGCGACATCGCCCATCGCCGCTTTACGCGCACCCGATTCCAATTGGCGCCCTGCCTGCTCTCTCGGAAGTGCACGTGTGGCACGCCCGCCGTTCGCGGTGCTGCTTGGCGATGGCTCGTACAAGGTACTCTCGCCATGTGCCCACGAGACGGCAACCCTGCTGGTTGAGACGGCCTCTAGGGTAGAGGATGCGCACTGGGTCGCGTTGATGCCCGGGGTGAACCCCCTTGTGCCGCCTGCACCTGAGAACCAGCCACTGGTCCCGTCATTTATTGCCAACTATGATTCATCCAGTATCATCGGAGAGAAGCCTCTTGCAGTGGGCCGCTTACGGCTCGCCGAGGGAGTCATTGAGCTCTTAGCCTCCAGTCTGCCCAAAGAAGACCCGCAGCATGCGACAATGCTCGGCTTGGTGCTCGATCATCTTCTGCTGGTGTGGCTTGAACACATAGTTCAAAATGATGATGGCCAAATTGGGTTCGAAGATCTCCGCGCGAGCAGCACGCTCCACTCGGCGGCGGTGCTTGAAAGAAGGGGTTTCGCTGAGATCGAATTCCCAGATATGTCGGCGATGGGTCGTGGCCTGCCTATTTCGACGCACGCGGCACGCCTCCCAGCTGCTATTGTTTCTTATACTCACCGCCAACAAACTCAAACTCTTGATGTGTCTGCATTCAATCAAGCAAGGCTGATCGAGAATATTCTCAAGCGATTGAGGGAACAAGAAGCGCCTGCTTCCTCGTCTGGAAACACGCCACAGGAGACTCCAAAAGACGATGATCCTTGGTCTGCCATGCGTACGAGCTCGGGGTACTAGTGTTATTTGATGCTGTGTGCATGCGATCCGGGTTTGAACGTTTGATTGATAGAGCATAGCGCTTCGCTGCCATTTCCGGCTGCTGCGTGCGTTTATTTACTAAACAACTGCACTCCACTCTCAACTAAATTTACATTTTAGTTGGTCCGCGGGTGAGCGGGCCCACCCGTGGCGGGCGTGGCCACCGCCAAGGTCAAGGTGTGGCAGACTCAGGGACTCAAGATGGCCCGATATGGCGCTGGGTATGACCCTAGAGGCTTTGGCGAGCCTGGCAGCATCCCCGGGGGGGGAGGCGGGCGACGAGGAATCGAGCCCTGAGCCCCATCTCCCCTCCCAGGAAGAGTTTTAAGCTGGCCCCATATGGCGCAGGGTATGACCCTGGAGGCTTTGGCGAGCCTGGCAGCATCCCCGGGGGGGAAAGTCGCGTTCCGTCAAAAGAGGGCCAGGCGATAGTTTTGTTTTTGATAAGAATGTTATCTTAATATGGATTTGGAGGCGCGAGGACGCGGCGCGTGCGCATAGCAACTTTTTCCCCACGGTACCCCACGTATACTTTTCGGAACACGCCTTTCAGACCGTCACCGTCACGGAACACCTGGCGGCTAATCAGTCTAACGTTATGTGCGAAAACGCTAAGCGCTAAGCGGACAAAACACACCATTTCATTACAGACGCCCCTTCCTCCAGACACCTGAGCACAGACACTTCGGCCTAGTTCCGTGAGTGACACAACCCTTTGTACCCAGCAAGCACAACTATCAGTAATAGGGTCATGGAGCGCGCGCCGCCTCCCGCCCTCGCCCTCGCCGCCGCCGCCCTCGCCGCGATGGACGAAGCATTCCCGGACACCCCCCTGTCGCCGAAGCGACCGCGTCAAGACGACCCGCCCGACCAGGTGGGCGCGAGAGCCAGCGCACATTCACGTATTTTTCCCGGCTTGGCCCGGGAAAATCAGGGAATGGAGAGAGGGGACGTATGAAATCGGGGGCCGCCGCGCTAAGCTGCCAATTTTGTGCTCGCTTTGGATCCATGGGTCAATCCTCCTCTTCTAGGTCTCTCGTCTCGTATGGTTAAATGAACTCTCTTGGCTCGACATCGGGAGACGTTGTATGCTCCGCATTGCCGCAGTCCCTTTACAACAAGGCGCGTTCTGGCGTTCTCTCCTTTGTGCGGCGTTGGCGCCGCCCTGGGAGGGCCCTAGTTGTACACCAAAATGGGGGGGCGGGGTTGAAAAAAAAAGACCTCAGACCTCAGGTCTCAGATTGCACCTTCTCGACACTCGACAAACACAAATCTTGTATCGTTGTTTCACCTCGAGCACTTGTTCTTGTTAGCGATATGATGGCGCGTCAAACAGCAGGAACCTAGAGAGTGCAGGCCATTCGTGTAGCCCTGAGTGTCTCGCGCTATTTGAATATAACTATAACATCGCGCTATTCAAACGAATATACTTCTCGACGTATTGTAACACACATCATGCAAAAAGCGGAGGGAGACTATCGACTTAGCACATCGCCTGAGACAGGCGGAGGGCTGCTGCGAGATCACAAGGGCGCCGAACATCGCAACAGGACAGGAAACTCTGCATGTCATACGGAAACTCCAACCTACTATTTGTGCGACCTATTCGGTTGGCCTGCTGTAGCGCCAAGGTCCTTTTCAAGTTCTTCTCTGAGGGCTGAAGCAAATGCTGATGCACGAGATGCGAGATCTGATGCGCTTCTTCCGGGACCATCACCTCCGAATGCTCCTCGCCCCCTCGTCTCCGCAGTGTCCGACGATTTATCCCGCATTGATGCAGAGGCAGTGCATGACACTTGCTCCCGCGCATTCTGCATACGCCGTTTCATCTCCCGCCCAAGCACGTCAGGAGCTTGTTGAAGGGTTTGATCGGTTCGCCGCGCCCAGTCGCGAAATCGCGGACTTGCGATGAGCGTGTCGCGGATATATGTCTGTGCCGCCTGCGCGAGAAGGCGACCGAGAACCATCGAGCCAGCAGCCGCAGCAGCGCGGGCAACGAGGCTGCGTCTGGATGTTGGCTGCTAGAGCTCTAACGGAGACGCGCTAGGGTTATAGTAGAGTAGTGTTTGGCCCAGCCTATACAGTATGGGTGCACCATTAAGAAAACAGGAGTGAAAAGCTTCTAAAGCTTTCTTGTCCCCTCGGGCTCCGCCCGGGAGGTTTCTTATCTCGAGTTTCTTATCCCGGTCAAAGCCGCTGGGGGGTGGTTTCTTGTTTCTTATTGTCGTAGCGCTCACCTAGCGCCCCCCCCCAGCTCATGTCCTCAAGCTGGAGGAGTATGGAACGACAGAGGACGCCAAATGGATGCTGTTGCAGGCTGAGGCTGAGCCCAATGCTATGGAGGGAGCGGGTGAGGAGAGCGATGCTTTAGGGCGGTCAAACAGTGTTTTTTTATAAGGGGTGAAAAAATGACCATCTCAGAATTGAGGAAATTTAAGGATTTTTTTCGGGAGAAAGTTCCCAATACACCCAACTAGCACATATCCGGGGCCCATTAGGACCCGGACCCCCCCCCTTGGGCCCCCATAACAAAACGTAATCAAAAACTGACAAAAGACGCTAAAATCGCAAAAGCTCAAAAAGCCCAACTTCGAACCGATGCCGGGCGCGCTGCGTGGCCGTTTTCGACGATCCATCCGGATGGCGGACCCCACCAGATATCATATACGCATATCCCACCCGGATGGTCACGCCAATCGGGCAGGCCGCGCGCCGAACCCTCGTCGAAATCACCCACCCGCCGAGCCCATTGAACGTTGAGCCGTCGCCGAGGGAGGCCCGGAGAGCCCAACTTCGAACCGACGCCGGGCGCGTTGCGTGGCCGTTTTCGACGATCCATCCGGATGGCGGACCCCACCAGATACCATATACGCATATCCCACCCGGATGGTCACGCCAATCGGGCAGGCCGCGCGCCGAACCCTCGTCGAAATCACCACCCGCCGAGCCCATTGAACGTTGAGCCGTCGCCGAGGGAGGCCCGGAGAGCCCAACTTCGAACCGATAGTGAGAGTGAGAGTGAGAGTGATGCTGAATAGTGAATAGTTTGTAGTACATACTTAGGTTGTTTTGTTGTTCTTTATATATGCTTCACATTGTATGTATGTACATATGTATACATGTGCACATAACATGCATCTATAAATGTGAAATCTTTATGTGCGGACTGCCCGCCGACGTGCATAGACATATAGACATAGACGGGCGCGTGAACTCGGCGCCTGACGACCTCGGGCGGGCGGCGAGCGGACTGTAGATAAGCGGACTAAATGCCATAGGCGGACCGGCTGCTACATGCGCGGCCGTGCCACCCTGCCCAACTGATGTCCCACAATTGACGGAACGACACCTCGCTCCAAGCCCCAAGCCCCCCCCCCCGGGGGGGGGGTGTTTCTTAGGCGGGGTTTCTTAGCTGGGGGTCGAGCCTGAGGCTCGACCCCCAGTTTCTTAGCGAGTCGGCGGCCAAAATCATGTTAAGCTTTCTTAATGGTAGGGTTTCTTAATGGTGCACCCATACTGTAGCCTATATTGGGCCCAGTGACTGTGAGAAGAGCGGTGCAGATGTGCAGATCAGAGTAACCATTGGAGGCTAGCTAGCGCAACGAGTCGGTGACGATAACATGTTACCACACCGTACTCCGGAGGAGTAGAACCACTTCTACAAAACAACTCAGACTAGACACTCCCCCACAACGATATCGCTGCACAAAACACAAAAACGAGCCTCAGCCGGAGATCATAAACCACATTTTATGATCTCGGAACGGGCGCAAAGTGCACAATGGCCCGAGAGAGCTGCCTGAAGTTTGTCGCCGTAGGCGGCTTTGAATTGGTCGTGTGCGTCCTCATCGACGTAAAAGATCCAAGGACCTTTGCGTCCTTTATCCATCCCGTCTGGAGTGGCATCCAGGCCTTCTAGCTTGGAAAGAAGGTACTTCATGTAGGTTGCAACATCCTCACTCTTGATGTCCTTTTTGTCCTCGGCTAGCTGAGCTAGCTGAATGAAGAAAGGGGTGTCATCAGGTTCTTCCTCATCATCATGAGGGGGGGAGGCGAATTGTGTGTTGATGGTTTGGGTCGTCGGCTTTGGTTCCGACTGTGGGTCCGCTCGCTTGCGCGAGGGCGGCGGAGGCTGTTGGGTGGATTGGGGTGGGGCCTTCTGTGCTTCCTGTGGGTGTTTCCCTTTGGGGCCGGCCGCCTCAGCGTACGAGTTTTGGTTGTTGTTCAAAGAAGGGTTGGTTGCCGTAAAGGCCCAGTGTGGAGGAGGAGGAGGCGAGGGGATCAATAAAACCCACCCTTTTCCTCGGCAATCTTTCGTGGCGGCAGGTAAGCCCCCAGGAATTTTTCTTTGGCTTCGGAGAACGGTCAAAAAGGCAGCTAGTTGTCATAAACCACTATTTGACCGCCGTAACACGTAATAACTAATACTAATACTAATAAGAGAAAAGAGCCTGGAAACCGCCATATCTAGCATCTAGGATGAATGCGATAACATGGTGAACACGGGCAGGAGGAAGGGGCACAACCAGGCAGCGGCCGCTTGCGCCATCCCCCGATCAGCACAGATACCACTGGGGGGAGGGTCCCATCCGCCTCCCGCCCCAATACTCAATACACCTCCACGCGCAGTTTTCTTTTTCAGTGGACGGGCAAAATGAGAATCTCCCGCGCTTTTACCTGGTCCCTCCCCGTTCCCCTCCCCCCTCCTGTGCAAGGTGAAGAGGAGAAGCGCGTCCATTTGGACGGTCGACTGGCTGCTCGTCCCTCTTGCACATGATGGACGGTCACGAACTGCTCGCGAGGATCCGGGACGTGAACGGGCTCCTCTTTGACCTCGCCCAAGGTAGGGTAAGTCTTGCGGTAGAGAACGATCGGTACCTCCAGGCTTCCAGCCATCTTGAATACCTGAGCGTCCTGCTCATTGAGAGCAATGAAGACATTGTGCAGCTTGTGATGGGGACCAGAATCGCCGAGGCTGTTGAGACATGCTTCGAGCATATAATCGCACATCATGACGAATGCAATGACCCCGAATCAACGCTGGCCTACGAATGCGCCCAGATGATACTCGCTATTGTGCGACGGTGCAAGCATGCTGGAACTTTCTTACGCTGTCTGCCAACGCTCTCGACCACACTGCTTGACGCCAGAATGAGTGCAGATGTACGACAGACAGCCGCAGATACATTTATGGAACTCTCGTACGCATCGGACCGCAGCGATGGCAATGCGCTTGCTTGTCTGAAACTCTGGTCCGGTCTACATTTGAGCCTCACGGAGAAGTGGCTTATTGACGCAGGCTCCTACGCTCTTCAAGAAGCAATACTCCAGCTGCTATGGGCTTGGCCTCACTGTGCTGGCGTATTCAAGGTACTTTTGCTGCTTGCTTGCTTACAACAACCCTGCCCACCTGTCCGATGCGCGACTCAATATCGCGCATCCGAATTTGATGCGCTTCAATAATGCATACACATTCACATATTCCCGGCCATAAGAAGAGCTACCATGGCTCTGCTCTCACGCCCACATTTTTGCAGCGTCAAATGACAACATTCGAGCACTCAGGACTTATAACAAATAGCCCGGCTGCGCGCGCGGTCACTGAGAGATCTTCACATCTGTGGACGTATGCAATGCACCACACTCCATCAAATTCAGCTGTCTTCTTGAGTCAACCGATCGACCCTGTGCTAATGCACAGATGTTAGAGGAGAAATACGTACCTGGCCAGCCTTCTCGTGGCTCTACAACGCTGCAGATCCCAGACGTGCGCATGCTCCTTAGTGCTTTCAACGAGGCAAATCCCATGTCACCTGTTTTGTCAATGATCCCATATGAGGTGAAGGGCTTTGGATCACAAGTCAACAGCGGTTGGGTGGACTGGAACCAAGTCGATGTAGTGTGTAGGGGGCTGACTCCCACATGTTTGGGGCGTTCATTCGAAGCGAAGCTTAACGCCGATGAAGTTGCACGAATCAGCACCGAGCGTGCGTTGTCGATGCGAGATGCGGTGGCTTCGAGCCAAGAGGAGCGCTTTTGGTTGCACATCTATCTAACACCAGAGTACGTAGAGACGATGCCACACAGCGTCGAGCCCCAGCTAAGCGAGGCTCTCACGAGGGCAGGCTATCGCGTTTCGATGCTGTTCGAAGATGGCGACCTAGCCCTATGGAAGGCACGCGTCGCCCCACGACTTCTTAAGGCCGGGATTGAATTGCTTGAGGTTAATGGGAGCACTGCCAACTCGTCCAAACCGAATCTGCAGGAAGCGCCTCCATTGCAGCCGGGCCATCGCTTGCTGAGCTGTACCACTATGATGCAAGTTCATGCCGCCAGAGTCGACAGCGCAGGATATCAACCTGCGCGTGACGAGGCAAACGCAGATTATTGCCCGAAATATATGCGGCCCGAGCCCGCTTTTGCACGTAAAGTGAGCGCATCGCCGATGGTCCACACCTTCGGATCTTGCGAAATTGGCCGATCGAAAGGAGCGCAGAATCCGGCCGTAGCTTTAACGACACTGACTGCACAGGGCTATCAGCCTCGTGCTAAGGGTCGGGCTCGCAAAGCCTCGGTGACGGGCTCAATTCGCTCGCGCCGTTTATGCGGAGGGCTCAGGGATACGTCAGTCTCGCAGGTCACATCGCTTGGATATGATGTACCGAGTAGTTGTGAAGACGTCTCGGAGCCGGAGGGCCACTCACAAATGGACATGCATGCTGCGGCAGCGCAAGACACGCACGGGCTTTGTCATGTTGAGCTCCAAGGTTCCCAAAGCACGGATATGGGAGAGGCTCTTCCCGAAAATGCAGTGGACCCCGCCGTAGACTCCGATGCGCAGCTACCTATCCCACAAGTCGTTGATGGAGCTGCCGCCGACCTGAAATCTACAGTCACTGAGCACGTTATCAAAACTGCCGACCTTCCGAAGGCCACGATCGCTGAAACGGTGTCCGAATCTTCCAATTCGAAAACACAACAAAGGACAACGGAACGGACTCCAAAAGAAGGCATTGCCATGTCAACAAGTCAAGAGGGCGTGGGGCCTCATCTCAGGCCACGGCCATCGCAAAATCCGCCGCAGCCGCGGAAGAATGTATCGACATCGGAGAGAGTGCCAAGTTCACCCATTTCTACATCTGTAAAGAATGCCTGCGGGATCGAGTCCATTGCGTTGGCGAGTCGCGGGTCGAATGCGGTCCGGAAGAAGCAACGTAACGACCGTCGACAGGCAGACAGACTCGTTGACATCGCTCACGAAGATCAGGACCGAAGGATGGCTAGCGGCACCCCGAAAGCATGTGGTGCTCAGCCTCCGACGGCCTCTCACCCATCAGCTAACTCCACCGAGACGCATTGCCTTCCACCACCTCAACCGCAGTCGAAGCCCTCCAATGATGAGTTTGTTCCTATTCCTACCGCACTAGACAACGAAGCGATGCCCCGGCGTGCAACGCGAGGCGCAAAATGTCTGCATTCGTCGCACGTGTCTTCAGAGGCCAGTGAGAGTAGGGGTTATGGAGATGCCGCCGCTGAGCGAGCCAGCAACGCAAAGGTCAATGGAGCTCCACATCGTCGCGCACGTGCTACTCCACAACGTGGTGGAAGTTCGTTGGCAGGTCGTAGGACCACACGCGCAATGGTAGCTCGTGTGGAATCCGAGAGCAAGCACAGCACGAACGAGCGCGCCAGCCAGTCTTGCGTCGCAAAGGCAAAGGTCTCACGCAAGTGGTCTGAAAGCAAGAGCGAGGCTCGTGGTCCAAAAAGATCAAGAGGCAGCGTCGGGCCTATCATGGTAGCGGCAAAGCCGTTGCCGAAGCCACCTGTAAAAGAAGCCCCTCCTGGCAAACCTGATAAAAGTGCGCCCATTGAAGCCCTTGGACATGAGGCCGCCCCGCCGGAGGCTAAACCCGATGTCTTTGCATTTGATGACATTGTTGAGGGAGCAACGCATCACGGTCTTTCTAGTCCGGCACCATTGGTGTTGGTGAAAAAACTTGGATCGAATACGGCGGCACTCGCTGCATCAAAGGATGCCGCCCACGAGGACAAGGTCGTCATAGGCGAGGCTAAAATTGCCAACGCGGCGTCCGAAGCAGCTCGTGTCGAGCTTGAGCAGGATCTTCCAGCGAGGCATCGATTCAAACATGAAGAAAAGAAAGCTGCTCGTAGCCTGCCTAGCCTTGCTGAACCCGCCGCACGTCAAGCAGTTAAGACGAAACGCAATTCTCAATCTGTCGTAGACAACGCAACACACGGTTCTCGGGTAGCATGTGCATCGGCTTCAAGGGGTTCACAACCGGAAGAAGCCGAGAGCATGCCGGTGCGTACGAGCGCGCCGCGCTCCAAAGCCGTTGCAGCGTCAACCCTACTTGCTGAACTCCCAGTCGCAGCGACTAATTCGAAGCTCGAGGAGGCCCTCGCACCCGGCAATCCGAGCGCGAAATCGTCAGATGGTTGCCATGGTCAAACATTGCAGACGGGCACACCCGAAATTCCGGAGGCCACACTTGGAACCATGAAATTGTCTGCTACTGGTGATAAGGGTGGATCTGGCGCAGGTCGAGCGCCTGCCCCACCCAGAAAAGCGAAGCAGAAGCAACTCGAACGCCTGCGCGCCTCTATGCAAGCCGTCGATGAATTCGAATTGGAACTCGTTCCAGCTGCTAAGGACGACGACATGCCCCGCGTTCCGAGACGCCCGCTTCCTTTGGTCCTCAAGGCGGAAGTGCAAAATCATGCTAAGCGAGCTGGAGCCGAAAGCGCAGGCCTGGATTCGATCGACTACAACCGCTCGCATCCGTTGGCCCGGCTTGGTCCAGACTCTACGGCAACAAGTTGCTTGGTGAAGAAGCAACCTGCGAAAGCAGATACTGTGACGACAGACTTGGGGTGGCGCTCAGATGACGTGCCCACCCGAATCCAATGCGTCCAGCATCATGTGCCAGCGAAATTGACCCACCATGTCGCCAAACCAAACGCTGGCCAGTCAGCTGACGCCTACAATGAGGGCGCAAATAATCCAGCAACCCCAGTGTCAACATGCGATGTTCGTTGCGCAAGCCTCCAGGAATTATTCTCCGGCTCCTTGGATGGGGTACGTGACGCTGTACCCTCGGAGATGGAGATGGAGGGTGACGACGTGGCAGCTGCGCCGGGAGCCATGCTGGATTCTAAGATGCTATCTACAGACCCGGCCAATGTCTCGCCTTTCGAAGACGACGAGCCACCACTGCCGAAGCGTTTGCGTTTCGAGGAGATACCACTATCAAAGCCTTGTAGCGAGGATGTTGCCGCACCTCGTCTATATCAGCCAAGCCGTGCGCCCTTCGAACAACCCTTGCCGGCTCACGCAGTAAGTCCAGCATCCCATGGTGCAGGTCTACTATGCCATCAAGAGGCTTACAGTACTCGTATGGCGGATTCTCGCATGTCTCGAGCCTCCTCAGAAGATTCGTCGTCATTTGCGAAAGGGCCGTCCTCACCAGAGCCGGGCAGAGCGCGGCAACCGGCCATGCCGACGATCGGATCTATTGTGGAACCAAAGCTCAAGCCATCTCGCAAGCTTCGTGCGCACGCGGTCCCTGATGTGAACCCGAATCCTACACCGCTGTCTTCGGCTGTATGCGCACAGCTTCGGCCACTTTCCACCGTTCCACGCGCATCTAAGCTAGCGGGACTGGAGCTGTGGGATTCACTTGACCAGCATTGTCTTCATTCCCTAATTCAGCATGCCCTCTCGCATTGCCGCCAACTTTCCCTGACTGCGTCGCGCGATGTCTTATGCGAAACGCTACGGCAAATCAACGCTCAGGCTGCTGAATCTCAAAGTGCACTCGACAAAGATACGATGCAAAATAGCTACGTTGACAACAAGAGCATGGGCGGAGAAATTCTCCCTATTGAGGAGCACACGGCAAGCTATGGCGACCTTCGCATGCTAGCGAACAAGCTTAATCGATCTGCAGAAGAGCTCCTTGTTCGGCATGCGGCCAAGATCGATGAGGCGTTAGCACTGATTGCCCGGCTGCGCATAAGCCACGACACAGCGAGACAACAGGGCATGGAGGCATGCAAAGTCGCACTTGATGTGATTGAGCGTGCTCACACCCGCCAGCGGTCCAAGATGGCGCGGGCAAAGAAGCAAGTGTCCCGGTATTGTGGCGACCAAAGCGGCCTTCTCGCGTTGATGCAGGCTGCTCTACGCCCTACACAAAATGATGATGGTGGTGATGATGAGTGAGACCAGCTTGTGAAGCATCCATACATCAATGTCATTCCTGTGTGTGAAATAGGACAAACCTGTCAAAGTGACACTACAGCTAGTCCAGTCGATTCAGATAGAATGATGCATAGATATGCAATGCCCACAAAGGTCGCGGACTCGCGAGGCGGTGGTGGTGGCGTCGGGCACGTGGTACAGGACTGAGGACGAGTGATGATAGCGCCTCGCACCCCTAGCATTTAGCTCGAGGCACTCGAAGACGTTCGAAAGGCATTCGCGCGCCGCATTTTTCGCATTTGTCAAATCGAGTCCAAAACAGCATTCAGTCAACATCCGACATCCGAGAGCGAGACGTAGTGACGTAGTGTCTCTCCCCTCCCTCTCCCCGTGGGTGGTGGAGGGATTTTCTGATCGATCGATCGCCAACGGTAAGCTTCTTGGTATAGTGATCTGATTTTCTAATATCTTCCGTATACTACTAACTATATGTTTGAACGGAACCCCCCCCCGCTTACCGTCGCGCCAAACGGGGGTAGATGGAGACATGGGACATGGGCCGACTTGCCGACTACTGACGAGCCGAACCCGCGCTCAGCGGGCCCACGCCCCCCCCCCCCCCACGTTTTGTTTTTGGCTTTACTTGTATAGAGTATAGATAGAGAGGCTGTTATACTTGTAAGTTCCAAGGATGTGGCACCCAAACCCAAACTTGCAGGCACTTGTAGAGGGAGCCCAAACTTGTGACGCGATCAAGAAGCCACCCAAACTTTCGACTTTCAATAAAGTTTGTAAAAGCTAGTATTGTGTATTGTCCTGCCCCTAGAACCGCCCAGGCAGGCATGGGCAAACAGCCGAAGAAAAAGGATAGACTACATGAGACATGAACGATATCTATATCTACCCACTATTCACACTAGGACACTAGGCACTAGGTACACAAGGAAATCTAGAACTAGAACCCAGCTTAGAGCTACAAGCACTCGTAAATTCGCTGGGAGCGGCACATATAACATATAATAGCCGGGGAACCCGTGGCCCGTGGTAAAACACGCCTGAGACGGGGCCACATCTGTGGCCTGGCACTCACGCGTGGAGAGTGGAGACATCGGAATCCGACACACGCATCGGGGACACACGCAACCCGAGCGCCACTAGCCGAACAAATCCACCTAATCACCTAATCACCAACTCACCAACAGGCTTGCCCGGAACTCGCATTCTGAACCAGGCCCATGGTAGCGCACCTGGGCCGAACCCCGGATCCGGATGCCCCTTCCTCATTGCCCTCAGGCCCTATGGGCCATCCCAATTCGTCAGGTCGTCGCCATTGAGGAGGATGCCATTCATTCTGAACTATACCCTGGGATGACACGCACAGGATACACGGTGAACTATCCCGACGATGACACTTCAGAGGATCTCGAAGTAGAAGAGGTCCGGAAATACTTGCTAGTGCACAATACGCCTGAATGGAACCGGCTTGCTGATGCCATAACCATAACCCCAGCCTTTCAATACCTGAAGGATCGTGTGACGGGAGTCTGCCGAGATTCGTTCGATTGCTCAGCCATGTACAAGATGTTGGGCGCCGTGCAAGTGTTTGACCCAAGCTTTGCGTCTCGTCATGCTAGTCAAGCATCGGTTGACGACTTAGCTTTGCTCGTTCCCCTTGGCATGTCTGATGATGAGGGGGGCATTGACCCGAACCTTCTGAAGGCACAACTTCCTGCCTACCTAGCCGCGGCGTCAACATCAATACCATGATCACCGATGTGAAGGATGCTCGAGCATTGTTCAACAAGGACGTGAAGGAGCGCTGGATCGACGAGATGCCCAAGGAGCAGCGCGATGAGCTCGACATAGCGACGCTGCTCGATCCTCGGTTCAAGGCGGACATCTTTCCGGGCCTGACTAACACGGACTTGGACCAGGAGAAGGAGGCAGCCCTTCTGACTATCAGGGCTGCATGGCGCTACGATTGGAAGGCAAAAGTGGCCGATTCTCAGTCTACACGACGGTCGGCTGCTTCACGGCCTCCGCCTTGCATTTCCAATCCCCAAGTAGCGCCCACCTTTGCGGGCTCGGTCAGCTCGGTGTTTGCGCTTCCCATTGCCCCCGCGATCGACGACTCATCCAACGAGTATGAAGAGGAAGAGGAGTTCGATGAGCTCGAGTTCTACCTGTCCCTGCCCGCCGAACAGAACCTGGACCTCGACCCCTTGTCGTGGTGGAAATCCCACGACCACAATCATCGCGCGGATCACTCGACGGGTCAGCCAGCAGGCCTGCCCAACCTCAGCAAGATGGCGCGTCAATACCTTGGCCGGCCGGCCTCTTCTGCAGGAGTAGAGCGCGCTTCCTCGAAGGCTGGCAAGCTGCATGACGATCTTAAGAGTGCACAATCCGATTCGACGTTGGAGCACGCATTGCTTGCGGGCGCGAATTGCGAGTAGTAGTACGTCGTAGTCGTAGACCGCGTCTCTGTTTTTGTGCGGTCTAGGGGTCTAGGGCACTATTAGCCTACTATCTCTAATAGTGACTAGATAGTTCCAGATCGTTCACTATTGCTATCTTGATAGATACTAATAGCACCCCAGCGCTATCTTGATAGATATAGATAGCTGAAAAGCCGGGTAGATAGGTAGATATCTAGATATCTGGCTATCTTATTCAACTCCTTATCCCCAAGTCCCATATTTCAAGTTCAACCCATACAAAAAAGCTATGGTTGGGCCATGGGTAAGCATCCTTGGCAGCTACCACCCATGGGTATGGGCGTGGTGTGTGATACGCAGCCCTAGGTAAGCGCTTGCGCACATCAGTGCGCACCAGCAGGTGCCGACGAGTGGGTACGTGGTTGGAGAGCGTCGGCGTATGAGGAGCACAGAGTAAGTGGTCAGATTAAGTATGCTGTATAGAAGAAGTGCCAAGAGACAAACACACACAAGAGCACTCTACCGAACACTAACACTGCATGCCATCCCCATCCAATGCACCCCCTACCCCTACCACAACGCATGGATGGTACAGGTAGAGGCGCGCGCGTACGACCTCTGCTCGCCAGAGGCTGAGGGTGGGCGGTCTGGAAGTGGGACGACGCCGCGCTTGATCGCGCCGATGATGTCTTCTCCCATACGACTCTCCCAGTATGCGAAGCGGGGTCCGTCGATGCCGAAGCCCTTGGCTCAGTCGGCCTTCGTCCGTAGCGTGCTGCGGTCGGTGTCTGGGTGGTACCAGCACCGGATGACCTTCAGCGCGCGCTCCTTGGTGTCCTCCTGCGGAGCTACGCGCCCCCCGCGTGTGTATGATACCTGCGCGGCCGCTCGACGCCTGGGGCGCCCGGAACTCGCCCCTCCTGCCTCCCCCTCCTCACGAAGAACAACATCTGCGACGTCATCGATCGCGACGGCGATCGGCGATGCAGACGGAGGGGCGTCTGGGTTGCTCGCGGGCTGGGACGACCCGCGGATAGAAGTTGGGGCTGTGCATGCCCCTGGCTCTGACGCCACTCTCGACGCCATGGAGCTGCAGTGGGGGCTGTAGGGGCCACGAAGAACCACGTGCCAGCCTTCAACGCGCGCTCAGGAATTGGCTGGGCACAGAGTAGAGCTCTAAGGGGGGAGAAGATGAAAACATTTCGTGCCGCGGCAGCAGGAAGCTCGCACCCCCTCCGCCTCGACCCCCCTTCTTCTTTGGCTGTTTCCCCCTCGTTCCCTCTATTTTCTGATCTCTTTTGGGTCTCCTCTCCCGTCCTGCTTCTGTCCCCCCCCCCCCCTCACATATGTTCACGTTCGGCGGTTATTCTTATCCCGTCCGTGGCGGTGTACCCCTCCCCCCTTCCCCCCTCCCGCACCCACCCTAAATCTAATAGTACAATAGGACGCGCAGAATTGTGGCCACTGCTAATCTCGCTGGAGTGAGAGGGAGCGCGAGGAGGGTGAGAGCAAAGAGAGAATAGTAGAGGTGCGTGTAAAGAAGAGTTTCTCCTCGGCCGCGCGATCTGACGAAGAGAGGAAGAAGAGGAACAGAAAGAGAGAGAGAGCAACGCCACGAGCAGCCGTCCAAGAACGTGACCCCTTTTCGTCGGTAGGAGATAAAGAAGGGAGAGTTGAATCGAGGGATGAGAGGGAAGGGAGGGGAAGAGAGAGGAAACAGAGAGAGAAGGTGATTTCAGTGAGAAGGAGAGGGCGGAAAGAGAGGGGAGAGAGCGAGGAAGAGAGAAGAGAGAAGAGAGAAGGAGAGAGAGCAAACAAGAGGGGGGAGGGAGGAGTCGGGCGGGGCGGGGGGGAGGGGGCGCGGGGGAGAGGGGGGGGGGGGGGGGGGGCGCAGGGGAAAGGAGATAGGAGAGGAGGGGGGAAGGACAGGCGAGGAGAGGAGAGAAGGGCGGCCGAGAGTGGAGAGAGAGGGGGAGGAGGGGGGGAAGGGGGGGAGGGGAGAAGAGCGAGCCGCTCTGCACGCCGCCGCCGCCGCCGCGAGCCATGCCGTCCACGCTGAACAACCCGGGCGGGATGGCGCTCAAGCTCCCCACACCGTCGACCAATCAGACGCCCGCCTTTTCCAAGCTCAACCTGGGCGCCGTGCCTAGCTCCATCGCACAGGGAGAGAAGGTGATTGGCGACGGCGCTACAATGGAGTCGCCGCGCGCAACCACCGACTCCATCCTGAGCGTACGCGGCGTAGCAACGATGCGAGCGCGCCCGCTCATCATCCTGGACGCGCGCGAGCTAGGCACCTCCACGCTCAAGCCCGCCTGGCAGCCGCGAGGCCCGCTGCTTGCTGTCGCGTGTCAGAGCGAACAGGGGCTCCTTGTGCAGATCTACGACACCTCCTCGAAGGCCAAACTGCGCTCGCACCAGTTCGACAAGGGCGTCGCCACCTTCTGTGAATGGGACTCGTCAGGCACCACACTCGCTGTGATGCAGGCGGGCGTCGGCATCCACCTGTGGGAATGCGGCATCCCCACTGCTGGAGTGCGGGGCGTCTCAGGCCCTCCCTCGCCTCGGCCCATGGCGCTTGCCCACAACCAGACCGCTACTACCTCGTGCGCCATGTGGAGTCACACGAATGAGCAGCTGGCGATTGGGACCACTGCCGGCAAGGTACTATTCTACAACAAGAAGCAAGTCGTGCTCCAAGCAAACGATCGGAAAGGGAAGCATGGCGCAGCCGTCACGTGTGGTGAGTGGCTTTCCGACAATCGCTTAGGCATGGCCTCAGGCAACCGGATCAAGATTTCGCGTCCTTTGGCGCCCGACGACGCGGAGTGGGAAACGCAGGTCAAGTTCAAGCTCACTGGTCAGTCAGGGCGGTTGCCCAAGAAGATCAAAGCTGCTGGAGCGCCGCGGATGCTCGCCTTTTCACTTGGCGAAGTGCCCCACGTGGCGGTGTGCGTTGGAGAGGCCTACATTCTCATCTTCTCGACCGGATCCAATCCAGATGTTTCAGACGACCTGGGGCTCACCTTCCCGGACGACTACGGCACCGTTGTTGGCTTTGCGTGGGACGAGAATGAGGTGCGCGCTGCCTGACATGCCGTCCAGCCTCCTCGGGCTGAGCGGGGCTACCGCACGAAAGAGTTGGCGACGCTTGCCACGCACACTCGCGGAGGGAGGAGGGGGCACTTGCCTTGAGCACAGGCAGGGTAGCTCTGGGGACTAGAGTACACACTAACTGGGCCTTGGAGGGCGGCACGGCACGGCTTTAATGTCGTCCTTAATTGCTCAGGCACCGCCTCCTCCGCCCCAATGGTGTGCCGCAGCTTCTCATAATTGGTCTTTCCAAAGGCCTAGTCACAACAATCGACTTCGGTGCACTTGTGCAATCTCGCAAGGATTCCAATCCGCCGAGCAGCACCCGCACGTCTGGCACAACACGCCTCTTTGCGCATTATCTCTCGTCTCTGCGTCGCGGCGGCGGACGAGGCATCACGTGCGTGACGGGCGATTCGGGGTTCAAACTGTTGCGCATGGGTGAAGGGCATGAGCCTCAAGTACTCGCAGATGTACCCCTAAGCATACCCCTCGTGCTTGGGCACCGCATCGACTTTTGCGCATGGGATGCCAATGGACGGAAGCTTGTGGTCGTAGCGACGGATGGCCATCTGTGGGCGTACGAAGTCGAGGAAGTTATCGGAGTGGAGATGAAGCCTGGAGCCAACGGCAATGGTGAAGCTAGCTCGCTAGTGCCAGGTATGTCCAACGCTCCGAAATCTAGACCAGACTCTAGACCTGTGCCAAAAGACCCCTCCTTGGGGCTCACGGCTGCGTATCGCATCTAGCATTGGCCATCAATGGCTTGTTGCCGAGACTACAGACGGGCAGGCTCCTCTCTATGAGATGCCTAGTGTGCGCGACACCCACTGTGGCCTCTCTCGTTGCATCGAAAGCCCCCGACAAATGACTTATTCGTATTTTTCTCTCACACATGCGTTGAAACCTTGAATTTTTCAATGTAAACATGTCAATGTAAGGATACATGAGGCGAGCCTAGTTCGCCTACAAAAAATCCGAAGGTTTTGGCCTACACACCTACTAGACGCCCGGCATCTACTACCGTTTCGCCGTCAAGAGGGTGCAACTCGAGGTTCCCTTTTTTTGTCACGCCCCTCCCGGCTTTTTATGTATATAATTACTACTGACCCCTAACTTCGCCCCTAACTCGGGGGTTGACCGCGCGCAAACAAACATAAACACGGGAACCCATCAAGCGGAAGACGTCTTGTGTTTCGTTTGTTGGAAGTGGTGTGGTGTGGGGCTGGCGGCCATGCTGCGTGGGCAGGTGAAGCAGAAATCGGCCGAGTGCGGTGGCATGAAACGCCGGTGAGACCGCCGACCGGTGTACTCGGACCATTTAGTCCGAACACCATCGACAAGGGGGGGCTGACCACCGCCGTGCTCTCGCTGGAGCGCGGCGAAGGTCGGCCTGTCAGGCGGGTCGGTCGCCATCGCTCTGCCTCGGATTCGGAATCGAGCGGGGAGAGAGACGAGGGGAAATCTTCCCCCGGTCCGACGATAAAAAAATGTGGGCCTCCGGATCAACAAGAGTTTTTTTTTCAACCCACTCTCCCCCACCTCTATTATCGTGCCATCAATCGTACTTGCATACGGGGCGATGGGTGTTAAAGGAATCGGAGTTGGAGCTGGAGTGGGAGTCGCACTGACCCTGTTGCTTTACTTTCTATTGTGGAAATTTAAGATATGCCCTCGCTCAGCCCAGCCACTGTCCCTCCCGGTCAGGAGACGTTGGCGCGCATCTCCGCCCGCCTATGTGGACGCATCTCCTCCCGCCTATGGGACGCCTGCGCGCCTTCGTACGGTGGGGTGGGGTGCAACCACCTGCTTTGGTTTGGCTGAAGAGGAGCGAGGGCGCGGTGAAAGGGCAGGACTGGCTGCGATGTCCCCTTTTCTGCGGTCAAATCGCCTTGCTGCACGTTTGTACTGTAATAAGGGGGTCCTTTAAGTAGAACTTATACCGTCCACACGGGGGGCACTTGCGAAAAAAACAACCAAACCTGAGGTTGCACCCTCTCACTGCCCTTCATTTCCCTTCGCTCCACTTCCTCCCCTTCTCCCCTTCATTCCTTTCTTTGCTTTTCGGGGTGCGGCCTTGGTACATTATACATTACCATGGGCCCGGTTGGGATGTTTGGATCGCGGGTTTAAGGTGGCGTTCCGTCGAATATGGGACACAACTAAAGTTGAGCCATGGTCCTGTCGCGGTTAGGGGGAGAGCCGCCCTTAGGTTTCCCCTAGGGAGCCTCTCTCCCTTGGTTTCCCCCCTTTGCGAGTTTTGGTTTCGCGTCGTCCGCGTCCCCTCCGTCCGGCGATACCGAGTTGAGTGGCGCCATCCGTCTTGACGATGAACGGACGGTCGGTCGTCTTTGGGCGGAGTTAAGACGGGCTCGGCGGTGATGGCCCCCCGCAGCTGCGGCCGCGAGTGCAAATTCTTTACGGGTAGAGCGTGAGCACATGCGTGACTGAGGGGGCCGGAGTGAGCGGGCGAATCGCACCATTTCTTGGTGAAGATTTTCGTGGCGACAGGTGGCCCCCCTGGAGTTTTTTTACGGGGCATCGCGCCACGCACCACAGTCAACAAATGCAGCCCCACCCTTATTTATAGGTGAAACGCCCCTGTTTGACCGCTCCATTTCTTCTCGCCCAAAGAAAAAGCAGCAAAAAGAATATGCTCCTACGGACGAGACTACCTTCCGGTTGTGATAAGATTCGCCATTGTGCTTGCTCTACGTCTTACCACCGGAATGGCCTCTCAGCTCGACTGCCTTCCGGTTGTGATAAGATTCGCCATTGTGCTTGCTCTACGTCTTACCACCGGAATGGCCTCTCAGCTCCCAAGAGCAAGCAGTGGACATAGGTGATTGAGCATAAGCTGCACCACCGCAAACTGCGCATTATAAAAAGGATGGATGGCATCTCGCCGCCGCGGGCCGACGATTGCATATCGATCAATTGGAATGATTTGGCGAGAAGATTGAACCTCGTACGTGATGCTAATGCCAGGGGCCGGAGAAAAGATCTCTTTGGCAGGACGAGGATCCGAGGGATTGGGAGGCCGACGAAGGCATTTGATCCCAAGGCCGCGATGGATGGAGGCGAATATCCGAGATTCGACCTACGCAGATTGCCAGTTTGTGGTGTACATTCGAATGCAAGGAAGGGGTTGACGAGCTGCTCGGTGGTTGTGGAGCAGGTGCATTCGTGCGGAAGATCTGTGCCTTTAGTGACCATGTACACTTTGATGAGAGGAACACTCAAGGGCCCCTCAAACAAGGCATTTGCACGTGCTGCCACCCGCACCTGCAACGTGCCATGCAATCTCGTCCATTGTGGTAGTGGTGTCATGCCTAAGAGGAACACTTTTGCGTCAGGCGACTTGCGCCATATTACGTATTCAATGTAATCCATACATGAGCGCCCAATGCCATCAAAGTGCTGCGGGCCAACCTATGGGCATGAACAAAGAAAGCTCATAAGAAAATTACAATTCAGCAGAATGCCGAACAACTCAGCGAATGGATATTGTCGGCAAAGAAGTACGTGCGCAGCAGCGATACCGAACATGGCTTGATACGCCTCCCCTGCCCCCCCCTGAGGCTCCCATCAGAAGCAGAGGAACTACGATGCATTGTGGAGCACGTTCGGCATCCAACTGGAATTTTGTGCAGTTGAATCTGTGAGATGCCCGCACCTCCCAAGCATCTATGACCCGAGCTCGACTGTCTTTACTGAGTGAATAATCGTAGGCATCGGGTTTCAACCACTCATACACAGGGCACCTGCGAAGGACACAGATGGAGCCCAAGTCATTGCTCTTTGGATATGTTGATGCAGCCTACAAGGTGGTCCCTCACAACAGACTCCCCGCAGAGAGGTGGCGTACAGCTACTTTTGGCAGCAATGGCGAAGCCAGCGGCTAAGGCCAGTAGCGCACTGGACGAACGCCGCGTCAAGGGCTTCGTCGCCCACATGGTTGGAGAAGAGGTCAAGCTCCCAAGTCGAGTTTGATCGCGTGAGGAAATGGAAGAGTACAGATGTGTCGTTCCGAGCACCCCATCTGACCTGTCGTGTGCACGTGTGGCGCTTGTCGAAGTTGCCCAGGCACATGCCGAACTGGTCCATGCCACTGGTTGGTAGCGCGCGCGGTTCAAAGTCACCAGGCCCCCAATACAAGCGTGGATCCTTTGGGTAGTCCACACTGACTGGATGGCCCACGACAGCCAACAGCTCGTAGAAGGTGTCGCGTGTGGTCGAGTCGCCGGCGACAAGGATGCGTCGTCCTCGCATGCATTCCGCCGCCGATTGGGGCCCGAACTTGTGAAACGTGCCAGGGGCACTCAAGGTACGCGGGTCCCACTGGTCTGAGCTGAAGCGGCTCTTCCTGGTCATGTTCATTTCCTCATCTGTGACGGTCGCCAAGTTGCCTCGCCGCTTCCAGTAGCAGCGTCCTGCTGCGATCGATTCTGCATTGATGCGGCAAAGCTGCTCGGTGGCGCCGGCGCAGTAGAGCTGGTTGCTGAAGTGCTCGAAGTCGTTCGTGCGCCGCGCCGCCGCCATCGGCTGCTTCCCCTCGCGCCGCGTCTCCGCCTGCCCCAACCCCATCCATATCATCAACTTCGTATGAAAATGTGCATGAATATTACTCTACATTATTCCTGCATCCTCTCATCATCTGAAAACTCCAACTCTAGACTAGAGTAGAGTACTCTAATAGGGACTCGGAGTACTCTAGTGATGAACGGCTCCGTCTGCTGCTCACCGCCCCTTGCTTTTAAAACAACGTGTGTGTGCCCTCTCCTCGGCCTAGATGGGAAAAACAGAGGAGGGGGCGTCCAAAAACAGTAAAAACAGTCTGTTTTTGGCCTTTGTAGAAAAACAGACAAAAACAGTCCCAAAAAAAGTACCGAATGGGGGGGCTCTCTAACGAATTTTTGCCGGGCGAGGGCGCTCGGTCGGGCGCGCGCGCTCTCTCTCCCGCTCGCTCACTCGCTCTCCCTCTCTCCCTCTCTCGCTCCCCCCCTCTCGCGCTCTCTCCCCCTCGCTCTCGCGCTCTCCCTCGCTCTTCCCCGCTCTCCCTCGCTCTCCCTCTCGCTCCTCCCCCTCCCTCTATCTCGCTGCCTCTCTCTCGCTGCCTGGCTCTCGCTGCCACTCTCTCGCTGCTTGGCTCTCGCTGCCTCTCTCTCGCTGCCCCGCTCTCGCTGCCTCGCTCTCGCTCGCGGCCTCGCTCTCGCTGCCTCGCTCTCGCTCGCGGCCTCGCTCTCGCTCGCGGCCTCGCTCTCGCTGCCTCGCTCTCCCTGCCTCGCTCTCGCTGCCTCGCTCTCGCTGCCTCGCTCTGGCTGCCTCGCTCTGGCTGCCTCGCTCTCGCTGCCTCGCTCTCGCTGCCTCGCTCTCGCTGCCTCGCTCTCGCTGCCTCGCTCTCGCTGCCTTGCTCTCCCCTCTCTCGCTCTTCCCTTTTTCGCTCGCTCTCCCTCTCTCTCTCTCTCCCCCCCCCCCCCTCCCCCCTCACTCTTTCTCGCTCGCTCGCTCTCCTTTCTCTCCCTCCCTCGCTCGCTTTCGCTCGCTCTCCCTCCCCCCCTCCCTCCCTCCCCCCCTTTGTGTCTGTCTCTCCTCGCGCTTTGTCTCTCCCTCGCGCGCGCGCTCTCTCGCTCTCTCTCCACCTCCACCCTCCTCCCCCGTGCTCTCTCTCCCCCTTGCTCTCTCTCCCCCTCGCTCCCTCTCCCCTAGCTCTCCTTCTCCTTCTCCCTCGCTCTTGCTCCCTCTTGCTCCCTTCTTTATCTCTCTCTCCCTTGCTCCCTCTCCCCCTCGCTCTCCCTCTCCCTCTCTCTTGCTCCCTCTTGCTCCCTTCTCTCTCTCCCTCTCCCTCCCTCTCTCTCCCTCTCGCTCTGTGTCCCCCCCTCCTTCCCTCCCTCCCTCATTCTCACTCTCCCCTTCATCACCCTTCTCTCTCTGCCCCCCCCCGCCCTCTCTCCCCTCCCCCCTCTCTTTCTCTCCAAGCACGCGTGAGTGCGCGCGCATATGTTCATGCTCAGCGCGCGGTGCATGAGTGCTCGCGTTGCCATTCAAAAACGGAGACAAAAACGGAAGGGGTTGCAAAAACGGCAAAAACGGCCTGTTTTTGGCCTTCACAGAAAAACGGTAAAAACGTATTTCCCATCTAGGCTCCTCGGGGTATCTGGAGCCTGAGCGTATCTGGGACCAACTTCTAGTGTGGTTAAAATCATAGTTGGTGCTAAGATAGTACGCCGTGCTCCACTCCGAGAAAGCAAGGAGCCGAAAGGGGATGGTGGTGAGTGAGCTTGAAGCGTTAGATGTGAGAGTGAGAGGGGGAAGAGCTTGGGTGGTGCGGGGCGCGCGGCGGCGAAAAGAGGGAGAGAAGGTACTAGCCTCCCCCGCGCGGGGGGGGGATGCTTAACGCGCATGCAGTATAATACTAACTGCCTCCCTCTTATCTCTTATCTCCGGTCTAGCAAGCCCCCTCGCTGCGCCGTGGCGGAGGGGGTGCGGGCGCAGTCGGGATGGAGGCCATGGGTAGAGCTTGAAGCGTTAGATGTGAGAGGGGGAAGAGCTTGGGCGGTGCGGGGCGCGCGGCGGCGAAAAGAGGGAGAGAAGCTACTGGCCTCCCCCGCGGGGGGGGGGGGGGGATGCTTAGCGCGCATGCAGTAAAATAATACTAACTGCCTCCCTCTTACTCTTATCTCCGGTCTAGCAAGCCCCCTCGCTGCTCCGTCGCCGTTCACTAGCGCAAACTAAAGCCCGCTGGTGATTGAATACGCTAGAGTAGATAGAGTACTCTCTACTTCAGGAGATCCTACTCTACTCTAAAAAAATGGTTTGCAGATCCGAAGATTCTGATATTCTGATAGCTGATAGATTTTTGGAAGCAGTGAATTCACAGCCCCATTTTGCATGGCGGGGATGCGCGACGGCAGCCGACCTCCCACCCTCGCCGTCGAGCTCACGCTGACAGGCCCAGACACAGTGCTGCTCCGTGTGGCGGTATGCAGCGGAGCTGTCACGCGCCGTCCCACCTGCCGCCTCTTTCTCGTCGACTCGCATTGCCACCTGACGGAGATTGAGCGGTGTGAACCAACCGAGCAGGTAGTGCTGCACCACTGCCTCATGAGCACGCAGCCTGCTGACTGGCGCATCTACGAGCAGACGTGGATGCGCCATGAGGCATGCTCGACCCTTGGGCTCGGACTGCATCCTTGGTTCGTCGAGGCCGCGCATGAGGGGTGGCTTGTCGATTTAGAGAAGCTGCTGCTTGCCCGGACTCAGGCGGTCGTTGGCGAGATTGGTCTGGACCGGATACGAGCACACGCGTCCTCTCCGGCATATGTGGCACAGCTTGGTGCCTTCCGAGTACAGCTCCGACTCGCAGCGCGTTTGGGACGCCCTGTGTCCATTCACTGCGTCCGTGCATATGGTGATCTTGTGAACGAGCTGCGCATGCTCTCCACTTCAAGAACCGTAGGTAGCACTAGTGGAGTTGGGGATTCATTGAGGCAAAACAGAGACTCGAGCGTTGACGGCTCCCTGCCTCCTGCGGTCGCAATCCACTCATACGCAGGGAGCCCAGAAACGGCGGTAGCGCTTCTGGCGCTCCCGTCTGGGCTAGGCCGCCAAATCTATTTCGGGTTGTCTACTCACTTGAGCTGCCGGAACCCGAGCAAATTGGCCTCGTTGCTTCAATGTCTTCCTCACGACCGGCTGCTTCTCGAAAGCGATGCGTATGACGAACAGGCTGGGGTCCGGCGTATGGAAGCTGTTTGCACCGCTGTCGCCGATGCTAAAGGGTGGAGTCTGGAGGAAACGGCTCAGTTGACATCCCGGAATGCGCAGGCCTTCCTTGGATCGTGTTGCGGTCCTCCATCAAAGCACAATTGCGTTTTTACAAGTCTGTTTGAAGGAGAGAGCCATGCTCGGATGGAAAAATGTGAAGGATTGGTTGTATAGTGACGAGACATCAACAATAAAGGCCCTGAAGCTGGCCCCTAACGTTTTCGTTGTAGTTTACTTTAGCTCTTGGCTCTTTACTATGTCTATGTGCACCTGGAAGCAAAGATTAAATTATCGTGGCGCTTTGCTTTTGATAGCTGCGCACAGTACCGCTCTCGGGGTGGTCGGGGACCGCCATTCAACTGCTTTTGATCTAAAAAAAGGCCAATATTCACAGTCACAGTCCAAGGCTAGGGCTGACCATTAACAACCAGCTTTCGCGATAGGTTGTTAGTGGCGTTGCGATATCAACTATCGTTAAACCGATAGGGTCATGGAGCGCGCGCCGCTCCCCTCCCCTCCTGCCGCCCCCCCCGCCGCGACGGACGATCGGGCCATGCTCGACGCCTTGCACCCGAAGCGCCCTCGAGAGGGCGCCCCACCGACCAAGGTGCGCACGAGGCGCGGCCTGAGCCGTCCCCAGACAGCCATACACCAGCAAGGACACCATGCCCTGCATGGCCACCACAGCCCCCAACTCCTCCCAACCTCTCAAGGCCACCCGAATGCTGTGACAAGTCGGCTCAGAGCCGCACCCCATAGGGAAAGCCGCAAGGCTGGGCCCCTACACAGCCGCGGTACTGACCTCGTGCGACAGCACGAGGCACAGACCCGGCCAGACATCTTTCCAACTCCAAGGGGGGAACAGTCAGGCTGGAGTATAAATAATAATCAATGTTATATCCTAGCCAACCCCACTAGCTAATTGGACACAACTTTTCCGTCCCGGAATCCCACCATGCCTGACGAGCCAGGTGTCCGAGTGCTACCGGGGGAAGGGGACACTGCCCCCTCCCCTCGATATTTGTCCTCCCCCCAGTGCACGCACCGACCCCGCGCACCCCAGCACGTCCTCTCCTCGAGTCCACGCTGGGGGAAAACCCCTTTCGGGTCGTAAAAACAACGCAGGGGGGGGGGGGCACTCGTGAATGGGAGCCCAGAAGCGCTAATCTCTCCTCGCCGAAGCGAGTGGTCGCGGCGAGCCGCGGCCCTTCCCTCCTGGTTCTAGTGCCCCCGTCTTCTCTTACCCAAACGGGGTGAGAAGACACGTAAACGCCGGAGGGGAGAGCTGCCACTCCCCCCTCCCCTCCCTCTTCCCTCTTCCTCCTCTCTTCCCTGCGGCTCTGGCCCATGGCGCGCGCCTGCGGCCCCTCTTCAGGTCCCCAGGAGGCCTGCAGGGGCCTGGGAGCACAGCTCAGGGGGCAGGTGAGGCTGGGGCATGGCCCTGGCCTCTCCTGCCTCTCCCTCGCTGGCTCTCGAGCCCCTGCCGGTCGACAGGAGCTGGCTGGGGGCTCCTGATCAGGGGGGCCCAGGGGGAGGAGGGGTTGGTCAGAGCGAGAAGCAGGCCAACGTGGGCCAGGGCGTGCGATCTGTGCCCGACTCTCAAGGAGAGTCTGGGCAGTCTGGGTGAGTCCCCCCTACATGCCAAGAGGCAGCGCAGGGGGGTGGATGGTTCTCGCCCCCCATGAGGGGAGTCGAGAGAGTGGGGGGGGCGCGAGGCCCCCCTCCATGGCGACCAATCATAAGATTAGTCACAGTCAGGCTGGAGTAGCACAGACTACTCCAGGGCAACGGAAAGGCAGGCCTCTCCCAAGGGAGACCATGAAGAGGACGCTGGGAACCAACCCACAGTCCTGCCACCGCCGTGGGCGACGACATGGGCAACCAAGGCAAGCCCAGGGCAGACCCACATCCAAGCCTACACACACAAGAATTCCAAGAGGGGCTCAAGCCCACAACACAAGCATAGCGAAACACGCCACAATCTTGACGCCCCCGCGTCAGACCACGAGCAGGAGGCATGGGACCCCCACGCCTCTGAGGCCCACAAACTCTTGACTAACCTCCACTCCGCCACTGCCGGCCCTCAGATGGCGGACATCCAAGACATTGAGCAAGAGATGGAGCCTCTCGACTTTGACCCCATGGCGCAAATCACCATCACCTTCACGCCAACCGAACGGGGCATCAAAGTCAAAGACGAGGCGGCCCTGAGCGCCATAGTGGCACACCTCAACCGCCTGGAGGGCGTGGACCTCGAGCCGGATTACATCTCGAAAAGCGCCTCAGGACCCTGGGAAATACTCGTGTCGGCCGACTGCGCCAATCAATTTCGAGCCACCTTCAAGTACACCAAGAACTTTCAAATGATAGGGATCAACACCCCGATCACCATCAAATACTTGACGCTCGATGATAAGGTCAAAGCACTACCCCAGGCGTCTTCAAAGTCCCTGGCGGTGGCGTTCAAAGACACCAACAATGTGTTCTTCGTGTTGGTTTAACCCACTGAGTGCGCACACTCTTTGGGGTGAAAGGCAAGAGGGTCTCGTTCACTTGTGTTTGTTTGTGCATGTCCGACTTGCGTGTGCCTCATGGGGACGCCTGTGAGTGTGCGGTGCAAGTTTGACTCGCGCGGACGCTCGACATTTAGTCGGGGGGTGTCGGATCCAGAGTATTTCCACAATACTCTAGACGGATCCGATGGCTTGTGTGTCTTTTAACTTTAGGATGGGCATTGTGTTCTTGAGAAGTGATCGCCGTTTACTTCGAGACTCTTCGTTGTGGCTTCGTTTCGGTTGGCTGCATTCTTCTCCGGACTCGTTTCTTTGATTGTGGCGACTGTTTACGTGAGTTTTCGGAGTGTCCCTTGTCCCTTTGTTGACTGGGCGGTTTTGTGAGTGGTGTGTGATCGTGGCTTGTGTCGCCATGTAGCGCGCGCGCTCCCTCTCTTTTTCTCAAGACTGTGCTCTATGCCCCTTGAGACTTGCCCCACGAACAAGCATTCGCTTGTTTCGACAGGCGCTTGGGACGGCCCTGTTGGGGCGTCTTGACTACGGGGGGCTCGGAGAGGAGAGCGGTCGGCGCGCGCTCCATCGCTGAAACTATAACGATAATTTTCTTGTACCAGTCAACAGTAGCAATCAGCAGCGCTAACCAACTTTTGATCAGGGTTAGCGCGCTCCACCACATGCCACATGCTGCTCTCTCTTTGGGTCTCCACAACTCCAATGGTTGTTGACACACTCAAGACACAAGGACATGCGCCGAATCGGTGGAAGAAGGTCGAGAAAACTTTCGCCAACACGGAATGATTGTCATAGGTTGCTTCTGTCCAGCAACACCATATCCTATCTCCACTCAGAGCAGGACGTGTTTGTTTGCAATAGCGTACGCATCAATGCCGGCCAAGAACTCCGTTACTCCCAAACCAAGGGGTGTGCGCATGGTAACCACACCCCGACCGGTATCGGGCTCTTTACATGCAGCTTCAACAGCAGCGCAGTGATTTCCCCAGTTGCAGTCGTCGAAAAAGAGCATTCTGTCATAGCGGACGCGTGTTGCCTCACGCAGGCGCGGGAAATGTGTACGGCTCTTGTCCGGTGAAAGAGGCGGTTGCCGACCAATCTGATTGACGTCGGCTCCATCCCAATCACGCGTGAGAAGCTCCCAAACGCTGAGATTAGGTAACACCTCAAGCATTGTGAGAGCTTTTCGCCCGATCTGGACTGCAAAGGGTGTGTTGGCGCTGCTCGCGAGGGCAATCCTCATCCCTGGGTACTTGCCATCCGCATGCTCCTGCAGCGCAAAGAGTGCACCGGAGTGCAAGCTGATCCTGTCACGGCCGGACATCACGCCGATAACGCCCGTGCCACGTCCATTGAGGTCTCCCAGGACCACATCGGCTTCTGTGGGGACGGCTGTCATCTCGAACATCTCCTTGTCCCACAGGCAGGCGTCGAGGTCAAACACACAGAGCTCGGGATAGCTCTGGCCGCACCCAGGGGAAGACGCGAATTGAGCAGCCCCGGACATGACCAGAGCTACACGACCGGCCGCAGCACCTGTCGCCTCCGCGCGCCAGGCGGGCACCACTCGTTGGGGATGCGCAGCTGAAGCAAAGCCTATGATCACGACGAGGGAAGCCGCCGTCGGGCGCATCCGCCGCCAGATCGCAGCGTTTCGGTTGTCGATCTCGTTTTATTTTTTCCGATGTGACTTTCCAGGAAATGCTGTAGGTGAGTATTCTGAGCCACTGACATGTATGTGTTACCCCCCAGGAGCCAACGCCCCCCAGGAGCTCTCGGGGGCCCCCAGGAGCTATCGGGGGGAAATTTTCTCCCGATCGCCAACAGCCCCACCGAGAGCTACCGGGGGACCGAGAAAATCCCCCGAGAGCTATTGGGAGATTGCTCGTGGGGGGTGCCGTAAGCGGATCCCCATTAGCTATCGGGGGGAGAGGAAATTCCCCCGAGAGCAAACGGGGGGTTCTCTCTCTCTCTCTCTCTCTCTCTCTCTCTCTCTCTCTCTCTCTCTCTCTCTCTCTCTCTCTCTCCCTCTCCCTCTCCCTCCCTCTCTCTCTCTCCCTCCCTCCCTCCCTCCCTCTCTCCCTCCCTCTCCCTCTCTCGGGAGGCAGCAGTAGGGTGCGCGCGACAGCGCCGTTCTGTCGCATCCAGAGTTCGTTCCACTCAATGCGGATGCGATTTCAGGTGTTGAGTGAGTTTTGTTTTGGTTGGTTGAGTCCACCGTTGCCGACGAGGTCTCGAAGCTTCGTGCTCGCTCGACAAGGACATCCTTCATCTCGTCTTCGTTCATTCCTTTAATTTACAACCTCCGTTCCATTACTGAACCACATCGCCAAAATAGGGACAGTAAAGTTGACATAAAAGAAATTAGTGTGGAGAGGGTAATAGCGGGTACACTGGGGCGAAAGACCACCAAAAAATCTGGCACCCAAAGCCACCAAGGGCGTCCGAATATTACGTTTTCAGTATTGATCAAACACGATTTTGGCGCCCCCTAGCTAGCTACACGGCCGATCGCCTTGCCACGAAAGCTCTCGCCGCTCCGCCACTCTCGCGAGAGCCGGGCCGCATGGCGCGCCTGAAGGTGGTCGAGCCCCCGCAGCATGGGAGGCGCACCGGTGGCGACTTTGTGAGGCGCTGCCGTCCTGCTTCTCCCGAGCAGCCTCCTGAGCCGGAGAAGGGCCGGGGGAGTGGGGGTGTAGAAAGTTTTCCTACGTGAGTAGAAAGTAGAGAGTCCACGGCCGCGTGTGCGGTGAGACTATTAAAAGGTTTAATTAATTATTGGGGGCCGACCTTAAAACGTGATAGCTCCCCGGGGGACGTAAAATCTCCCAATAGCTCTCGGGGGATTTTCTCGGTCCCCCGGTAGCTCTCGGTGGGGCTGTTGGCGATCGGGAGAAAATTTCCCCCCGATAGCTCCTTGGGGCCCCCGAGAGCTCCTGGGGGGCGTTGGCTCCTGGGGGTAACATATGTAGTCCACCGCTCCCGCGAAGAATTATTATTGTTCGAGTAGAACGCGTGGGACAGCCGTGGGCAGGCCCATACCGAGTTGCGAGACGAGGGCTAGGTGTAGCATGGTCTTAGCGACGCAAAGAGGGGACGAGATCGGAGGACAACTAATTAAGCGTACACCAAGGCACATGGGGACTATGAGCCCCTTCTAATACAAAACTCCAGACAATTATTGATGCGCATGGATCTATCACAAGTTGTCACAAGAGCACATTGTTCAAGAATTAAACGGAGGCCGAGGGTAGAACAAGAACAAGATTGAGGCAGCTCACTCAGCTAAGATGGCTCGCCGGTGACGTCTGCCATAGCTTACGTCTTTCATACAGACAACTAATAGATGTAATGCTAGATCTCATTTGTCTACTGCACGAAAGTGGTAGGTGCCCTCTTTGTGGCAGTGGAGCCGCCCCTCACGTTCTGCGCCACGTCGGCCGGTGGTCAAAATTTCTCGAATGTCGTCTGCGATTACTTGGCAGAGAGAGAAATGCGTGTGGCGCAGGAAAACATCTTGCCGCGCCCGTGGCGTGCATAGGTCGACATGCGGCAGCTCGGCATTGCCAAGAGAGGACGTATCCACAATATCCACGCACGAATCTGACCTAGGATCAACTCTAGCCGAAGCGGTCATATCCTTGTCGGCCGTTAAGGCCGAGGTCACAGCCAATTCGGCAGCCAATTCAGCAGTCGGGTGAATGGCAATAGATGTACTCATGGAAGTGTGCGTCCCACATCTTTCCGCATTTCCCCGGTCGTCTAGCCACAATTGCCCTAACGCTCGATGGCCGCTGAGGGCGGCTGAGACGCTAAGCACCCGGTCAGTGTGATCACCGTAAACGGTGGTGAAAGCGCTAAGCCGCAGCAACAGGTATCGGCTGTGTGAGAAAAAGCGTTTAAGGGGAAAGTCCGGACTGAGCAGGATGACCGATCGGATGACTATTTTGTCTCCACTCATTGGTCTAACCTCGAGTCTAGCGTAGTCCACCTGGTCCTCAGGATCCACACAGCTGGGGCGGTGGCACTGACTCTGTGGTGAGGATGCCGCGCAAACCTCGGCAGTGCAGGAAGGCTCTACTTGGTCTTTGCCAGTTCTAGCTTCTACATCGTTAGCGCTTCGTGGATCAAGCTCGCTCAGAACCCCGTCGACGAGCCGTACTTGCCCAGAGTCGATAATGGAATCCAGCGCGTGAAGGAGGACACTCGCACCAAGTGAGTGAGCGAGAAGGTGCACTTGCCGCACACCTTGCTGTCGCAGGGCTACAAGCACTGCAACAAGGTCTTCTCCCCATTTACCCCTTGTAGCAGCGTCGCGAGCTTTGGCATACGAGAAAAGGGATCCTCCGGGCCAGGAGAATACGAGTGGCAGCATGTACGATGGGAGATGGCACAGAGAGAGCAACTGTGCGCGCAGCAAATGAACAAAGCAGGAATGAGAGCAAAGCTTCTCGAAAGAGCAGGTCATCAGCAATCGCAAGTCAAATGTTCTCCGACCAACTGACGTGCGGCGCCGCAAGGTTTTCGGGTAGCACAGCAACGCGGGGCATCGTACCTGACCAAAACGCTGAAGAGCCCACGCCAGTGATGTGTTGTACCCTGGTATGTACACCACGGCCTCTTCGGCTACTACGACCGAAGTTGTTCCACGAAGCTTGCAGTGCACGTTGTCCTCGCAGCGCAGGAAGTGTAGGCATCGAGCGAGGCCTCCAGATTCTGTAGCGAGTCCAATCCCTTCCTCACCCAAGTTTGGCGGTGCGCATACCTCGTCAAATAGGACGCTGGTAGCAGGCAGGTGAGGGTAGATGTGGTGGGCTGTCTCCGCTTCAACGGCCGCAACCCCCCATCGCAAACTCTTCGGCCGTCGGCGCTCCTCAGGTGGCGGGGCGTGCAACGACGCGTCGTGACAGCATGCAAACGCGATGCGTTGGCTCATGGACGAAAATCCGGCTGAAGGAGCATGCGATGAGAATGGAGCCAATGGTACCCCATCATCCCATGTACCTCTCAACGTCTGTTGGTGGCAAAAAAGACAGCAGGTAAGAGCGAGAAGATCTAGGTTCACGATTCCCAGTCAGGCGCAATGCAGCTGTGTAGTGGCAAATCGCTCTCATGTCACCATGGGGCAGTTGTGAGCGAGATGGCTAGGACTGCTGCCAACAGGATGTGCGAATGGGCTGTAAGTCTGCACTTTGAGGGTTGGAGCCGTATCTCAAGGCCTCTGAGCAGTCGCACCTCTCCGTACGCGGAGAATTCGCGCCACTCCCCGCAGCCATGGGGCCGGCCCGTCTCCGAATGAAGTTCCCCAGAATACGTATATACCGGTGGAGGAGTCAACCAGCCGGGTAGCAATCGCCTATTCCGTCGTTCCTGCGCACTTACACTAGTTGCATCCTTGTCCACCTCCCGGGACGACTGCGTTGAACTTGCGCGGTTCGGAGTGTCGGGGGCGTTGGCCGGGCTGGCTAATGAAGCCCCGTGACCTGGCAAAAGTCTCGCCGCTTTGACAGCAGTGTGCTGCCACAAGACATCTGCGCTGCCCCTCCACACTCTTGTGCTCGGTGTCTTGTCGCAAGCAGGATCAAAAGGGTGGCGTGGGGAGCTGGGCGAATGGTGGACGCCGCGTAGCCTGCGGACCAACCAAAGGACGCTTCGCGCCCAAGGACGTAGGTGGTGTCGAAATGTCAGCCTATGCCTTTGATGGTAGTCAATCGTCTTCTCCGCCGCAAACTGTGTGGATGTGGTGGACATCAGCGAGATGCCACTCCCGCCCTCCAAATCACGGCGCAAGTTAGCTTCCCCAATAGTCTCGTGTGTTCGAACCACTTGCCATAGCGGACAATGGCAGCGGCACGAGGCGCACCCAACTAATCCTGCTAAGCCGCAGCACCGATAGAGTACTGCCATAAACTCCACTGGGCGCGCTAGCACAACGCCGAGAATCACAATCGTTTCCAGAGCTCCGGCGGCCGCATATGCCATGACACGTATAGACGCAGAGATGCTTCCGAGCGGCGTCTGCACCACAACCCGATGTGATAGGCATCCGAAAGTGCGTTCGCAGCTGCTCCCGATAAGCAGAACCATAGCCAGCAAATATATTCCGTAGACGCTGGTGCGAAGGATCATCGGCAGCTGGAGTGTGGCATAGACACACGCCATGGTGAGAGCCAAGCCGAGAATCCACAGGTCGCCATCGAGAGGATCCGCCCGCGCTCCCGCCCAACGCAGCGCCTCATGTAGTGCCTCGACTAAGGCAAAGAGCGCGCTGAAGTATGCGACCGACCACCCGAGCACCGAGCACCGCCTATTCCCTTGCATGCCGCCAATCTGCCGCTGGAGCTTACGTAGACGCATCATGCGTGCAGTGCGCCCCATCCGCCCACTGGTGCGTGGGAGCAGGGCTTCACTTGCGCTGTGCATCGGAGGCCCCCACGGTGCCACACGGCCCAACCTCGCCCCTCCCCACCCTGCTTTTCTCCCTCCTCGCGTCGGGACCCTCCCCCCCCACCGTCCCACTCCACTCCACTCCCCCCTCCCCCCTCCCCACCCCTTGCCCACAGTCTGAGCCGTCGCCCCGCGCGCAAGCAAGCGAGCGAGCGAGCGCGCCAACTTTCCTCCCCGTGTATACTTGATATTCCTAGATGGGAAATACATATTTGTCCGTAGGCCAAATACAGATGTATTTAGATGTATTTGAAGCGCGTCCTGGGTTGTAGGCCTCGAATATATTTGAAATGTATTTGGCCGCCCGGCCAAATACATATGTATTTGGCTGTATTTGCAGGCCCCAGCACCGTATTTCCCATCTAGGTTTATATTCGAACTGTTTAGCAGTTAGCAGCTCCCTTCCTCTACCTCTACCTCTACGGCTGGGTGTGAATAGTAAATACCTTAGACCTTAGAGGGTTGAGCTTCACCGGGCACTAACTTCCCTCCGGGGGGGGCCGTCAGTCACTCTCATGCCTTGCCTCTTGGCATGGGCTGAGCACTCAACACTCTGACCCAGACCCCCAGTGGGCGCGGGTCGAGACTCGCACTCCCAAGCCCACTCGGGCCAGCACTCGTACTCACTACTCACTCTTCCCCCCCTCTTCTGGTCACCAGGCAGAGAGCAGAGAGAGGCCTGTAGGGGGCACACGGGACCGGCGAGGCACGCGAGGGAGAGACAGGAGGGGCCAGGGGCTGAGCCGCTGAGCCCCAGCCTCCAGCCTCCACTGCCCCCTGAGCTGCCTGGCTGGCCCTCTGGGAGCCCCCACAGGCCCCCTCCCTGAGAGCAGGTCGTGGCGCGCGCCATGGGCCCCTTGCGCTTGGCCCGTCGTCTTGCACCACCCCCCCCCCCGATACCAAAGACAAAGGAATGAAGGGGGTAGTGTAGAGGGTGCGAGTGATCTGGGGTATAGGCGATGGCGCGAGTCGGTACCGTGAGTCCGTGAGTGCGTGGTCTTTATTGCTAGCGGTAGTAGCGTAGTAGCCTGAATCTTCAGATTTTTTTTTCGATCAATTCAATTCGTCGTTTCACCGCGCCTACAACAAAGCTAGGGACGCGTATAAAGATGCCTATCTTGTTGTGCGTTGTGCACGGCCCAAATATTTAGTTCAATATGTCACATATGTTTTTACCAAGGCCTACCTCTGGCGATCCCTGGATGGAGGCTCCTGGAGGCCAGCTCAGCAGCTCAGGGGGCAGAAGAGGCTGGGGCTGGGCCCTGGCCTCCCCTGCCTTTCCCTCGCTGGCGCACCCGCGCCTCTAGGGCCTAGGGCCCCCAATCTGCACCTGTCTGCTTGTCGACCAGGGGGGCAGATGGGGTTGGAGCGATGGGCTGGCCACCGCCGGGCCAGGCCGCGCGATTCAGGCGAGCCTGTGGGGAGGAGGATGGGTGAGCATGGAGCATGGTGGTGTGCTCCTGGCAAGCCATCAGGCATGCCAGGAGCATGGGTGGTTCCTCCCCTACGGCAGGGGAGGAGTGGAGAGGGGGGGGGGCTCGTGCCCCCCATGGCCCATGGGTGAACTAAGTATCAACTTAGTTGAAACCGAAACGGCGGCCGAGAAGACCCGCCCCTACGTGGACTCGCGCATGCGTACCAAGGCTCGTCGCACACGTTTGCGCGGAGCCGCACCGCGCAAGCAAAGAAATTTTGCTTACCCATCTACCAACTACCAAGAAATTGTGCTCATCCATCTACCCATCACCACCATTCACCACCAACAACCCACTCCCCCCCAAAAAACGCAGACACAAAGCTATACACGGCCACTCCCATATTTCTCCGTCACATCTCCTCTTTCATAGCTTGCCTCCATCGTCTAGGATTGTCAGGAGGAGCGGTACTTGCAAGACTGCTTGCTCGCGCCATCAATTCCTTCACGATCTCGGGCGCAGACGGCCCCCCAAGGTAAGAGCCAATCAGCTTCCCGTTGTGATATAGCTTGCCCACGGGAAAGGAGATCACACCGAGCTGCGTTCACCATAGAAGGTAGGGGCAATTGCAAGTGCGATCAGAGGCATGCAGACGATGGCCATCGGCTGATTCAGTCATAACAAGGGCACTCCACATTCACTATCGCCATCTATGTCACGATGACTGCGGTCTAAACGCAACAGCTTCGCAGTGCGGCCATCAACAGAAACCCTTGGCGACAACCATGAGTGGATGTATCACCAAGAAGACGACCGTGAGGTGAATCTTCGCTAAATTAGACCACCAACGGCGCGCACCTTCATTATGAGGGGCACGTTTTGTGGATCGTCCATGTCAATGGTCGCAATGAGAGTAGAAATCTCTGGCTCTAGCGAGGAGAGAAGGACTGACGCACGTTGAAGCTGCAACATTAGTGATGCACAACTAGCGCACCATCTCACAGAAAACACCACCAGCACAAGGGGTGTCGAGTGCAAGACGCGCGTGAAATTGGAAGCCGCCAACGTCAGTAGGGTGCCCGCTCCGCTAAGAAGATGTGCATGCCATGCTATATTGTCGAGCAAATCGTGCACCTCAGCCCCTGTTCAGCAGGGAGGGATGGGGAAGCAACCCAAGGTTCAAAATCGCAATGGAGCGGACCTCACCTTGCAGTGCAGGGTCAAGCGTGTGTGCAGGACCGGGA
Organism: Isochrysis galbana; assembly: GCA_018136815.1. Taxonomy (NCBI): domain Eukaryota; phylum Haptophyta; order Isochrysidales; family Isochrysidaceae; genus Isochrysis; species Isochrysis galbana. The sequence goes on along the minus strand of CM030932.1, from coordinate 8,624,918 downwards.
ATCTTCCTTCACCGGATGTGAGCTCATCGAAGCGGTCTTTCCACAGCAGCACGACTCGCGATTTAGGAGTCCTCAAGATCCCGCGCAGCTGCTTCGCTTTGCTCGGACCCAATGACTGTGCCAGTGCTTCTCGCCAGGGGAGAGCATCAATGTGCTGTGCATCGCTGGCCGAGGCCATCTCGTCGGTGCTCAGCCGCGTTTCGCACACAGCGACGCGCAATTTGCGTCTACGCACTTCGTGGGCCACTTGCCGGAGAATGTCGGACAACTCGCCGGCCTTTGCGTCGGCTGAGCTTCGGAACAAGAGGACGGCTGGGCCGCCCTGTGTGCTGCCAGTGCAGAGAGACAGATTTGCTGGCTGGACGTGGATGATGGGATTGACGGCCGCCGAGGTCATCCCTACCTCGGAGACGGCCGGTGCCACTCCTAGGCCGAGTCCGATGGCTAGCAGCATCGCTCGCGTGATCGTCGCTGCGCGCTCCGACGTAGCGCGCGCCCGCGAGAGAGGGTGTACATACACCCCGAGTAGAGTAATGTACTCGTAATATTGGTTGCCTCTCCTTTTTTTTTCCCGGTGTTCGAGGGAGCACGAGCTCAAGAGCAAGAGCTATGCCCATATTCCATTTTTGCCCATACTGTTCATTGTTCAAAGAAAACTTCATCGCGTTTCTCTTCTGCTTGAAGAAATCCCCCGCGTCCCGTCGTGAGAACGAAGGGCGCCCCGCTTCCTTCTCATTTGCTCCTATCAGCTATGCCGCGCTCAGTGGCAGGAATCCGAATCTGTTCAAAGAGACTTCTATCTTGTCAGCGAGGGAAATTAAATTATGTTATATCCTGGCCAACCCCACTAGCTAATCAGACACAGCTTTTCAGTCCCGGAATCTCGCCATGCCTGACGAGCCAGGTGTCCGAGTGATACCGGGGGGAGAGAGCACTGCCCCCTCCCGCCAGGAGGTTTTGGGGGTTAGAGGCAGGCCCGGAACCGGAACGGCCCGGTCGCGACCGGCCCGTCGCGCCGCACGGCCACTTGAGGAGCTGCACCATCAGGCGTCCGAGCCACTAGTGGTGACCCGGTGACCCCCCACCCTGCTCGCGAGAGCGAGAGCTATGGGTTCTGCATGGCCACCACCTCCAGGCCATTCTTCGGCCGATCACGCGCGATCGGACATCGCGGAAGCTCCGCGTTTCTAAGAGGGATGCGCCCCACATTCACCACTCTGATTCCTTCCCGTGAGCGCCCGCCTCAATCTCCCAAAATAGACCGTCACGCGCGGGGCAAGGGAGGGGGGTCACTCACAGACTGTCGCATTCGCGAATCGACACTCGTTAGGCTTCTCTTCGTCATTCGGTATTTATCGTTATAATTCTCTGCTTTCTCTCGTTCTCGGTCAAAAACTTCGCGTGTACGCCTAGGATCTAGGGTTGTGGAGCGCTCTCTCTCTTTCTCTCGAAAGAGAAGGGAAGTTTCCCCACCTTTCTTCCTCCCGGGCGCCTCGCAAATAGGTTTAATTTGCTATCTCCCCTGCGTTTCTTTATCTGCTTCTGGGGGCAATCAGGTTTAATTTGCGATCTCTTCGTACCTCCCCCTTAAGCATATCGCACTTCTCTCGTCTTATTCGGTAAGTCTCTTGGAATCCTGCGTAGCAAGATTGCCCCTCGATTCCGTTATGGTGCGATTCCCGTTCCAGACAAGATCGTCGACAGATCGCCCTTTGATCGTCGTCCGTCGTTGTCTGGCCGGAGTGTTTGGGTTTGATTTTAGTCGAGTTATGTGAGAAAGTCGTGGGGCGAGAGTCGGGGTGTTTTCCTGGGTGTCTTGGTCCGTCGTCCTGTCGTCAGTCGTCATCCGTCGCTCTCGCTCTCGTCGCTCTCGCTCTCGTAACACTCGTACCCAACAAACTCGCCTCGCCTCGCCAGCCCCTGCCATCACAGCCCTCCTCTCACTCGCCCTCGCCTCTCGCCGCTCGTTCCATGTCGTTCTCGCCGCCGTCCTCGCCCTCGCTCAAGCCCGCCTGCCCGCCTTCCTCTGCTGACGGGCTTCAGCGGTGGCGTCAGCCCACATCGAGTACAAGCTGCACGAGGCGCGGTCGACGGTCGCCGGTGATGGAGACGACCCCGAGTCCTCGCTCACCGAGGCACAGCGCGCGCTCCTCGACGCTATCACCATTGATCTCGACAAGCAATTGTCGCCGTCCCAGAAGCAGCGCGTACGCTGCCTGCTGGCACGGCTCATATCGACGCGTTCGCCGCCGGCGTCGCGCACCTCGCAGACCCAAAGGGACCGCAGGTCGGCGCCTATCCGTTCGACATCGTCTTCTGCGACGTCGTCTCGATGGCTCCCACGCACGACTTCATCAAGGGCTCTCGAGGCTTCGACAAGCTCCTCGTTTTCGTGGACTCGCTCACTCGTTGGATCGAGGCGGCCCGTCACAACGGCGACCCCTCGAGTGCCGACGCTCTTCACGCCTTCATGTCGTACGTCGTTTCTCGGCACGGAGTACCAAGGCAACTTCGCTCGGACTCCGGCAGCAACCTCGCTAGCCAACTCACCTCGGTCATCCTCGAGCCCACCGGCACCGACTTGCGGGCTTCAGCCCGTCATCGTCTCCGAAGCCGTCTCCTCAGCCGCGCCTGCCGCCGGCTTGCCACCTTCCTCATTGCCCTCAGGCCCTAAGGGCCATCCCAATTCGTCACAGACGCCATTGCCTTTTGTGGGTGGGGCGGGAGGGGGTTGTTCAGAGGGGGGATGCAGTTGCCGGGGCAGGTAGGGGGGGACCCTGCGGAATCCTTGGACACCCGGGGGGAGGTGGAAAATAGTGGTGCTAAAGCATGAGTGAGTGACCGAACTACCATGGCTCGTGCGCGCACCTGGTCAGTCTTGGGTGCTGCTCGCGCTCGCTTCGGCGGCGCGGCGTTGGTCAGGGCCCGATGGGCCGGCGCGGTGGGGGTGACGGCAGGGGAGGAGGGGGGAGCGGCGCACGCTCCAGCTGCTGACCCTATCAGTTTACTGATAGTTGACACGCCTACTCATACAATATGATGGCTATTACACCGCTATATACATGTGCTCGGCGCAAGACGCCATTAGGCTCAGCAACGTGCATACGGCCAATTGACCATCGCCTATTTCACCTTGCTGAAATTCGCCAATTGCCAGATAAGGGAATTGACGAAGTGTGAGGTGTCTATGATCACAGGACACGTGCTCTGTAGTTGCATCTTACTCTTGACACCTTCCTTCTTTCGTGAGGCATATGTGGATGAGTGCGGAATGAGCCAGATCAATGAAGCATCGCAACGTCAGGAGGCCTAGAGTCTGCCGAAAATATAAACCTAGACGAGCATGTATCTGTAGTTCAATGTGTTGATGTACGTCTTCTAGTACCATATGAAGTCTGCAACAATAAGGAGTTGCGGTAGATGGCTGCCACTATGGTGCCACGTCCATGATTCATCGTGTGAGAACATCCGAGTTGCATGTGCACAAAGCGAGTAGAAGCCGTTGAAACAAATTGAGCGGCCTCGCCAATCCAGCGGCTCCGATCACCATCCCGGGTGGTGTCACCCCATCTTCTTTGAAGCGGTCGTCCTTCGACAACATGCGGAATGGGATCGCCGGTTGCGTTGCTGTTCGCATGGCACCAGCCCATAACGGCATGAATTCCTCGGACCACCTGTAGCATGGATGGAGATATCAAGGCACGAACTGGACGTCATTTGTGATTTGATGCTGTAGCTATTTTGCCGAGAAGGGTCTTTGGCTAGGCATACTACATGTGAAGGTTGAACGACGCGTTTTCGATGTGTAAGAAAAAGCTATGGCGCACCAGTAAGGTAGCTCTCGGACTACTTGCCGTTTGAGAAATGCTGTGCCGTGCACGAACTTGGAGAATTTGGGCATTTCGCGCAAACATCCAGAAGCGAGCAAGTCGGCGACCCAAACAGGTGTGGAGGCTCCCGTCTCGAGCTGAAGCTTTATCTCAAGGACGGCGTGAGGAAATTGAGTCACCTGTTCCAAGGAGGTGCTCGTGTGTGCACACAAGGAGCGTGCTGAACGAGCAGGAAGTCTTCACAAATGTCTGATGGTCATACTAGCCCATTGGGACCGCTCTAAGGAAGCGATATCCTTGGGATAGCCAGCTGTCTCGGCCATTCTAACCCTTGCCCAACCAACCAACCCGCTCTCCCATCAGGTCACCCTGGCGGCAATCTATGGTCACCTGAGAACGATTTTCGAGAGGCCCGGACCGCTTCCATTCGTGCGGGCCACAGTTTTCAAGTGCCATACAGAGCTCCGTGTCAAGTGAACATCGCACCGTTGCGTCGCCTGTCCTCTGGAAGGCCGTGCGCATATAATGGCTGCGAATCGACGGCCGGAGCTTCTTTTTGATCACCTGACCGGTTGAGCGGGATGCTTTAGTTGGCCGCCGCGAAACGAACAGCACGACCGGGTGTCTCTCAAGGGCAGCAACCTCTCATGCTCCACATTGGTCGAGCAGTCGGGCGGTGGGGCGTACCACGTCTTGAATCTCCGCAGCTAGCTTCTCTGCAACGTCGAGGTCACCCTTGAAGCCACTGCTAGCGAGATGAGCGCGCACGTCCGACGGGCTGAGCTCGCCCTCCAGAAACGGAGTCACCTGACGGTGTACGTGTGTATTATGAGTAAGTTTGCACGACAGACCCTATGCGGCAAGGGTATGCTGAACGAGTTGCAAGAACTGTCCTCGATGTGTAGTTCGAGCCCATGCCCAATGCAAGACTTTGCACTCTAGAGCAACGACGCACCATCTCAGGGAGTAGAGGAAACCGTTCCTTTGCGGATGCCTCGCCGTCCCCATACCAGTCCTCTCGGTGTGTCTTTCTCTCCATGAAGACGCATCGTATGCTCGCCTCCGGCCCGTACCAGCGTATGCGGAAGGCTATCGCTCCATCAAACCTGTCAACAGATGGCAGTATGGCTTTTGAGGCATAAGGATTTCTGGGTGTCTCAGCTCAGTGGACTAACAGTTCGTTGTGAAGGCTTTGGTGATCGCAGGTGAAATCAGGCGGCAACCACCCACTTTTTTAGGCGCCCTTCGTAAAGCTCAAGCTTGTCATTGTCGAAATACACCGACGAGACCAGATCTGCATCGTTGGGACCCTCAGTAAATTTGTAGACAGGTCGGTGCTTGAGGATGAACATCTTGACCTTGAGCACATCCTTGGTCTGCACCCAGTATTTGGTCGTCTTCCGCACGAACGACGCACCGCCCTTCTGATTTGCATCGAATGTCTGTGCGCCCGCACGGGCTGCGGCACCTTCCAAGGAAGCCCGAAGGTCAGATAGCTGTCGCACCTGTGAGAGCCACGAGAAGGATGGTGTGCTGAGTCAGCGGGGTTTTGGTACGTACTTCGGACGGAGAACAGGAGGGGGCACCAACAGTTCGCAATTGCAAATCGGGAAACTCCGGCTGCTGGTCACGTGGCGGGGAAATGCGTGTGAATGGCTCCAGATGCAAGGCGTAGCGCACCATTGATCCCATCTTGTCTTGGACAAAGGTTGTGGCTTGGATGCGCATTAAGTACGGCATGCGCAGTGGGCACGTCGAATATCTGGACGTGAGCAGGGTGCATGGTGAGTGACCTGGCGGTGTCCGTTCACCATTGAGAGGCATTGATTTTATAGGGCTGTGGAATCATGCAACGGCGATAGGCTACCTCGCTGACTGGTACCGCAACAAAGCACGACGGGCTTTGATCCAAGAGTGCATTTATCCTCCAGATGTTGCCAATCTAAGCTTGCTCCACACATCATCCCATACATCGCCAGCTCGACACCAGCTGACGCGAACAGGCGGATCTCGCTCCTAGGCCAATCTCCATGGCGCCGGCACGCACTTATCATGCTTCTTGAGGATCTTGGAAAAGGCGAGATAGTTCATGTTCACGAAATTTTCGAAATTTTGCAGCTCAGTCTCTACACTCTCCACATCCCTGAATTGGGGCGACCAGAAGCGGAGCCACGGGGAGGAGGCGTTATTGTGCCCGCGAGGCGTGCAAGGGTGGGCAGGGGTGGATGGGGGAAGGCCAGCTCTTCTGCGGCACAGCAGATCGCAGGAGTCCTGGGTTGCCTGCAAGAGCCTCAATGCCTGATGCAGAGCAAAGGCCACGGGCACAATAGCTGTAACCTGCACATGCAGCGCCCACCTGAGAAGTCCTTCTGTTCCCTTTGTAGGTCTCCCGGCTTTAACCCAAGTGTTGTGTTTGCGGTCAATATCGTCTAGCTGAGAGCAGGAGGAGGCGCGGCTGGTCAGATCATTTCAGATGAGCCAGTGACCCAAGAGTCGTGTGACAGCCACCAATGAGAGATTCCCTGCTGATATTGTGTTTGGGGAGGCGTGTACCGAGCCCAGCAGCTCCGCCTGTATGCGCTTCGTCCACGAATTGACTTTCTCTATCTCTGCGTCAATCTGTCGGATGAAGTCACCCTCGCGAGCTCCCGGTGGTCGGATAACCTCATCTGTCGTCGCGATCGAGTGCGCGAGGTAAAGTATATCCTCGTTGAACTCGCGTATGGTGCCTAGGGGAGCAAAGCATGGGCGCAGCCGTGAGAGGTTGCTCACAGAGGCCAAGCGACAGTTTCACCTGACGGTACGTGCGGCAACGCGCTCGCCCTCTGCAGCGGCAGCCCTGTAGACTGGTCTGCTAGGGCAGGCAGGTCTGCTGGCCGCGTTGTGCCGGCTGTCGTTGCGCTGGCATGCGCTCACCAGTGGCAAGCATCTCGGAGAGAGTATCCTTGAGCGCCTCGTAGTTGACGTAGCCATCGGCCCACTTGGCCACCCGGTCAGCTTGAAGGCTCTTGCCGAACTTGACCATGCGGCGGTCAGCGGGCTGGCGGTCGTGCCGGGCAGGGGGAAGGGGTCTCGTGCGGCGGCGGCGAGGCGATGGTGGGGGGGGAGGCGACCGAAAGGGAGGGAGAGGGAGGGGGGGGGGGGGGGCTGTGTGGAGCGTACCATGGGGGGCGCGGGGGGGGAGGGGGGGGGGGGGGGGGGGTCTCAGTACGGGAGTGTGGATGACGGTGTGGCCGAGGCACAGAGTGTGGGAGAGGGAGCGGGCCGAGGGGGGGGGGTCGCTTCTCTTCACGTAGAGACGCCCGACGGGAGAATCTTGGCACAAGGGGCCCCAGCCAGCCGCAGCTCGAACACGCCGACGGAGATTGGGACAGATCCTCGCTTGGCTCCGGCACGAAACGCCTTAGGGCGGGGGGGGGAAGGACGTCCTACGGATTGTCAGTGGAGTGCTTTACTTGAAAAACTTAGAAACTCCCTCCGCCCGAGAGGGGCGTGCCGCAGCGCGAGGCGCCGTGCGGTACGAAAGGGCGGCGGCGGCGGCGGGGGCGGGGGGTAAGGGGTAAAGGACGAGTACACAAGTACAAGCCCCTCAACAAGGAATGTATTATTAGAGAGGCCAGGGGCCTAAGCAGCCTACGTGCTACATGTGAAAAAACAGTCCAACAGCCCAAGAAAAACAGTCAAAACAGCTGTTTTGGGGTTACACAAAAAACAGTCAAAAATAGGCCGAAAAACAGGATCCTTTACATAAACAACTGTTTACGTTAGAGTAAGGGGGTACGGGGGCTAGGGACAGGCCAGAGTTTCGTTTGAGACCTGCCCAAATTTCGTTCGATATTTCGCCAATATTTCGCGTTGCCCCACCCAAATTTCGACAATATTTCGCGGTGAACATGTGGATTTGCGCTCACGTGTACACGTGTACTGTGTACTGTAACTACGCCTACGCCGTACGCCGATCGACGATACGTTGTATGCTATATCTAGTGTTAACTATTATAATTAATATGAAGTGTTAGTGTTAATGTTAATGTTAGGTTTAAGTATTAATTAAGATGTGAGATATCTATTGCCTGTTATAACTACCAAGGTCGTTTGCCTTCATTTGGTACCCCTCGTTTCCAAATACGCGATGCGCCGGCACAAAAAAAATCGTCTAGTATTTAAGCAAAGGCACCCACCTCACAGTGCTCAACCATGTCTACAAATGGAATGGCGGCTGATGATGTAGTACGCAAGCGATTGCAATGGATCATAAGAAAGATGGACGATAACTTTAAAAAATCATCACACCTCTCTTTCCGCCATATGGCACTTCTAAATCTGCCATGCAGGTTATTGCGGAAGCATTGGACAGCATCAGTCCGCCGCCGGTTGGGGTCATGTTGTATTCCTGCCCATCTGAAGGCTGTAGGCATGAAGCATGAATATTCGTGTAAGGTACGCGCTCATAATTACAATTGAACGGTTCCCCGTGTTGCCACTGACGCACAAGGCACACAGATTCGGATTCCCCATGGTCTCAAGTCCAGGTTTGCAGATTCAGCACGTGTCACGTTCGAAATTTGCGACTCGAAATTTGCGATTCGAATTTTGTTTTTGCTGTTACTATAATTGTTGGCTCGTTTAAGGTAATAAACCGGCATGACTTCGACTTCTCGTTCTGCAGTCGCTCTGCGAGACTCTCTCTCTCTCTCTCTCTCTCTCTCTCTCTCTCTCTCTCTCTCTCTCTCCGTCCGCCTCTCCTCGGCCGACGGCAGGAAGATTCCCAGAGGTATCCAAATACTATTTGGATACCAAATCTGAACTCCAACCAGATATCCAGATTGCTAAAATAAAACCTGTTACGGGTCTTACCGCTCTCTCAGGGAAGCGGCTTTGCGGTGGCCGCCGCCGGCGTCGCGCTCGCCGTCGCGTCGGTGCCCCGAGGGCGCCACTTCTCGCACCCCCATCACACGCTCGGGATCGTCGCCTTCGCCCTCGCCCTGCTGCAGCCGCTCAACGCGCTCGTGCGCGGCACGCCCGCCGCCCGCACCACACGCCGCGCCGTGTGGCGGGTCGCGCACAAGGGGACAGGCTACGCCGTGCTCGGCGTGGGCGTCTACCAGGCCCTCTCGGGGCGCGCCCTCATGCCGAGCCAAGGCGACGCCGTTCTCGTCGCGTACGTGGTGCTCCTGGGCCTCTCCTTCGGGGTGCTCGCGGGGGGGCTCATGGTAGGGTGAGAGTCCCCACGGGAGGGGAAGAAACCCTGAGGGAAAGGAGACCAAATGAAGGCAAGCCGCCTATACATTACTCTGATTCAGTAATTTACGCTCTGATAAACAAACTATACAAGCCACGAGTTAGACCTCACTTGTCATCATTCAGCACGTGTCACGTTGGTGGTACCAGAGCATCAATGCTAAATGCGCACACTGGAGCTGATCGGACAACGAATTCATTTGCACGCCTCCAAGCATGCACTTCAATAACAAAAACACGCGCTCACACGACGCGGAAGTTAGGTGACAAAGCAAAAGAAATACGGGCACCTCGCGACCAAGCTGGAAGCTGAGAGTGGTTTGCCCTCCACCAGCCACCAACTTCAACTCGTGATGGAGGATACGTGAAAAGCCGCGGTTTTGTCGCGCGTCACGCGCCGGCAGCGCGCCCGCTCGCGTGTGAAAGTTGGGCACTCCGGCCCGTACGGCCGGGTGACGTCAGGGTAGTTGACGGCGCCACACACGGTCAACCACAGCGCGATGCGCACGGGCGGCGGCGGCGATTGGCGTGGCTGCTAGGGCGGCACCTTTGGATATGGTGCCTGGTGGGGCATTCTATCTCAGTGGATGGCCGAGAAAGCGCCGACAGCGCGCCCGCTCGCGTTCGAAAGGCTTGGGCACTCCGGCCCATTCGCCATTCGGCCGGGTGACGTCAGCGTAATTGATGGCGGACCACACGGCAGACTACGTCCACGCAAGTCATGGCTTGATCAGGCAAAGCGTACAGCGTCACGGTCACGAGGGGTTCAAAGTTCAAACGACAAAACACTCAAGCGGTGGAGGTCGACCACCTCAAGCGGCGCGGACGCCATCGCTCCGCTCCGTAGACAAAAGAAGCGACCGAGCAATTGCAATTGCCTTCGCCCCCCCTCACGAAAAAAATAAAGTACTCACTGCCAGAAAGCGAATGGAGTGGGGGTTTTGTTTCTTCCCCTCCCCACCCCTACGTACAACAGGGCCCCCGTAGGGGAATTGAAATTGGAGCTTGAGGGGGAGGGCATGAGGCGCCTCCGCGCCTCCCCATTGTGAACTAAGTATAGACTTAATTATGATGAGCAGCAGCAGCTACAATCGCAGTTCCGCAGCAGTTGTAGAGATGGCCGACACCCGATAAGTATCCCGGTTAGCCGTGACAAAGACTATGAACTAAGCAGAAGGTGCGTGTGGCACACCAATTGAGGTGCAGACCTTTGACCTTTGGCCTTTTTTGGCGCGCAAGTTGCAAGTTGATACGAGCCAATCGATGCTCGTTGCGAATTACTCTAGTGAAGGATGAGTTGTTCCTCGTGGGGCTACACGAGCAAGCAGGCTACTGTTAGGGACGCGCGAAACGAGCGAATGCCTTCCGTCGCCACACTTTGCTAAGCTATTTCAGCACGAAGGTGTTCGGCCTTCCCAGCGCAGTCTTTCCCAACAAGATGATTGTGTACTGTCTAGACGCGACATCTCGACGCTGGGGCAAATGCAACGCACAGTCTACACACGACGGATTCGAGGGCCATGAGCTCGACCATCTTCACATGAAGATCTCCAAGAAGCGGTATGTGAGAAAGGGGTTGGCACATGCTCCTAGATGGTGCGCCTGCGATGACGATGTGCAACGTGAGGGCTTCGCATGGTTGTGCTGACCGGCCATGGTATCAATGATTCGAAGTAAAGGGGGGCCAAATAATGGCTATCTGGACGCGCGTATGCTTGCACGTTGTGCCATGGCGAGGCGCCAAACTGCTGGACTAAGCCGTCTGCAGTCAGGCCGCCCTTCCGTCAGGTCACCCCATACGGCATGCAGCATGGAGCCAAAAGTTTTCCGTAGGCGGGTGCGCTCCTCTCCTCCACGAATCACATCGGCAAGGAGCCCAGCGGCGTCAGACCATCCAGAAGCAGAGGGCCGTTGTCGAACTCTGAGGCTTTCATCGCTCGGCAGATGGAGCGGCGGGAGTTGGTAGCGCTGCAGAATGCGCCTCGCATTAGGAGAATGCCCAACTGCATCAAAGACTGCTGTGGCATCGGTTGCCGCGGCCTCTTCAAGAAGCTCGGCCCCGCCGGGGTGCGCATCGAGGAAAGGCGTCACGTCGTAGAGCTCTCCGTCGATCTTCATCACGACGCGTCCTGCCGTCTTCCATGCTTGCGCCATCCATGTCGCACCGAAGCTGAAGAAGTGGGATCGCCACGACTCACCTGCTATGGCGCGCTGAGGCGGTGGCACTACCCCACCGAAGACGGTCTGGAGCAGAACCGCGTACCGTGCATGGAGCAGTGCCCTCCACAGGTCGTCATCGGTGGCCGCCTGAGCGAGAGTGCTGCACACACGCACGACGGAGAGAATGAGCTCTGCGGGCTCGAGGTGCTGCAGCACGGAGAGAAGCAATTCGCGCGGCAGCCTCACCAGGCTAGGGGTCGCCTCGCCCTCGGACGGAGCGGCTGTAGGCGAGGCGGACCGGGAGGAGGAGGCCATGGCGCGCTCGGTGTGAGGCAGATGCCTGGGGGAGGCGGAAGAGAGCGGAAGGCACAGCTTCGTACACCTCTACGAGTACAACGGATTCGCTTGGTCATTCGCTCGAGTAGGAGTACTTTAGAGTACGAGTAGGAGTACTCCCTTTAGAACGCATTGGTTTCTTCTTGGCCCTTCGCAGATTCTCTGATTCTCTACAGAGCAGGCTCATAATTTCAGTCTTTGGAGAGAGGATTAGTTGTAAAAGTCTGCTGCTGGCGGCTCGCTCGCAGCCGCCCGACGACGAGAAGAAGTAAAGCTCCAGGAATTCCCTCTGAGAGATCCGAGGGGAATCGCGAGAAGAGACGCGGCGGGGGGGGCGGGCGGGGGGGGGGGGGGGAGGGGGGGGGGGGGGAGCTCTCCCTCTCTCTCTCTCTCTCTTCTTCTTCTCCCTTATGTGTGCGTGTGTGTGGTGGTTGGGGGGGGGAGGGGGGGGGCGGCGGGCGGGGGGGGGGCGGGGGAGCCCTCGGGGCGCGCGCCCCCCCCCAAAGGGATCGAACCCTCCCTCGCCTCGGAGAAGAAAAAAGAAAAGAGCCGCGCGGCGCAAGAGAGGAGAGAGAGAGGCCCCACGATATAGAGACCTCCGGCGCCACACCCCTCACAGTCAGTCGCTCTCTCTCTCTTCTCACTCGCTCCGGAGAGAACAGAGAGAGAGAGAGAGTGGAGGAGGGAAGAGAAGAAGAGGAGAAGAGAGGGGAAGAGAGAGAGAGAGAGAGAGAGAGAGAGAGAGAGAGAGAGCAGAGAGCTGCGCTCCCACCCCCCGGCACGTCATGGCGAGCAAGGCCTCCTCCGGCATCCACTCTTCTACGCTGCCAAAGGAGTTCCACGGGGCGACCAATGACTCTCGGACAGACGCACCCGATCTCACCATCCCCTCGCTCGACCCCTCCAAGGAGATGATCATCCATGGCCGTGTGTACGATGTCTCTTCCTTTGTGAAGCGCCACCCGGGCGGCTCCATCATCAAGTTCCAGCTGGGCGCAGACGCCACGGACGCGTACAACAACTTCCACATGCGCTCGAAGAAGGCGGACAAGATGCTCCACTCCCTCCCATCGCGACCCGCCCACGCCGACTACGCACAGGACGCGCTCTCGCAGGACTTTGAGAAGTTGCGCCTGCAGCTCAAGGAGGAGGGCTACTTCGAGCCCAACCTGAGGCATGTTGCCTACCGCATCATCGAGGTGATCGCGATGTATTGGGCCGGCATCCAACTCATCTGGTCGGGCTACTGGTTCCTCGGCGCCATTGTGGCGGGCCTAGCTCAGGGCCGTTGTGGCTGGCTTCAGCATGAAGGTGGTCACTACTCACTCACAGGCAACATCAAGATTGATCGTCACCTGCAGATGGCCATCTACGGACTTGGTTGCGGAATGTCCGGCTGCTATTGGCGCAACCAGCATAACAAGCACCACGCGACGCCCCAAAAGCTCGGCACCGACCCCGACCTGCAGACGATGCCGCTCGTGGCATTCCACAAGATCATTGCCGGTCAGGCTAAGGGTGCTAAGGGCAAGGCGTGGCTGGCCTGGCAGGCCCCGCTCTTCTTCGGCGGCATAATCTGCTCGCTCGTCTCCTTTGGCTGGCAATTTGTGCTCCATCCCAAGCACGCACTCCGTGTGCAAAACCACCTCGAGCTGGCCTACATGGCACTCCGCTACGTGTTGTGGCACTGCGCGTTCGGCTACTTGGGACTGCTGGGGTCGCTCCGCCTGTACGCCTTTTATGTGGCGGTGGGCGGCACGTACATTTTTACGAACTTTGCGGTATCTCACACTCACAAGGATGTCGTGCCGCCGACGAAGCACATTTCTTGGTGCCTCTATTCGGCGAACCACACCACCAACTGCACCAATTCACCCTTCGTGAACTGGTGGATGGCTTACCTGAATTTCCAGATCGAGCATCACCTCTTCCCCTCTATGCCGCAGTACAATCACCCGACCATCGCCCCGCGTGTCCGCGCCCTCTTCGAGAAGCATGGCGTCGAATATGACGTTCGCCCCTACCTGGAGTGTTTCCGGGTGACGTATGTCAATCTCCTCGCCGTCGGCAACCCACAGCATAGCTATCACACGCACACACACTAGGTCTTCCAACTCACTAGATCTACTACTGATGGGTTGCTGAAGTGGCTCTGCAGTGATGTATGATGTGATTGGACTGCGGCGCTAGCGATTTGTCGTGTGTGTGGACAATCACTCTTCCTGCGGCCGATCGAGCTGCTCGACGACGCCATGTACACACTGAGACTGCGGGTGTTAGGTGGTGTGTCACGCATGTTGTCGTCACATACGCTTTTCCACGCGCTCGCGGTTAACACGGCCTCGCGGGAAATCCGTCGTGTATCTCGTCCTGCAGCTCACGCTGTACTGGGGACATGAGAATTAATTAAATAGTTAAATTCTTAATCGTCTCATCGCACACGCGGCCGTGGACCCTCTACTTTCTACTCACGCAGCAAAACTTTCTACACCCCCACTCCCCCGGCCCTTTCCCCCCCCCGCCATCAGGCGACTCCCCCCGTGCACTACTAGGGGGATAAGGGAAAAGGGCTTTGATATGGTCCGGTAGGCGGTAGGGCGGTCAAACAGTGTTTTTTAGTAGTTATTTTAGGGGTAAAAAAATGACCATCTCAGAATTGAGGAAATTTGAGGATTTTTTTCGGGAGAAAGTTCCCAATACACCCAACTAGCACATATCCGGGGCCCATTAGGACCCGGACCCCCCCCTTGGGCCCCCACAACAAAACGTAATCGAAAACTGACAAAAGACGCTAAAATCGCAAAAGCTTGAAAAGCTCAACTTCGAACCGATGCCGGGCGCGCTGCGTGCCCGTTTTCGACGATCCATCCGGATGGGGGACCCCACCAAATACCAAACACGCATAGCCCACCCGGATGGTCACGCCAATCGGGCAGGCCGCGCGCCGAACCCTCGTCGAAATCACCCATCCGCCGAGCCCATTGACCATTGAACGTTGAGCCGTCGCCGAGGGAGGCGGCTAAAAAAAAAGGGAACCTCAAGTTGCAGCCTCGTATTTTAACTGCACTTATGTAAAGGTTCGGTTCAATGAGCGTATGGGAAATTCTTATAAGCGCTTTGCTGTCGGTGGTCGTGACGTACCTCATCCTCTTCTATGTACCCCGGCCCAAAACGAATCAACAAAGCCTTGTTGGAAGGTATGTACGAATCTACCATTCCGATGACACAAATCGGTGGTTTAGTGCAGGTCAAATCCAAGTCGTGGATAGTAACGGAAAATTGGTATCTTTGAAAAAACCATGCACAGCTAGCTCAACCCGAAACGACGAGGTCAGGTTTCATGCATCGAATTTGACCGATGGAGATCTTAATACCTTTGCACACACAAAAGAAGAGCCCAATCCCTGGTTTATGGTCGATTTACAGAGCGGCGTATCAATCGGGAAAATTGTTGTGAGCAACAGACCGGATTGTTGCCAATATTGGATGCGTGGTGCAAAAGTAGCAATTCTCGATTCATCACAAAAAGTGATATGGAGTGAAGATGTGAAGATATCAGCGTCACTCTACAGCACTACGAATTTCGAATCAGCGCCAGAAATGGCAGCGCGGGTCTGGCCAAGACGTAAGAGGACACATTTTTGGGGGTGGTGAAGGTTTGGGGTAGAATTGTATAAGGTGTAGAAAAAGGCAATGCGGGGGCTAAAAAAGGGAACCTCAAGTTGCATCCTCTCTGCGCCGCATGCCGGCATGCCGGCCGCCCACCCAGCCGCCAATAAAGCAAATGATTATGATTTTCATGACATTGTTTACGTAGTCTTGAGTCTTGAGGTCATTTCCGATGCAGTCATCGTCACGCAGCACGCAGCAAGCGACTTCCCCGTAGCGGCTCTCACCCTATTGCCTATCTATTGTATTCCTGCCCTTCTGAAGCTTAAGGCCGTAGGCATGAATGTTCGTGTATAGTACGTGCCCACACTCACAATTGAACAGTTCCCCGTGTTGCTACTGACACGCAAGACACACAGATTCGGCTTCTCCATGGTCTCAAGCCCATGTTTGCAGATTTTGGTCTCGAAATTTGCGATTCGAATTTTGTTTTTTGCCGTTACTATAATTGTTGGCTCGTTTAAGGTAATAAACAGACACGACTTCGACTTCACGCTCTGCAGTCGCTCTGTGAGACTCTCTCTCTCCCGTCCCTCTCTCTTTCCTCTTCTCCTCAGCTGACGGCTGACGGAAGGGATTTCGGCCCAAAATATTCTCCGGTCCCAAGATATTCCGTGGGTGGCAGGCCTGCAGCTGCCCTCTGGCGACCCCTGGAGGCTCCTGGAGGCCAGCTAGCTCAGGGGGCAGAGGAGGCTGGGGCTGGGCCCTGGCCTCCCGCCTCTCCAACGCCGGCGCTCCTGAGCCCTAGGGGCCCCCGCGTTGCACCTGTCTGCCATGCGCCATGCGTGAACCAAGTGCATAAACTTAGTTGTCATCGCCACCGATAAGGTCATGGGAGCATACTTCGGGCGATGCGGCTCCATCTTATGCATAAGAATGGTCCTCCATATTGATGGCAAGGCTCCAGCTTGGTGTCCTCCAGGCTCCAAGGGGCCACCAATATGCTAGGAATCAAAAAGGGTCTCGAAGCACCTTTGCAGGGCTGCTTCTAGCCGCCTCTTAAGATAGGTAGCTAGCCTTACTTCGCAATGTGTGCGCGCTGGCTCAGGCAACCAAGGTGAGCAAAGCATCCCTGCGATGTTCTCATTGTGCGCGGCTCGCCAAACTACAGTTAGGGAGTTCGCCATAATTGCAATGTGCGACGTGGTGCGATCGAGTTCAATGCGGGGAGAGGACTGATGACAACGACTCAACGATTGCACACACATGAGTTGGATACTGTTGGGGAGCGCCTTTTTTGAGATGCTGACCGTATTGGTCGCAAGCGGGCGGACGAGGTGCAGTCCGTGCGCAATATCAGAGAGTGGCCTGCCAACAAGCCCAGAGGATGGTACAAGGCAAGCATAAATACGCACAAGCACCCATGGCATACAGCAGCTCGCGCTGTTGATGTACCATCAGGCGCCTGAGCAGAGCGATGCATTGTGCTAGCACTAAGCGTGCACTGGAGATGGCGAGTGCCTAGGCCCCCTACATGCGCGCGACGGAGCCTCACACGATTCATTGCCGAGTGGTTCCCCTCTGGTCATGCGGTGTCAAGATGGGCTCGACGCGAACCGCTCAAGGTTTCCGGCTGCTAGCCCGCCTGAAAAAACTTCGCCGTGTGGATCCAGGCGTAGATACACCTCCAGGACTCGTTGGCGCTGATCGCCGTGGCGTCGACAGCGCTGGAGAGCGCGGCGTCAGCGTAGAGGTTGAGGATCCTCCCACAGAACGACGTGGGGAACGACTTGGGGATGAACGGGCCGAAAAGCGCCTCGAAAGACGGTCCGATATACCTAACAGGTCGAGCGCCGAGTTCCAATGCAGTTTAGCATTTAGGCGCATGTTGTGAGAGACGCAATGCACCCAGGCGGAGCGGCCCACAGCCGTGCCAGCATTGAACTCGAAATTCTTTCCCTTGCGCATACGAAGACGCCATCGGCAAGGATCGTCGAGCGGCTCGGCCGCTGCAATGTCTATGAGAGGGATCCGCTTCGGTTTGCGCCCGGCCTTGTGCCTATAGATGAGGCAATCGGTGCGCAGTTCCAAACCACGCTCTTGCTCTTTTCCCTTGCCGATGCCAAAGAGACCACCATGCCTTGCCACCTTCTTTTGCTGTCCAGTCGCAACCAGCTCGCGCCATAGACGAAGACGCCCTGCGAGGCCGCGCCATGACCTCTGAATTAGTAACGCAGCCTCCTCCGGATCTAGGAGCCCACTATATTCTTGCAGCTCCATGCGTTCAAGCCTAGCTGCACGTGCAGCGCGCCGTGCCGCGTTACCACGAACACTGGCCTGTAGTATGGTGGCTGCATGGGCACTATGCACCTCGCGGGCGCGCCGGGCTGCAAATGTTCCCGCTGCAGCTCGTCGCCCCGCGCACCCGCGCACCCGCGATTGCAGCCTGGTAGCAGCTACCGCACACTCTGCCTCTCTCGCTCTTCCATCGGCTGCCGCTTGAGCCTGCGCCGCCGCAACCGCCGCAGCTTCTCCAGCACGCGAGGTTGCTACTGCGGCAGCACGCGCACGCGCCGCTCGCCCTCGTGCAAGCGCCTGCATTGCAGCTGCCGCTTGGGACTGGATGATTGCCTCGTTAGCGTGATTGCTCACCACTTCTGCATCGTGAAGCGCGCGATCCGCCCTCAGCGCGTTGAGCTCCGCATCCTGCGCCGCCGCAGCGGCTCTCGCTGCTGCTTCCGCACGCTCTTTTGCTGCAAGCATTCGTCGATCTGCATCAGCGCGCGCCACCGCCGCTCGCCGTCGCGCAGCTTCGGTGCGTGCATTCGTGCCACGGATGGCTCGCTGCAGCATCGTTGCTGCACTCGCAGCCTGTGCTTCTACCTCTGCAGCAGCCTCCGCCTGGGCGGCCTCAGCGGCCTGTGCCGCTTCGAAGGCTTCAACCTGGGCGGCCGCGGCTGCCGCGTTCTCGGCGGCTGCCGTGGCCTGCGCACGGGCGGCTACAGATGCCGCCAGGTCTCGATCCCTCCGCAATTCTGTCACGCGACGGCGTGCAATACGGCCGCGGCACACGCGCGTTAGCCGGTCTGCCGCAGCATATTTGCGCCGAAGCAACTCGTTGCGGCTCTCATATTCCGCGTCGAATTCGTCCGTAGAGTCGTTTGCCGCTCTGTCTTCCTCGTCAGCGATGCTCTCACGATCCGAGGCGTCTACATGGAGGTCAGCAAAAGGGTCTTCGTCACTGCTTGCCTCGCTGGCTTCACCCGCCTCTGCCTCGACGCGCCGTCGGAGCTCCTCATCCTCCTTGAGGGCCGCGCGCACTTCCTCCTCTCGCATCGCCGCCAACGCAGCCAATTCTTGCGCCTGCCGAGCGCCAGTTGTTCCTTGACTAGCCATGTCCTGAGCTGCCAGTTCCGTAGCTGCTCGTGCCGCTGAAGCCGCCACCAACTCTGCTCGTCTCTCTGCCGCCGCGCGGCGTGCGAGGCGCACGCGCTGCAGCTGCTGCATTTTGACTGCGGCAGCTGCCTCTGCTGCGTCGGCAGCTGCCTCGGCTGCAGCCGTCCGCCGGAGCACGGCCACGGCATCCTCGCGACCGCGAGCCGCCTGTGCTTGTAAGAGCGCGGCCGCCGCATCTGCCTCAGCTGCGGCCAGTTCGAGCCGCATGGCGCGACGCCGCTGGAGCCACGCCACGCACACCGCTGTCAACTTTCGCGCGGCTCGCCTAGAGGTGAAAGCGAGAAGACGCCGGCGCCTCTCCATTGCGGCACGAGCCGGGTCGGGTATTTCTCCCATGGCGATGAGCGAGCCCACATCGCGTGCGTTCGCCGCCGCTGTTGCCTCATTGTCTCGGAGGCGACGTGAGAAAGCGTCAATTTCGGCACGAGTCAAGATGCCATCGCCGTTGGTGTCCGCCTCTCGGCACGCGTATGCCACGTGGGCCGCCTCCGCCTCGTTCACCACGAGCGTCATAGCGTCGTCATACCGTCGCCGTGCCACAAAGTACTCTAGCCAGACTCGTCTGCTCGCCTCGGGATCCCCGCCCCGTGCGATGTAATCATACCACCCGATTGAGGGGCCCACTAGGGAATTGACGGCAGTGAACACACCACGTACGGCGTGGCCTGTGGCAGCTGCAGTCTTGGTAGCAGCATATCGCGGATCATCCACCCACTCCACAAGGGAGGCAAAGTGCTCAAGCTCCGCCGCTGAGAGCACACCGTCACCGTTGGTGTCTGCGGCTCTGAAGGCGTACGCCACTTCATCCGCCTCTTGTTGGCTAACCACGAGAGCCATCGCCTTGTGGTACTGCCTCCAGGCAACGAAGTAGCGGAGCCATGCGCAGCGAGCCGCCTCCGCATTCCCGCCCGCCACGACCCAATCTTTCCATCGCTGCTTCTCGTCGACAAGTACGTCGTCGCGGGCCGCGAGCGACATGGGATTGACGCGGAAGGTGAGTGCCGCGGCGAGGTGCGAATCGAAGGTGCCCTCAGCTGCGGCCATCTCAGCGAAGGCAGCGCGCACGCGCTGCAAAAGCCGCTCCTCGCGCGCCCGGCCGCGCCAGAGCCCTGTGCCGCTGTGCTCACGCCAGGCCTTGGCGGCGTGGGCTGGGTCGTTCCACCTGGACCCATTGGCAAGCTCACGCACCGCAGCCTCCTCGTCATAGTTGACGACGAATTCGAGGGCCGGTTGGATGTCATGTGTCTGTCGCGCGCGCAGGCCCTCGTAGACGAGCCACTCGAGCCGCTCCTCTTCGGCGCGAATGAGCCGTCGCTCAGGCTCGGTCGATGCAAGTAGGCGCGCCTCCTCCCAATCGTGCTCGCGTAGCGCGACCCAAAAACCCAAATTGCGGCGCGCGGCCACCGAGCCACCGCCCACCCACGGCTGACCCGGGCGATGGGCGCGGACCATCTCTTCTTCGGCGTCACTGACCACCATCTCCAGCGCCGCCGCGATGTCTTCAGCCTCTGCATAGCGGGCCATCCAGTCCACGCGAGCGAATCCGCACGCCACCTCATAGAAGGTTCCACCGCCCTCTTCCGCGAGCTCCGCTGCCAAGTGCCAGTCATAGTGCGCAATCGCTGCCTCGAAAGCGTCGCGCTTGCGGCTCGCCGAGATGATGGCGATCGGCTTGCCGCCGGCACCCACTCCCGATGCTGTTCCAGCGACTGCAAAGCGCTTTGCCAGCAGCCGGCCGCGTGTAGCCGTGTCGCTGGCCGCAGTGGCCGCCGTACTGCCTATCTGCTTGGCGACCGCCGTACCCACCTGTGCGGACGTGGACGCTGCAGCACCGACGACGGCAGCAGACTTGAGCCTCGCCGTCGTCACAGTCTTGGCGGCTGCCGACTTGGGGTCTGTCTTCCACTCGGCAAACGATGCGAATGCGGCTAACTCCGCCTCCGAGAGCACGCCGTCACCGTCCGTGTCGGCTGGCTTGAAGGCCGTGGCTACCTCGGCAGCTTCCTTCTCGCTCACAACGAGCGCCATCGCCTCGTAATGGCGTCTCCAGCCAATGTGGTGACGCAGCCAGGCGCGGCGCGCTACCTCTGGGTCGCCACCTGCCGCGATCCACCGCTGCCACTTGACGCTTGGGGGGAGGATCATGTCAGCAGTCGCACGTAAAGCTGCGCCGCCCATGGCCGCCGCGCCTGCTCCAGCCCTCGCTGCCGCGGTGGTCGTGGCGGGAACGAGCGCGGCCGCCGCCTTGACGGTCTTGTGCTGCGCAGCTCCCACCGTCTTCAACGCGGCCCGCTGTGGGTCCTCGTACCATTCTGCCAAGGAAGCAAATGCCTCGAGCTCCGCCTCGGAGAGCACGCCGTCACCATTCGTGTCGGCCGCCGCGAAGGCTTTGGCGACGCGCTCCTCCTCCTCCTTGCTCACTACTAGGGAGCGCGCCTCATGATACTTGTGCCTAGCAATGTAGTGCGCAAGCCACGCCTTCCGGCTCTCCTCGGGGTTGCCGCCAGTACTCACGAAGGACGCCCACTCAGCCTTGTGCGGTGCAGTTGTCTCCCTCGGGGCGAGGCATCTGCAAAGTGCATGCCACCATGACGGCTGCGACCGGTTGGTCATGGCCACCGTAGAGTCATCGCTCGTAGACATAAATGTGCGCGTGGCGATTGGCACGGCCAGCGAAGTGGTGAATCTGGGGCTGAGTTCAGGCTCCTCATAGGATGCTTCGACTACTCTAGGCTTGCCCGTCCACATGTCAGAGTCTGAATCCGAATCATCGATATTTTCACGCATCGAGCCGTCCGGCGACCTGTCCCTATTCGGGATTTTCTCTGCCGTCGCTCCATCTGAGGCACGTACGGTTTCGGGCCTCGCCTGCTCGCTCCTGATCTCCTCTCCGTAGGCGTTCGCAGACGTCAGATTTGTCGGGGGTGGGTCGGCGATTCCGGTCAGAGGCATCATCCCGGGAGGGGTCGAGGTGAGCGAAGGGAGAGTGCTCGGCGCAGACACGGAGCATGAGGGCGATGGCATCTCGGGCTGTTGGTCATGCTGCGCATCGCTTGCTAGCGAGAAGGCGTCCTCCAGGAGATCGGATTGTGCGAGTGACTCGGGCGGCCAATGGTCGGTGCTCAGCATGAGGTCGTCCTCCGAATCCTCTTCCAACCCGGGCTCTGTCGATTCGCGCGCGACGGGGCCGAGCATAGGTTTATAGTCTGGCTCAGCTCCGGCAATCTTTGGCGTGGGCTCGGGATGGTCTGTGCTATCGTCGTCCGAGCCATCTGACTGCGTCCCAAAAGGTCTTGCCGCCTGGCGCACAGGCACGCCCGTCTTGTTCTTGGCCTGCTGAGCGCGACGCACCCGGTCCCTCTTCTGCTGTTCGCTCGCAGGTGGACCGACGTTCAGGGCGACAACCTGGCTCGCATTGGGCGCGGTGCCGTTGGCGTCCCGGGGGTCAATCACAAGGGTGCGCCCAAACGATTGGGTTCCGGTAGGCGGAAAGCTCGCCGCATGCACAGGCCGTAAGGCGGTGCCCTTCTTTTGCCGTTGCGCGAGCGCCTCGTGCGCCTCGGCCAGTAGATCCGCGGAATTCGCCGTATCCTCATCGGTGAGCAATTCGGAAGCCCTGATGGCAATGAGCAAGGCGGCTGCGAGCTCGTACTTCTCTTTGTCCAGCAGCATCTTGGCTTTTGAGATGAGCATGTGTGACTCGTAGTGCTCTTCGCTGCCATGGTGCGCCTTCACCTGAGATTCGACCATTTCGTGCACTTGATTCGCGAGATTTCTCGCTTGAAACTGCTTTTCCTGCGCGAGCTCACGCTCAGCCAGGGAGAGCACGCCATCGCTCTCAAGCAGCTTCTCGTAGCACACGGCCGCGAGCTCGGCGTCGCCGCGGACGAGATGAAGGCCGATCAGCTGGAGAAGCGTCGACGAGCACAACGTGATCGGGTACGCCTCTTCGAGAGCAGAGAGCGCCGCATCCCACTGGCCTCGAGAAGATGCCGTCTCCGCCGTTGCCAGCAGAGCATCGTGGACAGCCTCCCGCTCAGCGCGCGAGGAGAAGGAGCGGGCGCTCGGCCGCGGATTGATCAGCTCTTCTGCCTGGTCGTCTAGCTCCGCACGAGAGCGCAGCATTTGAGCCGGGAGAGGGGCAGGGGGGTGGAAGGGTGAGGGAGCAGCACCGCCGGAGAGGCGCCACAGCCCCCCTTCTTTCACGAAAAGGAGAATGGGGGGGGGGGCGGCCTCACGAGGAGAGGAGGGCGGAGAGAAACTGAGGAGGGCGAGTGGGGGGGGAGAGAGAGAGAAAGGGGAGGCGAGAGGGGAAGAGAGAGAGAGCGAGGAGGGGGGAGGAGGGGAAGGGAGAGGAGGGGATCGATCTCTGCTGAGAGCTGCTGGGGGTGGTGGGGTTAGTTGGGTGTGGGAGGGAGAGAGGGGAGAGGGGAGGGCAAGGAGGGAGTTGGAACATACAGTGAAGAGGGAAGAGATTGATACTATGAGAGAGGAATCACCTGGAGAAAAGGAAGGACAGCTCCCGCCAGGCAAGGAGGAGAGAGAGGAGGAGATCTCAAAAGAGATCGAGAGTTAGTACTCGAAGTACTCTAGTATCACCGACGAGAAAGGATACGACGTACGCTGGGGCTCTCTCTCTCGCCCTCTCTTTCGCCCCCCATTCAAAACACGCCTTTTTTCTCTACAATAACGATTAAAGTTCTCTACTCTACCTCTAGAGTATCGATGATACACACAGTAGGAGTAGTTTATTTAGGTCTTTTCGTCGCCCCTCCTTCCGCTAGGAGTACTCTTTACAAGTAGATAAATAAAACAACTGAGGGTTAGTACCACTACTGCCACTAGCCCGGTACTATCACGACACCCCTCAGCGCACCTGCCCGCACGCCTTGAGGTGATGGCACAAGACACATACACATATGCATCACTACAAATCTCCCCCCTCGTAATCGCAAATCCCCGGCTCCCATTATAACTCCCCACAAATTACAATGAGGGAAAACCCAGTGACCAGGACCAGTGAGGCGGACCGACCTACGTCGGGCGACTCACAAGGAAAAAACACCCGGGGTGGGGGAGGGTTCTCTCGTCCATGAAGCGGAACGGCCCTTACAGCTCTCGCCGCGAGCGATCTTCTAGGGCCTGGTAAAGGTTTTGTGCCCGAACCCCCAAAGTTTTGTGCAAAAGTTTTGCAAAAGTTTTGCGGCAAAAAGCGTCAACATTGCTCGCGTCACGCGTCCCCCTCAAGGTATTTTTAGCAACTATTAGTAAACTGATAGGGTCAGCATGGAGCGCGCGCCGCCTCCCTCTCCCTCGCCCGTTGCCGCGGCCCTCGCCGCGCTGGACGAAGTACTGATGGAGACACCGCTGTCGCCGAGGCGACCGCGCCAAGACGACCCAGTACTGCTACATACTGGTCTTCCCCAACCTACTTTTATAAGTGGGGGTCAATGGGGGCCTCGCGCCCCCCTCTGCGTCTTTTCCCTTCCCGGTGTTTACTTTTCCCGCGAGTGTCCTCTCCCTTGTTCTTCGTCCCGCGACCAGCGCCACTGCTCGATCGCTCCCGTGCCCCTCTCGCTTGCCTGTGTACTCCGCACTCGTCTCGCCCGCCCTCATGCCGTCCGAGACCGAACCCTCGGTCTCACCCTCGTCCGCGCGTGCCTCGTGCCTCCCCCGTCCGTGTCATCCCATCCCCTGTGCCTCCCTCTGTTCATACTTCACATGTTACTACCACATATAGCCCTTCCACATCAGCACACACAGCAGCCATAGCCTCCCACCACTCAGCCCAACCACACGTAAGATACCTCAATCCACCGACGGCGGATTGGAAAGTAACTCTGGACCAATGGTTCAGTCGCACCGCGCTAGGGAGATCGGCGGTCTTATCCAAGGTCCAAGGTAGATATACGTAGCCTTACGCAAGCCGCACTCATGTTGCGGTACAACAATCGTGATTTGTGCTAAGTGCTTGAAGTGCTTGTGCTTAGAAGTGCTAACAACTAACATCGAACTAATGTACCAACAACACGCTACACACTCACGTAGCCACTCACCACTCACTAGCCGAATTAAGTTTGGCGGGACCATTGGTGCGGCTACCCGGGGCACCCCACGGGCCCACGCACGGGCCGACATGTAAACGGTGCGGGCTCGCGCGCTGCCGCAAAGACTCCGAGCGAGCAACTTGAGCAACTTGCGAGCAACTTAGCCCCATTTCCGAGCAACTCCGAGCAACTCCGAGCAACTTTTACCAGCAACTTTGGGGGTCTGAGCGAGCAACTCTTGCCTGGCCCTACTTCTCGCGGATCCGGGCGCTCGTTGCCTAGTTTGATTCCAAGAAGCAAGAAGGGCTTGTGTTATGAGCGGTGTGGTCGGCGAGGGTTAGGTCGCGTTCTGTCGAATATGGGACGGAATCAAGTTGAGCCATCAAATGTCCGTATGCCCGTTCGCAATAATATTGATTCTGGAGCTGTCACTCTCGGCTCTGAGCGGCTTCCATGGCCAGCGAGGCGAGCGTGGCAGAGGCAAGGTGGGCCAGGGGTTGAGCCCCAGCCTTCACTGCCCACTGAGCTGCCCTTGCTGGCCCTCTCTCCTCTCTCTGGGAGCTCCCAAAGGACCTTTGAGAACAGGCCATGGCCATGGCGCGCCGTATGGCGACGCGCCGCGGGGAGAGCGCTGTGTGAGATTGGAGAGAGGGAGAGGGGGGGTTTTGCACACACTCCCGATGGAGTGCGGTGAGAAACGGGAAGCGGGACCCGTTTGCGTTAACAAACGGGCCGGAAAGGGGCGGCTGACGACAGGAGGGAGATGGGAAGAGAGTGGCTCAAGACGTCTTGGGATACCCCTGTGGCAAGTATCTCGGGGTATACTAGCGGTACGCGGTACGCCCCTAGCTGGAAAGGTTTCTTTCACCCCCCCATCACCAACGCCACTAACAGTCACTAACCCAGATATCCACAAAACTTTCCCGGAGATCTACATTGCGATTATTCACCCATGCACCCTACAGAAATTCCGGATACCGGATACTTCTGCGCTCTGCCTACCCCTAGCTAGTGCATGTGAGGTGCTTATAGTGCATGTGGCTGCACCCGCATGCGCATATCATCTACCTACACACCATTGGCCAATGTAGAAGCAACCAAGATCAGTCGGACGAGCAGGGTACTGGGTTTGAACTCGCCCTCCAGAGATTCCGTGGCCTCATACGCGACCCGAATATCGCTGACCTTCGCTCGCCTTCGGGAATCGCGCCGAGCCGGTCTCGCATGGGTGCGTCCAAGTCACGGCGCCGGACGCAACATGGTAGTAGTAGACTGTGCCATCCACGTCGTGGTGTTCTTCCCAGTCTGGTGGCAGCGAGCCTTCGGTCTCACAATGGTCCGAATGAAGATGATCCGCCATTGCCTTTGCGGCGGAGCTCAATTCTGGGTGCTCCGGCTTCATCCACGACGTCTCATTGGTGAGGGTGTTGTGGTAGTACACCTCACCTCCGCTCCCGGTGAGCTCTTCCCAACAATGCGGTAGCGGGGCTGGCTCTGCCTGGATATCGAGTTTGTCAGGCCTGGTGAATCTCTTGATCGATCGCGCACCACCTGCAGACTTCTTTGCCGATCGGGTCGGGGCATGAAATGTGTCTGGCGGCGGGTTCGGCGTTTCTTGGGCACTTGCCGTACGTGCGCGAGAGAAGAGCGTGGGCCGGCGGAAGGCGAGGCGTTGCGCAAGCATTGCGCCTAAGGGCGCGCCCGTCAAGGAGTGTCGGATACGAAAACCTTGAGCGCTCGGATGTGTCGCAGACGGAGTACCCCGATGGCGGCGGCAGCGCGAGCGCCACTTGACATAGGCGAGGGCGAAGAGCACAAGGAAGACGATGGCACCAAAGGAGCACGCTATGACGTAGACCAGCCACTCCTCGATACAGCGCAGCCCCGGGATGAGCTCGATGCAAGTCGATGGTAGAGGTGCCGCTGGAGGAACTACTGGGATGGACGGTGATGTCGACGGCTGGCTGGTTACCGCCGGAAGGGGGTTGGTAATGGGCGATGGTACAGATGGCGAGTGGTTGGGTGGAAACGAGGGCGGTAGTGGCGGTGCAGGCGGCGGCCACGGAGAGGGTGGGGGAGGGGAAGGCGGCGGCCTCGGTGGCGGCGGCGGGGAAGGCTGCGGCGAGGGGGGCGGAGAGCTGGGAGGTGAGCCAGGCGGCGGCAGAGGGGACGGAGGGGGTTGATCAGGTGGGCTCAACGGAGGAGGTCCATAGGGAGGAAGTGAAGGCTGCACAGTAGCGCAGGGGGAGGGAGGAGGGTCGACTAAAGTGAGCCGGGGAGGCACTGGGTGAGTGGCGGTTGGTTGCGAGCCATGCAGCTTGTGGAGGTGTAACTGTTCTGTTGCATTGAATGCTCTAGGAAACCCTACATTGCACTTCTAGAGGCTGAGGTTCCCAGCGGCACAGTTGAAGGTAGGAGGTGCACGTGGGCATAGTGAATGTGTGAAACATGGCAGCGGAGGTACGCGTGCTCATCATCTGCTAGAAGCAAATCAATCAGCGTGGCCTTGCTAGGTGCACTGCTCGTTGATGCTCGTGCATCGATGCATGCAGTATTGAGTAAGGGCTGGGTGCTAGAATGGCTCAGTTGGCCCTGGCTGGGATCGAACGTGTGAGCGCTTACCGGTGGAGGTACCAATGGTGGCGGGCTTGAAGGTGGACAGAGACCGCATCGTCGTTCGCATGCTGATGCCACCTCAGAAATGGCGCACATCTGTAACGAAAAGGAGTTGCAGTCGTCTTCGTTGTAAATCCCTGCACTTGGTTTGTACGCGTTCTGGCACTCCGCTCTCACGAGCTGGGACACCGTCGTCGCCACCGCCAGTACGATGCGTCCGTGCATCCTCCCGTGCGGCCAGGGCCCAGCGAGCGGCGTACAGCACGCCGCAGAAGGTTGCAGGCGAAGATAGGCGGACAGGCGGGAGGCGAGGCGAGCAGCGAGCGAGGAGCGGGAATGAATGGAAACCGTCCCACCAATAGCGATGACTGGTCCATCTACAGAAGTTGTCGATGGACGAACGAGCGAGGGGGGAATGACCGACCAGCGAAGTTTTATCACGGGCCGACGACAGGTACATCAAGATATCGATATCGGGTCCTGTTGCAGGTTCTGAAAATGAAATCATATAAATCGGCGCTTTCTTCAAAAAAAAACCTCCTGCGCGAGGGCCTATTTTCAGCGCCGCCCTCTTTTTCCCAGTGTTCGGTGCTTAATTGGAAAATGTCGTGAACAAGAAAAAGCAGGGATGCTCACGTGTACGTATGACGACAAGTAAGCGTAAACGAGCGCGATCTCTGCTCAACGGGGGGCACGTAAGCAAGCACTTGGTGAGCACGAGCGATTACCTAAGCAACTCGCGAGCAGCAGGCGGGCCTCGTTCCATCCAAATGAAACCGCCACCACCACGCCACCTCCCTCGCCTTCCTTGACATACCTCTTGACATACTTCTTCATACTGCACTACTTCGATAATACGACACAACAACTATCGTTATAAACGATAAACGATAGGGTCATGGAGCGCGCCTTGCTCCCACCCTCTCTCTCCGCCCACCCCGCCGTGCCAACCGACCACGACATGATAGACGCTGCGCACACGCAGCGCCCTCCATCCAGGGCCACGCCAGCCCAGGTGCCCGCGAGCCACGGCCCGAGCCAAGCCCTAAGCCCTAAGAGCTCAGAGCCATACGGACAGGACTCACCTCAACACTACACAACACACCAGCACAACACACCAGCACAAAGAGGGTGCAACCTCAAGTTTGGTTGTTTTTTGGCAACTACCCCCATATGGACGCTATAAGTTCTACTTGCATGACCCCCACATTATTTATAGTACAAAAGTGCAGGTCTCAGGTGGTAATCTGACGAGCCGGCGCCGCATGTATGTGCGCAGCAGTTCAAAGAAGTGCCGGAAGCAGGCCCAAGTTAGAACTGGGCGTCCTTGTCCGCTTTATCGTCGATTGAAGAAGCGCTCAAGCGCTCAGGTGCGGGGTTTGCCTACTGAGAGAGCGTCGCCAGGCTTACCGAATTTTAACATGCCTCTCGCCTAGTAGTATGCTGTTCTCAAGAGCGTATATATAAGAAAAAGTGCCGGAAACATGACAAACACGCCAAGGCCGACTGCCACAAGCAGTGCGATTAAGCTGATGGGCACGGCAAGAAGGAGGAATATGGTTAAGTTGCTAATTGTCTCCCACTTGTCGCCTTCAAGCGAGTATAATGGCATGTCTGCCTCCTGTTGTATCTGATTTTTTATGAGAGGATGCAACCTCAAGTTTGGTTGTTTTTTGGCAACTACCCCCATATGGACGCTATAAGTTATACTTGCAGGACCCCCACCTTATAGTACAAAAGTGCAGGTCTCAGATGGTAAGTGCAACCACAGGTTTGGTTGTTTTTTCGGCAACTACCCCCGTGTGGACGGTATAAGTTCGACCCCCTCATTAATGTACAAAAGTACAGGGCTATGCGATTTGACCGCAAAAAAAGGGACATCGCAGCCAGGCCCGCCCTTCCACCGCGCCCTCGCTCCTCTCCAACCAAACCAAAGCAGGTGGTTGCACCCCACCCCGGCCAGCGCTTTCAAGGACGCATCGGCGCACCTGGTGGTGCGTAACTACAAGTTCGAGCTCAAGAGCCTCATCACGATCAGCTCGCTCGCCAAGGCGGTAGAGAAAGAACCAAGGCTTCTTTTTCCTCCAAGGCAACCAGGAGCGCACCAAAATCCTCACCAAAGAGGGAATCCTCGTGACGCAGGGCAAGAAAGAAGTTTATCATCTCTACGTTGCCCCGAAGCATGGAACCTTCGCCTCTTTCGACTTTCCGCGCAAGATTATGCTCAACGTCAACGGGGCTCCCTACCCCATCGAGTACTCAGTCCGCAACTGCCGCGAGCTAGGCGGAGACATCAAGAACTTGAACATCCATGCCGGGCCCAAGGGTTGCAAGGGGTACAACAAGAGCTACGCCATGGCGTTCCAACCCCCTCTGCGCATCTGCGTGTGCGAGGAAGAAAAGGCTGCGCGCCTCGAGCGCGAAGAACGCAAGCGCACGGCGCCACCGAAGATGACCGTCCAAGGGGCCATGAATCCGGACTCCACGGAGCTGTGCAAGCGCTTTCCCAACGGGAAATGCCCCATGAACATTATGGGCAAGGCATGCAACCGTTCGCATGAATACCCGGGCGCATGGAAAGACGGCAAATGCACGATAATTTGCGCGTTCCCACGCGCGAGCGCCGGTGCCCCAGGGAAGCAGCCCAAGGGCGGATTTTGCGCCCTAGGCGCCGACTGCAGCTACGTGCACAAGTACGCGAAACACGCCCGCGACTTGCGCCGCGCTAACACTCTCATAGTCTATGCGCTCACGTTCGACTCCACCCGCGGTTACCCAGGTGAGGGGCCAATCACAATCGTCTCCTACAACATAAACGGCGCCGGACACGGTGCTCTAGGCTCGGTGCTCGCCCAGGCGAGGAAGGCTAGAGTGCTAGAGTAGACATCATACTACTACAAGAGCTACACGCCTACGCCGACGGCAGGCACCTTCGAGCATGCATGACCGCCAAGGCCCTGGGGTGGCAGATGGTACACGCACCTGCTAACGCCTCGGACCCGGCGAGTGGGGTAGGAATCGCGGTGCGCGACTCCTCCCCCAGGGTTAAACTGTTACCGGACACGACCGAGACGCTAATAGAGGATCCCCGATGATGACGGCGAGAGACACGCACCTTCACTTCAAACACATAACCCATAGGCGGATAGGCACCTACAACCGATTCGCGGATAGGGACAAAATCTGCCGTATGTGCAAAGAGGCTAACGAATCTTCCACCCACTTAGGAGAATGCCCGAGGATAGTCAGGATACTCGGAACACTCGACAAACTAGCAAGATACACACCCCGGGAGAATAGAAGCAGAGAAGAGGTAATCATAGATAATTTTTTCATGCATCCCGGGGGGAAAACGCCAAGATCGCTCACCATACTATACACCATAGCATGGAGATATATCATAACAGACTTCTACAGAATACACTATGACGGCATTGAATTCGCGGAGGAATCAGTGCTGATAAGAACGATAGACAGATACACGACGCTGAGCAAGGCGCTGATGTATGCGAACGCGACAGACTCGGCTAGGACAGCCCAAGCGGGGCTGGGCAGACAGCCGAAGAAGAGAATCGACATGAATGATATACACCCACTCTACACATTAGGTACAAGAGGAAAGCTGGAACCTAGCTTAGAGCTGCAAGCGCTGACCACCTCGCTGGGGGTGGCACATATAATAGCCGAAAGACCCGACTCAGAGCACAACTGAGACGAGAGCCACGAAGGCGGGACAAACATCCACAGAAACAAACAATCGGTCACCACATACGAGAGACACAGTAGTCCGCCCACCAGTCACGCGTACACAATAGACCGACAACAGGCCTGCCCGGAACCCGCGCTCTGAACCAGGCTCGTGGTAGCGCACCCGAGCCGGACCCCGGACACCGAAGACAAAGGAACGAAGGGGGGCAGGGGAGGAGGTGGAGGGATGGGAAGACAAGGGCGATGTCAGAAGGGATGGGGAAGTACCCTAGTATAGTAGGTGTGTAGCCCAGAATCTTCAGATGTTTTTTTTAATGAAAGTCTTACGGGAGGGGAGGCACTCCCCCATTCAATGTCTGACGCAGCCACCTACGCGCCTCTCTCTCACTCCTCGTCCCTCGGGCACCCCACCTCGCGCAGCCAGCGCATGGTGTCCGCGTGACCACCCCTGAGGGCCGCCGCGTACACGCTCTCGTCCCACGGACAGAAGCGCTCGCGCAGCCACATCGCCATCGCGAGGTGCCCGTTGAGCACGACCTCACTCAGCAGCGAGACGGACATGGGCACACGAGGGGCGGACACCCCCGCCGACTGGTACCACGCAAACACTTCCCGCAGCCTCTGAGGCGGGAGCGAGGCCATTCCACTTGTCCAATCTGCGCCCCCTCACCCCCGCCCTCGTAGCTATGGCATCGGATGAAGGCAAGAGGTACGAGGCAAGCTGTCTTACCGTGCTACTTGGGGGAGTGGCTGTGAAATCTAAACAAAATGACAAAGGAAATTTCGGGGGAGTTCCGAACGAAATCCTGACCCTCGCGTAAACTACTCACGACTAACGACTTACGAGTAACAACGGCCCTCACTCTAAATCTAAATCTACGCGCGTGACGCTCCTGCATGTGACTGGTCGGTCGAGCAAACTTGTAATCGATGTTCGTTCTGCGGAATCGGCGCAAGAGGGAGAGGACCGTCAGAGCGGGCCAGAGTGCTCAGCCGGGGGGAAGGGTGCAGCAAGGTGGAGAGGGGCGCAGGCTGGAGATGTCAGACCAGAAGTTGATTTCCCCAAGGCTGACGGACTTCGAGATCAAGGACACCCTCGGCACGGGAAGCTTTGGTCGGGTGCGGCTGGTGCGTTACAAGGAGGACCAGCAGTACTACGCGCTCAAGATTCTGAAGAAGGCTGAGGTGATCCATCTAAAGCAGGTAGCCCACGTAAAGACGGAGAAGAGCATTTTAGAGGAGATCTCGCACCCCTTCATTGTGAACCTTTACGGCTCGTTCCAAGACCCGCTGAACCTCTATCTGGTGATGGAGTACATCAACGGTGGCGAGTTCTTCTCGCACTTGCGCAAGGCTGGCCGCTTTCCCAACGAAACCACCCGCTTTTACGCGGCAGAGGTCGCGCATGTTTTTGGCTATTTGCATCGTTTACACATTCTTTATCGTGATCTTAAGCCCGAAAACCTCCTCCTTGACTCGAATGGACACATCAAGGTTACGGACTTCGGCTTTGCGAAGAAGGTAAGCGCGCTGTGCATCTGAGTACAAGTGAGCACATCGTTTGCTCCCCGCACGGGATAGGTGCGCTCGGACAAAGCGGCAGCATTCAGTGGTCAAGCTTTCTGCCGCAGGTTCCATACCGTACGTGGACGCTCTGCGGCACCCCCGAATATTTGGCTCCAGAGATCATCCTATCCAAAGGTCATGGTAAGGCGGTAGATTGGTGGGCTCTTGGCATCCTAATCTATGAGATGCTCTCTGGTTACCCTCCATTCTATGACGACGAGCCGCTTGGTATCTACCAAAAGATTCTTGAGGGGAAGCTGAAGTTCCCTTGGCATGTTGATCGTCCGTCTCGAGAACTGATCAAGAAGTTGCTGACCTCGGATCTGACAAAGAGACTTGGCAATCTCAAGGTTGGTTGCTGAATTTCCGCCTCCCATCCGTGCCGATGTCATGCTCTGATCAAATAAAGAGCGCCGCCCGCCTTTGACCGTGGACAAAAACCACACAATGCATTTGTAGGGTGGCGATGAAGATGTCAAGAAGCACAAATGGTTTAGTGGACTGAATTGGTCGAATCTTGCAGAGCAGAAGGCGCCTATTCAACCTATCGTGAAGGCTGCCCATGACACATCAAATTTCGAGTGCGTGCCGGCTGTTCTGCGAGGAATGAACTTACAGGAATAGAGGCTAGTAGATGGCCGGCTATCAAGCCATGTACTGTTGAGATGAGCGCAACTCCCATGAAGCATGAAGCTGACTACGTCCCCTTGTCCTTTTCCACTAATATCCGGTTCGTAGGAAATATCCCGACTCCATAGGCAAGAAGACGCCCATCAGCCCGAAAGAGCAGGCGATGTTCGATGACTTCTGAATCGGGTCTCGCAAAGCCTTCGTAATACTTGCTTCGAAGTTTTGAGGCATAATACCGTTAGTGGTCTGATTGAGGAAATATGTGGCCCACATTTACCGCATGGATTCGAACAACTACAACCATCAACCATCGGTCATGATGAACATTTTGTGTTTAGTGTCAAGAGAGAAGAGGGACGCTAGTAAAGCAAGACATTCTTGGGATATCTTCGTACTGCTGACTACAAACACCCTCCCCCAAATGGCGGTTTGCCTTCATGCTGTACCCCAACGGCGGCGGTGAGGGAGCTCAGAGTGGGCGAGTGGGATGGGCTTTGGCCCCCGCCCTGCGCGCGCTAGAATAAGAGCGAAGGCGCCGGTTTCGGGATTCCCCCCGTCGGGTATTCCCTCCCCTCCCCCTCGGGTATTATTTCTCCCCCCTTTCCCCCCATTCTTCCTCGCCCCTCTCTTTCGTCATCAATGTTCGTCCACCCACTTGGGTATTCCTCCCCCTCCGCTCCCCGTCCCCGTCGAATATTCCTCCCGCTACTTTCGGCTTTCGGGTCCGGGCTCACTGCCCCGCTGCCCCAGAGGCCAGGGGCCAACCAAGCAGCTCAGGGGGTAGTGGAAGCTGGGGCTCAGCCCCTGGCCTCTTCTGCCTCTCCCTCACGTGCCTCGCTGGTCGTGGGTGCCCCCCATAGTCCCCTTTCTGCCTTGTGACCTGGAGGGTGAAGGGGGTGGGGGGAGGGTGAGTACAAGAGCTGGCCCACATGGGCCTAGGAGCCTAGGAGTGCTCCTTTTGATCCGCGTACAACGACAAATCCAAAAGGCCTGCCCGGACCCCGCACTCTGAACCAGGCCTCAGGTAGCGCACCGAGGCCGGACCCCGGAAACCGAAGAAAAAGGAAAGAAGGGGGGCAGGGGAAGAGGTGGGGGGAGGGAAGATAAGGGCGGTGTAGATAGCGAAGGGAAGTCCCGTAACTAGTAGGTGTGTAGCCCTGAATCTTCAGAAGTTTTTTTTTCCTTTTGATCCGCGCTCACTGAGGGTATGGGTCAGGGTGTTGAATGCTCATCTCATGCCAGAAGGCGGAGTCTGAGGGTGACCGATGGCCCCTTCTGGAGGGGAGTTGGAGCCGGGGGAGAGGGCACGAGGCGCCTCTCGCCTCTCCCATGTGAACAAAGTATAATCTTAGTTACCGCTCACCGCCGTACTCCGAAAATACTGCTTCAAAATCGAGTATGTAAGTCCCCAAGTTTGACCGAGTCTCCCATGTAACTGCAGCGAAAAAAATTGCGGGAAATCGCATGCCTCAATACTTCTAGTAGTACTATAAATATCCCCACATCTGCAATCAAACACCCGACGTCTCGAAGGCCATTGGCATGTCGATCCCTTCATTCTACCCCGCCTGGCAGTGCAAGGTCGGCATTGACACACAGTTTCGAGCAATGCAAACAGCGGCATATCTCCGTCGGCCAGCGACCTCTCCAGTCTTGATTGAAGGCGAAGCCCTTCGACACCCACCAATAGGAGTTAGGTCGCTTTACGCACGTGCATTCTGTGCCAAATCGCTGGACGGCCTCCCGATCAGGATTCGCCTTGCCATCATCTGGATAGATCACGGTTCCAAGTTCGCGCGTGTCCACTGTGCGCGCCATGCAGCCGTAAGATGCAGCGCGCAAGAAGTTATCGCCTACGCGCGAGTGCGGCCAGTCGTACAATACATCGGCTGCATGGCGGAGCATGAGCTCGCGCCGTCGCGCGATTTGCGCTTGAGTGACCTTGCGCAATCGCCTGATGAGCTCAAACGGGTTGGAAATGAATGCGCCCTGCTCTACCTGCAGCCAGATCTCTCGGTAAGGAATCAGTGAGGCGAACGCACCCGACAGCCGATCGGCAATGACGACCGGGATGCATCCTGAGGCGATAGCTGTATACAAGCGTGATGTGACTTCCGTGTCGCCATGTGGGACTAAACAAAATGTCGACTGTGACATGAGAGCAGCCTGCGCCTCGTAAAGATGACCCCACAAATCGCCGCGTAATTCTCCGCGAGAAATGTTTCGTGGGACGTCACTCACACGGACATCGGGCGAAGAGCCCATGAGCTTAGCTGCGGCACCTCGGATGGACCGACCTAGTTTGCAACACATGTCTCCAGCGTGCATCGAGCCCTGAAAGGAGAGGAGCCATCGACGCTTCGCGGGCCGTTCTGTAGGGACATCTTCCAAGGCCGCATCAAGCGCCTCGCCCGAGGACACGATCAAATCGGCAGTCTGCGTATCTGATAGCCCCACAAGCGACCAATTGGTGGTCTCGCTCATCAGCATGTCGAGTATGCTCATCCCGCTGAGGGCAGACGTCCTGTTGGCATGTGCCGCCCTCTCACCGTGCTGCCTCCTCTGACCTGTTTCAGCAAGGCCAGCCGTCCCGTTCACGCGCGCGGGCCTCTTACCGTGCTGCCCCTTTTGGCCAATCTCATCAAGGCCAAACGTTTTGTTCACTTGCACTGCTCTCTCATTGTGTTGTCTCCTCTCTCCGATCCTAGCGAGGCCAAACGTCCTGTTCATGTGCATCACCCTCTGACCGTGCTGTATTCTGTGCCCCATCCCATTGAGCCCAGACGTCCCATTCGCGTAATCCGACTGATGACCATGCTGCCTGTGTCGGACTTCCCTCATCTCGTGCATCTGTGTTGTTTGGGAGAGCATCCTCGAAGGTGTGTTCTCATGATCTATAGTAGGCGTTCCGATGTGACCTTGCTCCCTGAAACCGTCCACCGACCTGATTGCCCTCTGCGATAGACCCTGCGTTTGGTGAAAACCACGATAGTCTCTGAGAACGGCCTCCGGACCATCATGTGCGTGTTCGCGTGCTGACCTTGAATACGCTTGTCTTAACATCGCTATGCGTGTAGCATGAGGATTTGACACATAAGGAATTTCGATGGTGCAGCGCCCAATCCCCGATGCGACATAGAGCGGCGAGTATGCTCGGTCACGGCCTACGATAGTATGTGCGAGCTCCTGCGTGAACGATGGGCCCAGTCTGGAGGCCAATTTCTGGTTGTCCTCTATGCATCCAGTGGTTGCAAAAAAGTGGTCGTGGCCAGCCTTCCGCCCGTGACGTGGCCGGAATGTAGGGGCATTCATCAGCGCGAGAAAGGCGGCATTCATCCTCCCCGCGTGAGTAGTGCCATTGCAGCTGCCCAGCTTGAAGCTCACCACCTCCCAGATAGGCACATAGAAGAGGAGCGCCTTGGCGGGGTCACGCGTGCGCCAGCGCGAGCGCGAGAGCAGCTCACGCATCTCCACCTCAGCGAGCCGCTCGTTGAAGGGCGAGGAGCGCATGGAATCGAAAGCAGGGCAGTGGCGCATCCAGCCGAAGTCGAGCTCTCTGCCCTCGTACATGTAGAAGAGTGGAGGGTCGAGCTGTGCCGGCATGGGGGCCGAGCCGCGCGCGCGCGGCGACGCCATCGCCCACAAACGGAAGCCCCGCGCCTCCCTCTTTCAGACCCCCTCTCCCAGCAGCCTTGTAGGCAGCCTGTGAAAAGTTCTCATAGAGCTACTACTATTCAGCATATATTCAAATCGCGTAAAGTACCATACGTAGTCTTTGAAGTTACCCGATACCCTGAGTTCGTTACTGGTTACAAGTAGGTGGTACAAAAAATAGTCGAACGCGAACGCAACTCAAACTTTTTGACCGTTTGAACATAGTCAACTACCTACTACTCCCTTGACCCCCAAAGTGAAACTGTGAAAAACACGGATAATTTTCCTCGCGCCGCGTACACGCGGCGCTCAACACCTCGCGGCTGTGCCGCGAACACACCCAACTCAAGGCGCGCGACAATGAACACCCGTCAACTACATACTCACCCCCCCTAAAAAGTGAACGCGCGTATTATTTTTACCACCTACTTGTACTGGACACGCGCGAGACGAACGAGGGAGAGCGAGGGACCCTCCGTCTTGCTGCACACCGACCGGCTGCGCGCCTACGTGACGCATTCATCGTAGATGATGCGATTTCCAGGCTCTTATCTCTTATCTCCACTAGGGAGGGGGAGGGGAGCTGTACTCTCCACGATCCCTACGAAAACACTGACGGGAAGCATAAGGGGCAACCCAGCGCTCCCGGTCTTCTGGAAAGAGGCTATTGCTAACTTCAGAGAACTAGACATACAACCTTCCTTCCTTACACGAGAAGGCGCGCTATCAGCGCTATCACAACCAATATGGCACAACCCACACATCCCGCCTCCAAAGGTGCGCGCCCCATGGGCACGCCTGTGGGAAGCGCTGCACACTAACGTAGTGCACAACGTGTTCAAGGACAGCGCCTTTACGACACCGTATAGCAAAAATGAATGCTCGGCATACCTCGAGCACCTACCTGAGACCTTCGCACATGAGGGCCGCACAATACGCAAAAAGGAGTTCCTAGACTCATGCAGGCGCGCGTCGCACAGCGCCGCCTCTAGCGTTCTGTTGTGGTCGACGTCGATTTCGCACGAGCGCGAAAACGTTTTTGGGTCTGTGTGTTGAATGGCGTCGAAGTAAAATGTGCATATTTCTCATAAGATTCTGCCTCGTATACCCATTACCAGTAGCATACCCCAAGATCGCGTGATAAATCCTCAATCTTGACTTGGTGAATTTTCACATTTTCACCCTTAGAAGTTGAAAGCCCTGTTTGACTGCCCTACCGGAAGCCAAATGCCAAATGCAAATGCCTAATGCCAAACACATAACACATAACATATGTATTTGGCTGTATTTGAAGCATGGGTTGTAAGCCTCGAATGCATTCGCAATGTATTTGGCCGGAGGCCAAATATATCCGTATTTGGCTGTGTTTGCAGGCCCCAGCACCAGCACAGTGTTTCCCATCTAGGGATACAAAATATACTAGTAATACCTAGTAAATACTACAATACTACGGACCCAAAATACTGCAAGTGTACCGGTGGGGGAGGGACGGGCTGGCAGGGAGGAATAGGTTTGTCCGAGGCCTCCCACCCTCTCCGTTCTTTCTTTCATACACAAGGAGCCCGCCGCGCCGAGCGGGTGGTTGGCGGCCGCTCTCGCCGCTCGCGGCCATCAGCTGCGATGGACGGCTCAATCGTGGCGACGCTCGCCGGCGTCGTCCTCGGCTTCTTTGCGTGCACTCTCACCTGCATTTTCTGCCGCATCTGGAGGCGTAACCGCTACTACAAGAAGGTGCAGCGCTCACTTGATGAAGAAGAAGCTGCGTTCCAGGAGTGAGTGACCCCCATCAACCCCACTACCAGCAGCGCCCAGCGCCTTACCGCCGCTGCCGCTGAGCGATCTGTCCCATCCCCAATCGTAGGACACTGGCACGCACTTTCAGGGACGACTCGCAGCTGGACGAGGCAGACCAGGTGAAGCTGCAGATGTTGGAGAGCTATATGGCGAGCGCAGGCATTGGGGAGGGGGCAGCAGGCTCAGCAGATGCTCCGCTGCCGTCACGCGCTGAGGACGTTGATAAATTCATGAGCGACCTTGCGGCGGCAGCGGCGGGAGAAATGCCGCCCGCGAACGAGCCGAAGCTGCCCGAGCCGTAGCAGCTATAGCACATGATGTACTAGTAGAACAATGGGATGTTTGCGGGCGTGTGTGCATGTGACAGCATTGACTCATGCTTTACATCCTCACCCGCGCGGTCATGTCGGTCGCATTGACTTATACTTTACATCCTCACCCTCGTGGTAACACCACTTGTGACCGAGCATCCCATCCTGAACTAATCGATCGTGGATGGGACCTCCGACACGGCCCTTGCGTTCTGGGCCTTCGGATCTTCTCTTCGTCGATGCGTGGCCAATTGATAGGGGATAGGGGCATGATGCACAACACACCAAACCTCACAATTGAGCACCAATATCATTCAGACACGCAACCTCCCCAGTTTTGGCTGAGGAGGATTCTTCGACAATCACTGCACCATGGTCGCGCTTGCGCTTGTGCGTTATTGTGATTCTTTCATTTCTCCATCTCCTATCGTATGTCTTTCATGTGCTTTATGGACGGCCTATCTAGCTGTTCTCGGCGGCATGCCGATAGCTTACGACCAGCTGCATCTTACCATGGGAGGGTATTTAATGTTAATGTGCGTGTTGCGTTTTGCAAAGTTACACACGACACACGACTTGCGGAAGATAAAGCGTAAAGCGAATATTATTTAGGTTTTAGATTTTGCGGTGAAGCGCGCGCTGCAGGCGCGGCCCCCCTTTAATTTTATTTGTGAAAAAATTTAATGGGGCGCGGCGCGGCAAAAGGACGGGACTAGCGCGCGCTGTGCGCTGTAGACGCGGCGCCCCTCTAATTTGATTTTCAACAATTTTTTATGGGTCGCGGCGCGGCAAACAAAGGGACGGGAGGGACTAGCGCTCACACAAGACAGGATTCCCTGCCGCGGCAAGTGTAGCAAGCACGCCGTGCCTTCTGGAGCCTCTGATCTCCCAGCAAAACCACGGTCGCGCTCCGCTACTTTCGTCTACGGAGGGCAGATCTCCCTCCCCTTTCGCTGCGCTCTGTCGGGAGGGAGACCACCACACCTCGTCGTATAGCTCGCGCGTGACGTGCCTGGTCCTGTTGTGCTATCTCGCTGTCTTTCGCCGTTGGCTGTTCGACCATTCATATATCGGAGAACAGGAGACGCCGCGTTGTAACTTGGGTGACGCCACACCGCCCAAACATCCAGGTAAAACTCTCGTAAAAGAGAGAAGAGGATGGGTTGCAGCGTTGAGTCCTGCGGTCTGCCGCGCCGGCCGCCGATTCTACACCTTATCGTCCGGACGGGTGTGGTACTCCCTGTCTCTTCGATCGTCGCGCACTATTCTTATAGTTCGTAGTTCGTCGTTCGTCGTTCGTTCTTCGTTCGATTCTCGATTCAAGGTCGTTTGCCTTCATTTGGTACCCCTCGTTTCCAAATACGCGATGCGCCGCTCCCGGAACAAAAAAATCTTCTAGTATTTGAGCAAACGAAGGCACCCACCTCACAGTGCTCAACCATGTCTATAAATGGAATGTCGCCTGATGATATAGTACTCAAGCGATTGCAATGGATCATAAGAAAGATGGACGAGAACTTTAATAAATTCATAACACCTCTCTTTCCGCCATATGCCAATTCTAAATCTGCCATGCAGGTTATGGCGGAAGCATTGGACAGCATCAGTCCGCCGCCGCCGGTTGGGAGAACGATCTTGCGCGGGAAATTGCCCGAGAGGAAGGTTCCTTGCGCTGCGGAGACGTAGAGGTGCCAGCGGGTAGAGTGGGCTACTTTCGACACGAAAGTGCCTGACTCACCCTCGAGTTTCATCCGTTCGCGGTTCCCCTTTAAGAAAGTGAGGCCTTGTGCCTCAACCGCTTTGACGAGTGAGCTTAGATTGATTTTCGATGCTTGTGCGAGGCCGTCCGCCTCGACCACGATGTGGGCCGCGACGTCTTGGAGCGCCTCGTAAAGGGCCTTGCGAGAGGAGGTGCCTTTTTTGTTCCATTCGCCCATCCTGGCCCCTCGTGACCAGCCCATCGCTCCAACCCCCCCTCCCCCCTTGGTCGACAGGCAGACAGGTGCAGATTGGGGGCCCCAGAGGCTCAGGAGCGCCACGCGCCAGCGAGGGAGAGGCAGGGGAGGCCAGGGCCCAGCCCCAACCTCCTCTGCCCCCAGAGCTGGCCTCCAGGAGCCTCCGGGGGTCGCCAGGGGCAGCTGCAGGCCTGCCGCAGGCGCGCCATCGCGCGTGCCTGCAGGAGAGGGGAGAGAGGGCGCGGAGAAGGGGGTGGGCGGAGCGAGAGCTCCGCTCACCGAAGAATAGGTAAGTCCCGCACCTGCACCTGTTTACAAGATAAGTCGGGGCTGAGGCCGCCGGCCGCCGCCCACTCGGAGACACAGGAAGAAGGGGGGGAATGATCACCGGGGGGGGGCGCGGGCCACCGGACCATATCTAAGCCCTTCACCCCTATCCCCCTAGTAGTGCACGGGGGGAGTCGCCTTATGGCGGGGGGAGAAGGGCCGGGGGAGTGGGGGTGTAGAAAGTTTTCCTACGTGAGTAGAAAGTAGAGGGTCCACGGCCGCGTGTGCGGTGAGACAATTAAAAGGTTTAATATTCGGTAAGTCTTTTGGAATCCTGTGCGGCAGGATTGCCCCTCGTTTCCGTTATGGTGCGATTCCCCTTCCAGACGGGATCGCCGACAGATAGATCGCCTTCTGATCGTGATCGTCGTCCGTCGTCGTCTGACCGGAGTGTTTGGGTTTGATTTCAGTCGAGTTACGTGAGAAGGTCGTGAGGCGAGTGTCGGAGTGTTTTCCTGGGTGTCCGTGTCCGTCGTCCTGTCGTCAGTCGTCATCCGTCGTTCTCGCTCTCGTCGCTCTCGCTCGCTCGTAACACTCATACCCTACGACTACGATCTCTCTTCGCCGCACCAGCCCCTGCGCCAACACAGCCCTCCTCTCACTCGCCCTCGCCTCTCGCCGCTCGCTCGATGTCGCTCTCGCCGCCGTCCTCGCCCTCGCCCAAGCCCGCCTGCCCGCCTTCCTCTGCTGACGGGCCTCAGCCCGTCAGCACCTCCGAAGTAGTCTCCTTCGCCGCGCCTGCCGCCGGCTTTGCTCCTTCCTCATTGCCCTCAGGCCCTATGGGCCACTCCAATTCGTCACGCGCGGCCCCCATTGACCCCCACTTATAAAAGTAGGTCGTTGAGGAGCTCACGAGATCGAGATTGAACTCAGTGTGGGCCACGCCTTTTCACTTTTCACCGCCGGCTCGGCTCAGGTGGTGCTGTCAGCATTGCCTCTGACTCGGGGCTGGTGGCCCCGTCCGTACTTCGGTGACGCGAATACGAATATGTGTGGCGAATATGATGCATCTAACATTCGGTCACGCGGATATCTCCTAGTAGTATACGCTATCCTCACACGCACGCACGCGCGCACACACGAGCGCACGCGCAAGCGGCTCTCTTTGTCTAGCATGCAGTTGCAGTCCGATTTTGAGCCCTAGATGCGACGGACGAGTACACATGGAAGTTTAGGATGCCTTGGTCATGGCAAACGGATCGTCATACGAGGGGCACATGTCGGAGCTGCGCTCTCAGATCCATGTAGTGGCTGACGAAGTCATGGCTTGTTGAAGTAATGTGCGAAACATTGTGCACGAGTGCAATCTTCCGTCGCAGCCGAATTCACCCACTAGACTGAAGACGGCGGCGGGGCTTCCTAGAAAAAGTATTTCCTCCTCCTTTTCGACAAGTTCATGCCGTCGCCCGACAATCAACCTCGTAGACTCGGAAATGAGATTACTGAATGTATGGCGTGTGCAAGGTGTGTTGATGAATGAAAGCTGCGTAAAACTTAAGTGATCCGGCCCCTGCAATGATCAGCGACGAGCCGACGTGTTCTTGGCTCTATGTCCGTCCGTACACGCTCAA
The DNA here is from genome assembly GCA_018136815.1 of Isochrysis galbana. Lineage (NCBI taxonomy): Eukaryota > Haptophyta > Isochrysidales > Isochrysidaceae > Isochrysis > Isochrysis galbana. The sequence goes on along the minus strand of CM030932.1, from coordinate 8,582,107 downwards.
CCATCTGAAAGATTGGATGCGGCTGTCCCATGGCTTTCGAGCTCAGGCTCATCGGATAGTGATGGCGGTGCGCTAAGAGCTGACACGCTATTGGAGGATGTTATTGTCGCGGCCTTGCCGGGATGCTCTACAGGGTGATGCATTGAAAACTGCCAATCACAGCCCACGCCCTGCTCGAATCGAGCCAGCTCTATTTGCAATCTGGATGAGTGATAGCAAAGACCGGAGACTGGTGAGATGACCGATAGCGGCAGATGGACCAAGAAGCTGCGATCCGTTCTTATGTGCCTATAGTACTCTTGTGCATGTGAGTCTGGATGTGTGGGCTAGGCGAACGTCCATGAGAGAGCAACCAGTGAGGTAACCGCACCTGTGCAGTCTATTGCAGACGCGCCGAGGCTGCTTGGCTCCACCATCGATGACCCCCCCGTAGCAAAAACGCCATCGCGCATAGCTCGCTAGCACTTGCGAGGAGCACACTGCCATCAGCACGACGATGAGCCGACTGTTCGGCCGCTCTTGACGTCTCTCTGTGACTAAGTCGTGGAGCAAGCGATAGCCAGCGCCTATGTTGTGGACGAGAGGAAACAAAATGAACACGCCGTCTCACCGATAAGCAGCAACCGGGCGATATACCCATAGACTACCCTTGCATTGGCAACGAAGGCAGGCGCAGAATAGGAGGGTGCGGCTTGAACGAGCTTTCCCGACGCTCTGGATCACGCCATATGACTGGGTCAGCAGAGGCGTTGTTGAAGCACGAGTGCTTATGTGTGCATACACCTTTCTCGGTGGCGACGATGGCGTCAATGTAGAGAATTTCATCGGAGTGGTCGGCAAGTACCAGGGACCGAAGAAGCCTCTCGGCTGGGAATGGCGTAGTAAGCGCGGCTGCGAGCACACGAGCCGACCTGCAGGCAAGCGGCCCAGTGAATATGTGGATGTACCATCAAGTTGCCTTCGCGGTAATGGATGCTAGTCAGGGATTATGGATGTGCTGGTCCGGCGATGGAATCATGAATGGCCAAAGGAGAAGAAGAAAGACTCACCTGCACTCGCCGGTAGAATCATCCTCGCTGCTTTCACACAGTGCGTGCAGGAGCGCATCCTTCCGTCGGAACCGTGAGACCATCCAGTCGTTATCAACCTGTAGTGACAATGACTTGCATTAGTGAGAAACCGGCAAGCACCAGTAAAGGAGTGCAGCGAGGTTGGCCAAAGATGGGAGGGAGGCTTCAATGTGGTGGGCACATCAGGCCGAGATCATGCGTACTCACCAGCTGCAGTGCCGCTCCCATGAACTCGAAAGTGCTATTACGAATGATATCCCTTGCTTGTGCTGCCCATGGCGGCAGCTCAATCGCAGCAGCTGGGTAAGAGCGTGTCTCATACTGTGGCCCATATCGGCACGAGGGTGTGACTTTGTGACCTGGAGCAAGCAAGTTCAGTTGGTAGAAGGGCTCATCAGCGTTATGGAAATACGTGCGAACGAGATGAGCCCACGAAAGGCCGCAAGCAGGCAGCATACTGCAGTATATGGGTTTGACCAAGGGAACTGTTGCATATGGTATGGCAAATGGTTGGACCAACGGGCAAGCAGGTCGCGTTCGCCAGACACTTACTTTTAAGAGTAAAACGACACAACGGGAGCCTGTTCGGGGGCATGCCTGCCTGCCGCAATACTAGGTGAGAGGGGCCGAGCGCAGGGAAGAGGCGCCAGAGCACAAATCCGTCCGCATCAAGTGCCTCGCGAAACCCCAAGTGCAGCTGGCCCAGTCGATGCTGAGAACGGCTACTTGAAGCACTGCGTTCTGCGTGGAAGACGTGCCCCTCGTTGGGCACAGTCGCTGCCTCGTTGGCATCAAGCGCCACCTCGTCCGCCGCGCAACTTAGCATTTTGACGCGCGAAGGCGTGCGAGAGTGGCTTTCGGCGTCATTGGGCATGTCAATGTCGCTAAGAACGACGCGCGCCCAAAGCGCAGGGTCGGAGATCCACTCGTAAAGCGCGTTTTCATGGCCCTCGAACGGTGCCTGACGGGCCCACTCGCCGCCGAGCGCCTCAAGGCCCGCCTTTGGTATGTGGAAGTGCCTTCCTCTGGCTGGCTGGCCTTCGTCGCGTGGACGCTTGGAGGAAACCATCGTTGAGGGCTTGAGGCAATGGATGAGAAGGGCCGATCGAAGACAAGCCGAGTCCGCTCGATTGCCTTCGGACGGACGAGTCGTCGCGCTTCCCCCGTCGCTCTGAACGCTCCCCGTCTCCCCACCCACTCCGCCCCACCCTCGCGCCGAGACCGGACCGACGGTCTGGAGTGCGGCGCCCACCGCGCGCCGACCCACACAGTCGTTTCTCACCTCGCATTGCTCTTCTCATCATGTCACACTTCTTATTTCTCTGTCGCATCCGCGATCGACCTTTTTGTTTTAGAAGTTGTCTGCTTTTCCATGTCCCCTCCTTGTAGGCTAGTCACTAGTCACCGTCGCATCATCCTACATTCGCCCTCTTTGCCCTCGCCTCCTTTGTCGCCTCCCCTGTCGCCTGCTTTGCCCTCTCGCCTGGCTTACCTCCTTGCGTGCTTGCGTGCGTGCTCCTAGCGTTGTCAGGTTAAGTCGAGCGTTCAGGTATCGCCGGTGCAAGGAACCACCCCCTTGTGTGACCCTGATTTCCCCTCAGGTGTTGGCCGTTGGATTATATCATGGCGCTGTTTTACTTCGGTCTTCATCAATTCACTTAGGGGTTTTCGAAAGATTCCTTCCTTTTCCTTATATTCCTGTGCGTAACTGTCGCCCCGTCGGATCGTCCGTCGAGGCGGCTTGCCTTCATTTATTTGGTCTCCTTTCCCTCCGGTTTCTTCCCCTCCCGTGGGACTCTCACCCTACCATGAGCCCCCCCGCGAGCACCCCGAAGGAGAGGACCAGGAGCACCACGTACGCGACGAGAACACGAGAACGGCGTCGCCTTGGCTCGGCATGAGGGCGCGGCCCGAGAGGGCGTGGTAGACGCCCACGCCGAGCACGGCGTAGCCCGTCCCCTTGTGCGCGACCCGCCACACGGCGCGGCGTGTGGTGCGGGCGGCGGGCGTGCCGCGCACGAGCGCGTTGAGCGGCTGCAGCAGGGCGAGGGCGAAGGCGACGATCCCGAGCGTGTGATGTGGGTGCGAGAAGTGGCGCCCTCGGGAACTCGGGAACACAACAAAGTTCTGTGGGTCCTCGTCTATGTTGACGACGCCCGCAACTAAGTTTATACTTGTTTGACCCATGGGAGGGCACGAGCCCCCCCCTCTCTCCACTCCTCCCCTGCCATGGGGGAGGAACCACCCATCCTCCTGGCATGCCTGATGGCTTGCCAGGAGGCCACTGCCCTACTTACTGACCCACTCCCTTCCCCACAGGCTCGCCCTATTCGCCCATCCTGGCCCCTCGTGACCAGCCCATTGCTCCAACCCCCCCTTCCCCCCTGGTCGACAGGCAGACAGGTGCAGCGTGGGGGCCCCAGAGGCTCGGGAGCGCCAGCAGCCCGGTGGCGCAGGAGGGAGAAGGGGACTAGACCGCCGGGGGCCGGGACACGCCGCCTGCCACCGAGAAGCCCCTAGGGGTAGGCATCTTTATCCGGATATTTGTCTTGGATATCTCTGGGGGGGGGTCCCAAATGGATATATCTCGGATACTTCCTGGATATTTGGGGGGGTGGGGGGGTGGGGGGGAGATAATTTTAGCCTATTGGGGGGGGCGGGGGGCACTAACACTAACATTGACCATGCAGATGTGAAGGAATTCACCAAGCAGGTGCTTGGGTGGTGGGCATCTAACCACACCAACACCAAGTTCCCAATTTGGGCCTTAGCTGCAAGGGTAGCTCTTTGTCTGAGCCCCAAACCCAGCTTCTTCAGAACGTGTGTTTTCATTGTTGCAATGTTCGTTTGGTGCTGATCGGGCTAGTTCCTTAGCTGACCAAGTGGAAGCGTCGGTGATGTTGCGGTAGAATCGCAACAAGCGCAACGGCAGCGGCGCGTGACGCGGACATTGGATATTTGCTTGGATATTTGGGGGGGGCGGATGGATATTTCTTGGATATTTCTCATGGATAAATGGGGCATTTTCAATGGATAAAGATGCCTACCCCTAGAAGCCCCGTTCACCGAGCCCCTACGTAGTGCACGAGGGGAGTAGCCGCGAGGCAGGTGGAGGGAGTGGGAAGGGAAGCGGGCGTGGCTGCGAGAAAGTTTGTGCAAAGCCGCGCGTGTGGTGAGGATATTAAGGTGGTTCTTAAGGTTTTCTAACTCTGGCGCGAGACGGCGGGTGGCGGGCGCGTTGGCTGGCCACCTGCCCGCCTCTACAGGCCCTCGCTCCATGTATGGGGCGTTGGAGTTCGGTGATCCGTAGGGGATGGAGGCCCAGGGAGTGGATAGATGTGATGGCGCGGCTGCAGCGGCTACCCGGGGCTTCCCCGCCCGCGCTAGCATGTGTCCTGCGTGCAGCGCGGCAAGAAGGCGACCAGCACGGCGCGGCTGTGCTCTGTGCACAACCTGGAGGGCAATGGGGCGGCACAGGCGGCGGTAGATAAAGGGGTGCTGGTGATGATGATGCGGAGTGCTGGTTGGCTGCGCGGGAGGCTGCTGGAGGCAGACGGGCAGACGTGGGAGGCCTCCTGGGAGTGACTGCTCCTCAAACGGCAGAAGCGTTTGTGGGCAAGAAGGGCGGCAGGGAGAAGCGGTGGTGCACACGCATGGGATGCGTGAGGGGCTAGTCCGGACGTTAGAAGCCACCGAAGCAAGCTTCCCCCGTTTGTGGAGTCCCAGATTCAGGACATGTATGGGGTGTGTGAGGTGGGCTTTCTCAAGGAGTCTGTTCGCAAGCGATTAGAAGCGCAGGGCTGTCGAGCAAGTGTAACTAGTTTAATTCCATGTCCTGTGAGTGACCGTGTGCGCAATGGGCATTGTAGCATCTTGTCATGAGACTCTGAGACCACTTCCAATGTTTCAGAATTTTCATTTACCGCTGCCTGCGTCCCCGGATGCCCACATTAGTAAAAATGATCGGAGTACTCATATTCTTTTTTTGGAAAATGTTGGGAGGGTGGAAAAATAGACAATATGTACGATTCTGAAACATTGGAAGTGATCTCAGAGTCTCATGACAAGATGCTACAACGCCCATTGCGCACACGGTCACTCACAGGACATGGAATTAAACTAGTTACACTTGCTCGACAGCCCTGCGCTTCTAATCGGTTGCGAACAGACTCCTTGAGAAAGCCCACCTCACACACCCCATACATGTCCTGAATCTGGGACTCCACAAACGGGGGAAGCTTGCTTCGGTGGCTTCTAACGTCCGGACTAGCCCCTCACGCATCCCATGCGTGTGCACCACCGCTTCTCCCTGCCGCCCTTCTTGCCCACAAACGCTTCTGCCGTTTGAGGAGCAGTCACTCCCAGGAGGCCTCCCACGTCTGCCCGTCTGCCTCCAGCAGCCTCCCGCGCAGCCAACCAGCACTCCGCATCATCATCACCAGCACCCCTTTATCTACCGCCGCCTGTGCCGCCCCATCGCCCTCCAGGTTGTGCACAGAGCACAGCCGCGCCGTGCTGGTCGCCTTCTTGCCGCGCTGCACGCAGGACACATGCAGCGCGGGCGGGGAAGCCCCGGGTAGCCGCTGCAGCCGCGCCATCACATCTATCCACTCCCTGGGCCTCCATCCCCTACGGATCACCGAACTCCAACGCCCCATACATGGAGCGAGGGCCTGTAGAGGCGGGCAGGTGGCCAGCCAACGCGCCCGCCACCCGCCGTCTCGCGCCAGAGTTAGAAAACCTTAAGAACCACCTTAAGAAGTTTTTTTGATACATTTTTCTCACATAATTCATGCTCGGGTGACCCCGCCGTATATTTTTGTGGCATCTCGGAGGACAGATTTGTTCTGGGAGTAGAGAGTAAGAGTCGCCGGAAGGCGGGTGGGAGGAGTGGCGCTCCGCTCCGGCTGCCGCGGGCTCCGATGGCGGACGAGAAAATGGGCTTCATGATCTGGTGCTCCAACACGGTACTCGAGGACAACACGGAGCTGCGAAACGACGCTCCAGTGAGCATCCGCATTCGCACCGCTGCCAGATCGCCCCATACCTCTGTGCCACACATCTATCCCAACACTCAGTAGGTCTCCCCATATGCTGCAGGCCCCAGAGTTCATTATCGCGACACTCGAAGAGCGAACAGGGCTCCGCAGGCCGCCCAACGCCTCTGTGTGCCGACTCGACGATTTGAATCTCTTTTTCACATCCGGCGGGATGATGGTCCCCACGCGGGTGGCGTTGAGACCACAGGAGCGCCACCCTGTAAAACCAACAAACCCTGGTGGAACATGAGCGAGGGCAGCTCTCAGGCTCAGCTCTCTTGGCATGCGTGTGGCACCAAACGTTCGGTGCTGGGCTCTGGTAATACTGCGCACAGCACAAGCGACCACGGACAGCTACCACCACTTACTTCCAGACCCATCTACGATCTTCCGATTTTGTGTGATTGCCTCCTCTATTTCTTACATGTCACCATGAGCTGTGTTGTATATGTTATGATCTGGGATTTTCTGTTGAACACTAGAGTCTGGGTGGAAAGGGCAAGCGAAAGGGCCAACCAAAGTAGGGCTTGCGGAAGCGGGACCAGCCGCGCGGCCTGTCTACTGATGCTTGTCCCCGGTTATTGCTCGACTAGTAGTGTGCGTAGTGCTGGCGCGAAAGGAGAACGAGGCATCGGTCGGCAAACCAAACAATCGAGCAAAATGAACAAGCTTTCAGCACCGTCACTCAGGGCCAGGGCGTCAATGCAGCAGGCTTTCAGTCAGCGGTGACAAGGGCCGGCTGACGGGAGCATCCAGGGCCTCTCACTTCATATGTGATATGTGCTGGGTGTTGCTATGCGTGCGCGCGATGTCCATTTCCTCGTGCCATCTCGCGGGTTGCTCGTACTGCTGGCCTGCTAGCTGCCAACTGTTTAGGGTCGGAAGCGTCGGCCAGATGTCATCATGATGCATGAGGCCTCATGGCTCATGGCTCATGGCCTCGAACGCATTGGCACTGCGCTTTTGGACGGGCGCCTGCACGCAAAGTGGTCACTGCGTCCCATCACGAACTTCCATAGCCGCACAACAGCTAAATTTCTACGTTTCGCGTTTCGCACATTGTACATTGTCCGGCGGTTGATAGCTATAGCTACTAGCTGCAAACACTAGCCTAGCACAAACAGGCGCAAACACAAAGAAGCTAGTAATACTACGTAGCCTCCAGTAGCACTCACGTAGGAAGTGCATGTGAAGAGCGCCACATTTCGCAGGTGGCACTCCATGACGAGCTTTTCACCAGCCCCTCGCGCACATCTTCCATCTTCACGCCTCTGTCATTGATTGAGCATGTTGACTTTTAGGCTTTTGCCATGATTGGCCGATCGCATCTCCTTAGGCAAATCCTTTGTCTTAATGCCTGACTTGTGGACCTGATAATCCGAACCAAGGGAAGGAGCGGAACGTCGACACGTGCAGGATATCACTCTGGAGGTGTGAGAGGCAGGACCGCTATTGCGCGAACATGGGCTTTGGGGGTCACATGTCTGCAAACCTGTGCGAAAATGCTCAGGTTGAAATGGTGGATTCTCATCCCCGTGCCGTTTTGATTGCGCAGGTGCTGTGTGAGCAAGTTGTCGAAGACGTCCGCTGCAGGGAATGCCTGCTCGATGATGTGTTGCGCCATCCGCCGATTCACCCCCAGCGCATGGGCACAGTTGCCAACACGGGGGAGGCTCGGCAGGATGGCATTCGTGCAGGTCGTGTTGGGATGTCCAGGCCCATCCTTCTCGCAAGATCCGGTGACTGCGCGCTCGTATGCGTCAGGCAGATGATCCCGAGGGATGATCCCCTTCACACCCCGGAAGCAGTCTCCCATCTTGATCAGGTCCCACTCAGAGCGGTGCTTGCGCAACCATCGTAGCTCGTCCCAACTGCAGAACAGTGCGTTCGTTGCACAAAGGTCATCCTCAAGAATGAGGGCGCGCTCGTGTGGGCTCTGCAGGAACACGTGCATCGCAGCAGAAATTGAGATTGTGTAGCACAGCTCTCCGCACATGCGTGGCAAGGAGACCGAGTCGTGTGGTATGCTCTGGTTTGAGAGACAGCCAGCGAAGCGCTCGCGCAAGCACGGCGGGGCAAACCGCCCGCCCAGATGCATCGTCGGGTTGCAGATCTGCGTCTGCATCCACCATTGGTCGGTATGCGGCATTTTTTCCCTGGCTTGCTCAAGAAACGCAATGCCGTGCCACTGACCCCACTCCCTGCTCGAGGCGCCCATCAAGTAGCTCACTCTCTCAGCCGGCATGCCCAGCTGGCCCTCGAGCAGTGCCGCCATGTGCTGCCGCCGCAGCTCGGCGCCGCGAAGCGTGAGAACGTACACGTGGTCAAAGGCGGCGAGCAGAGCGCTCCCTGCCGCGTGCCACCGCCTCGACGATGCCCCCGGGCTAGAGGGTGCCGGCGCGCCAGCCATCGTGCTGCCAATGCCAAGTCGAGTGAGAAGACCCGACGGGAGAGGCCAGATGGAAACTCCGAAATTCCCCTTTCTAAGTATATCAGAAAAACTACTGAGGAAAGGAGAGAGTCTTGTGTTCGGGTGGGTTGAGATGTTGAGATGCCTTGTACTCAGTATTCCAGAGATATTTTAGCGCTTCACGAAAAGAGAGAGAGACCTGAGGGAGGGAGACCTCTGAGGGCTGTCGTGATGGCTAGTGGCAGTAACACTCAGATGTTTTATGATTAGCAGAGTACAGTATATAGATTGTACTTTTCTCGTAGCTCAGCAGTGACAGACAGACAACCCTGAAGGAAGAGGGAACCTCCTCGTCGTCACGGGTGCCTCCCCCACCCCCTCCCCTCCCGGTCCTGATGGCGTCTTCGGCGCGTCGGCGGCCGCTCGTGCTCTCGAGGGAAGAACACGAGGCCCTGGGCGCGGACGAGCTGCTCACGCTCTTCCAGCATAACCAGCTCCTCCTCCTCCGTGCTGCCGCTCGAGCGCCGCTCTGGCGGCTCGAACAGCTTGCCGCCGAGTGGAGGCAGACGCCTGAGTGGGTTTGCCGCGAGTGGGCCGTTGAGAATGGCATGTGCACGCCCGGCCCGCGCAAGGCGGCCGACGTGTTGGGTCCCGCCCCGCTTTGGCCCGGAGGAAGCTGGTACTGCAGCACCATCCTTGAGGCGGGAGGCGAGCATCAGCAAGCTGTCCTCAGCCAGATTGGCCTGCCTACTGCAGCGCTCCGGTCCGAGCGGGTGGAGAACAGCGAGGCTGTATGGATCTTCGCCGGGCGGCACCAGCGCGTCAAGACTCAAGATTCAAGCCCACAGCCGCCGCTCCCTGGGCGAGGTGAGCATGTGGACGAGGTGAGCCACTCTGGTACTTGGCACATTCAGACCTCGGGATGTAAGATTTGGCAAGTCCGGCCCAACTTGGCTGCCTGGCCGGATGGGGCGTTGCCGCCTGACTGGCGGGATTCCGATGATCCAGTACATGTACGTGGGAAATCCGCAGAGCGGCAGGGGAGGAAACGCAAGGTTGCCGGCTCGGCGCTCGACGATTGGCATTTTGAAGGACGAATGGAGAGCATAGCTACCCTGATACTCGAATGTGGTGTCGGGGATGTCCTGCTTATCAACACCCGACTGTGGTTTCATGCGACGTCGATCCCACCTCAGGATGACATCTGCATGTCTGTTGCCCGGGATTTCTACATTGATGCTCCCAAGGATAAGGTCTCCGGTGTCTCGAGTGGGTCGCGGATGACCAACCGAGCCGGTCCGGTGGCCGGCCGGGACATGTGCGAAGGGGAGGAAGTGATGGTTGAGGTTCCATTGATTGCAGTCATGCCATTAGAGACGGTCGATGGAGAGCCACCGTGCCGAGTGTGCGCGAGATGCGCCCAGCCTCTTCCGGCCGTAGGGGGGCATGTATCGGACACAACGAGCGAAAAGGATACGGCACAGGTTCACAACAACAACATCCGACGAAAAGCCCAGCCCCGCACCTGGGTGGATGAACAGGATCGAGCAATTGACATGAAGAGCGGTGGTGCGGGCAAGGATCTAGGCCCACCAGCCGACGCCAATGGGGCAATCGGTCGGCTTACATTTTGTTCTCAAGAATGTGAGGCCGTTTGCGGTGGCGACGCTGCCTCGATGTTGCACTGGTGGGGGGGCATTCCTTCACACCTCTCTCTTGGAGCAGACTACAAACGGTTGGCGCGAATGAGGCGAGCATGCTTGTTAGCTCTGCGTTCTGGGCATTGGGAGACGTTGCACATGGCGATGCGCCTTGTGGCGGCGGCAGCAGCTGGTGGTGACAATTGCGAGGCTGCGGCGACTATCGTGGAGCTAAGGTCGCGCGTGTGCGAATCTGAGACTGACTGGGCGTCCGTAGTCATCGGGGAAGTCAAGAATGAGGACGAGGGGGAGGGGGAAGAGCGAGGGGAAGAGAAATCGGAAGAGGGAGGCGAAGAGGAAGACGACAGGGAGGCCAATGATGAGAACGACGGAGAGGTGAGAGAGGAAGAAGATTGCGGAGAGGAGGGCGAAGTGAACGATGATGCCAAGACGGAGCAGAGTGAAGATGACACAGATGGGGTGGATGAATACGAAGTTGAGCTCTATCAGTGGGAAGAAGACTGGTCTATGACCGACGAACCCTTCGACAATGATATAGCCAGGTTTTCTCCTGCCCTCTCCGCTAATCTGCTCTTGGCCCAGAGTCTTCCGGCTCGTGTGACGGGCGTCGGCTCGGCCTGGGGTCTCTCTCTCGACCCTTTTGGTCGCGTTGATGCCGTCAGTTTCGCCGCCTCCACTGCAGGCGTTCGTCTCGGCGACACTGCTGTTGCAGTGGCAGGGGCGCCCTTTCCCGCCTCGCGTTCGAACAGAGCCGTGACTGCGAAGGCACAGCGAAGACTGCTGCGGTCGATCGAGGAGGCATTACGTCTTCGCGCACAGACAGTCGTTGGCGATCCGACACTCACAAGCTGGATTGGAGTGCCATGGACGTTCTCTCGGCGCGGCGCTGCTGTTATTCCCAGCGTTGAGCCATCATCATTGCTCAGCGCGGCCGCCTGCACCCAAAAGTCTCCGCCCAAGGGATCTGATGAGGATGGGAAAACCCCAGCTCTTGGGGTCGGGCATGCAGAGGAAACAGAAAGATTGCGACAGCTGGTCTTGGAGGCTGGTGACCACTTTCGAGTAGCTGTAGAAGCCTGGGCAATGCAGAGACATCTAGCACAAGGGCAATCAGGACAATGTGATACGCATCGACTTCAGGCCGCCTTGGAGGAGCCCACAAATGGTCAATGGCAGCAATACTATTCGGCCGGCGCCGAGCAAAAGGCCGGACCAACTACGGAAATGGGCCACCTTGCCTTCGGCTCTTCCGTGCGCGACGCCCTTTCCGCGCAAGGTTGGATGCAGCTTTTGCTGGCTGTGCACACGTACTCTTGGCAAGTGGACGCTGATTCTGTTGAATGGGAGGGCGTGAGAGACGAGGTGGATCCGCAAGAAACCAAGCAAGTGAAGAAGGGGCCGACTGGCGGTGGTGGTGAGGTGAACGGTGTCGATCAGGATTTGTCGCCACATAATCTCTCACGATGGTCAGTACGCGTGCTCTTCCCTCAACTCTCCGCAGTGCAACAAATTGTGGGTGTCGACGACGACGCGGGGGCTGCCAACTGTTCCTTGAAGCTCCGGGGCGTACTAGGTGCCGGTTTGCGGGCGGTGTTGACGACTGCCCAGTCCGTGAAGGCGGGAGAGGGCCTTCTCGTGTCCTCGGCTTGAGGAAACGTGTGCGCTCAATACACAGGCTTAAGCAATACTTTAAGAAGAAGAGTATGTTTGTTGATATTCGTTTTCACACCGTGACAAAGAAGGGGGAGGGGGTTAGGGCCAGCTCCACCAGATAAGACTATGTACTAGGTGTTGAAGCTGGGGGCCACAAGTAAAACGCTCAAAATCTTATTGTTGTCAAACGCTAAAAATCTTGTTGTTGTCATGACCTAGCCAACTCCGCTAGCTCATTGATTGGACACAACTTTCAACTAAGTTTATACTTAGTTCAGCATGGGGGGGTGCCTCGCGCCCCCCCTCTCAGGCACCAATTCCCCTCCAGGGGACCTGTCGGTCAACCCCATCTCTGCGTTTTGGCATGAAAAAAGAAATATATATGTTACCCCCCAGGAGCCAACGCCCCCCAGGAGCTCTCGGGGGCCCCCAGGAGCTATCGGGGGGAAATTTTCTCCCGATCGCCAACAGCCCCACCGAGAGCTATCGGGCCCAGATGGGACAATAGGCTTCTAATAGGTTCTATTAAGAGGTCAAGAGGCCTACCAGACCTGTTACCTGTTAATAGGTAATAGGTAAAAAAAAACCTTTCAATATTCTCGCCTCGCGCGTGGCTATAGGCCTATACTATAGGTACCGCTATCGTAGCCACGCCCAAATCATCTCGGATCCCTTCCTCTCCCTAGTAACTTAGCTCAGAAGTCAGAAGCCAATCATATTCATAATATACATCACATACTCATACATCTATAATATTAGTAAAATGAGTTTTATTTTGACCTGTTACGGACCTATTGCGACCTGTCAATAGGTCCTCTTAATAGGAAGAGGCCCCCGAAACCTGTTGACCTTGTACCTGTTGTCCCATCCGGGCTATCGGGGGACCGAGAAAATCCCCCGAGAGCTATCGGGAGATTTTACGTCCCCCGGGGAGCTATCGCGTTTTAAGGTCGGCCCCCAATAGCTATCGGGGGCGAAAGGCGGCCCCCGATAGCTATTGGGGGGAAAACGACGGGCGCCAATAGCTATTGGGGGAAAACGACGGGCGCCGATAGCTATCGGGGGGCTGTCCTCGAGCCCCCAGGCGCAATTCCCCCCCGTAAGCTGTCAGGGTGCCTGTCCCATTTCGCTGGCAGTCACCTCGTACTCTGTCTCTCTTCATACCTTAATCTTACGGTGCTGTTACGATGAATCTTATGGTCGTTCTTATGGCGGTGCCTTGCGACTTTTCGACACTACAAGGAGACTCTCGTCGGTGAGAGTATGGAGGTAAGGGTGTTTATGGAAGAAAACGCTGGCAGCAACTCACCCAGGAAATCCTTTCTTCTTCTTCATATCGCACTCTCTCTCGCTCCCGCACCGCATGTGACAGATGACGCCCTCACCTCTTCTCAATGCCCCTTCCACTGCTGCAGGTGTGACACCGCAGCAGTGGGAGGAGGCAAAGAGACTCTTTTATCAGCTGGTGGCTGATTTCAAGAGCCGCCCCATGGATGCCGCAAAATGTGCTGAGATCGTCCACCTTCTCAAGAACTGGGACGTGCTCAACGTCAAGCAGTGGCGTCTCTACGGGGGGGGCAACCACAACTATTGGAAGAGCAAGTACGAGCTCGCGCCCACGCTGCCCAACAAGCCAGGTTGCAACCTCACTGAGTCACTAGAAGCGTAGCGGACACCTTCAACCTTCAAGAATATTTTTTGTTAGGCTCTGTTCTCCTCGGTCAAGCCGCAAATTTCTCCCTCGAGGACTCAATGGCAATCCCATCGACACATCAGCAAGGTAATCGAGATGGACTATCTTCTCGCGCACAGTCTCGATGCCAACACCCGGCGGCGGTACACGCCGGGACGTCCGGAATTGCTCCAGACGAGTCTCCGAGGCAAGGCGGGTAGATGGGCATTATCTGGTAATCTAACTGAGTACAACCTATTAGTGCACTGTTCAACGTACCAGGGGCGTAGGCCCACGCCTGCGTGCGTAGATCACGGCTAGCCGCCTATTTCTCAGCCTAGTGTGTTGCCCTGGCCACCGAGTCCAACTCAATCTACTTCTTGGGCTCTCCATCGCGAGCTGCCTCGATCTTTGCACTCAGGGGTGCAAGGTGCCTGTTCTAGCACTTCAGACTGTGCCAAGTCTTGCTGTTCCAACAAGGCAGATGCTCTCAACCTCTCGGCTTCTGCCACAGCTAGTGTTGCGCTATGGCATATCGTCGAGATCTCCGCGGCGAGGTACGCAACTGCTTGTCTCCGTTAGGGCGGCGGCCTCAGCCTCTATAAGTGCCACAACGTTTGCTATCAGCAGCTCTGCCACTCGAGGCTCCTCTTCTGCAAGTACTAGTCGTTGACGTGCCATTTGGCATTCAACGTCGCCAGCCAAGATAAAATATTGGGTAAAATAAGTTGTTCAGAATGTGTACGACAAGAGCGACACATACTCGCACTCTGAGCTTGAGTGCACGGCTCCTTGCTCATCGGCGGTGTGAGTGGCATTTCGCAACTGTTGCGTCAGTGACGTCGCCTTTCGTGTCCCAGTCGGTGGTTAAGAGAGCAGGCTCATTGCTGCAGTAGCGAGCCGGGGTCGAAGTTGACCACCTTGTCCTTGCTGGTTGGCGGACTCTTTGAGAAGTTTGTCTGTAGTGGTAGTATTCAGGCCGACACCAACTCCAGGATTCTGTGCCATCGCAGCGGCAGATACAAAGGCGCGCCAATGTCCTATTGCTTGCACTGAGAAGCATCATAGAAAAGAGGCTAGCTGTATGTGCCTCGGGTGTCGCTGGCCGTCACCGGCATTTGCGACACAGCTCTCAGACTAGCTCATGGCAGAGGAGCACACGCCTACGTGTATGTCCGCATTATCGCTGCCCGAATGGTCAATGACAAGTCCAGTTACCCCTGCTTCCCCCGCTTCCGACGTCACCCGAAAGTACACTGAGCTGGACCCGCTACGCCCCGTGCTAGGCATGCTCAACACCGGGGTTGTTGGCATGACGCCCTTCATGCTCAAATCAGCATAGACCAACGCTTTTTCAAGTGGCAAGCGAAGGGAGCTGTCCAAGCTCGAGGCTTGATGCTCGTCCTCTGCCTCGAAATCATCGTCATGCAACTCGTTCGCACCGCTCTCGTCATAGGAGCCGTCGGAGAGCGCAAGCGTAGCTGCTCCTCTCACACTGTCTGCATTCGCCATTCGGAGAATCATATCTGGCACATCTCGAATGGCCGTTTCTCGGTACAACGCCTGTACGCTCTTCACCGGCGCTCGGGCCTCCGATGCAAGTGTGGCGAATAGGTCGTCATCGCAAGCAAAAACTTCAGGTTCCTTGGTGGGTGACCATGAGCACTCATGGTCTGCATGCTTGGCCAAGGTGGAACTCTCCAACTCGATGGCCTGATGCAATGGGCCCCTTACACTAGCAGTTTGTTGTTTGATCTCCTGATGGTCATCTCCAGCCGGTCTGCTCTTCACCCGATCTGCTGCTTGTCTGGCTGCTGCTGTGGTTCGCCGCCATACCCCCTCCTCTCCAGCCGTGACCACTGCTTGTCGCTGTGATTCTGCCATCGCTGCCTCTGCCACCTCTTTGGCCCACTCCTCATCATCCACCCTCTTTGCCAGTTCTGCCTCCAGAGAATCGAGGTCCACACCCTCTGCATCAGCCTCCGCCAGCAGCTCGGCAATCTCAGACACCTGCCCCTTCATCATCACTCCGCCCAGCAGCTCGAGCCACTTGTCGCGGGTGTGCTTCGGCAGTGGCAGCAGTGGTGGCTTGGCTGCCATTTCAGTGACAGCCGATCCGGCGGGAAGGGGCGGATGCGCGCGACTGTGCGAGGCGTGTGGCGACAGCGTGATGGCATACGTGCGTGCCGACGTCCTCATCGTGCCACTGGCCGGGCGAGGGGGTTCCCTCCATCGACTCCACGGTGCCATCCGCGCCAGCGGTGAGCGTCATCGGAGCTTCCCGGCCTGCGCCTCGTGGGGCCGTTTCTGTTCGAGACCGTTTCAAAGTAAGCCGCCTGACTGATCTAAATTGGTTCTCTATAGTAACGCTGGGCACAAAGTAGTGCACACGGGCCGACCCCTCGAAACCGATGAAAAACGGGAAGGAGAGTGTGGTAGGGGCAAGGGCGATGGCAGTGGCGGTCCGGAGGAAGGAGTGTCAATAGTAGCATAGCGGACATCTTCAAGATTTTTTTTAATTTTTAACAGCATACGCAAAGTAGACCAAGCTCGCGTAACAAGGAGGACCCGGTCGTTCACATGTGAACGTACATGGTGCTAAGAGCAAGAGGGAGGAAGTACGGACGAGCTTTGCCACATCATGGAGACCATCTTGACAAAACATAAGATCAAACTAGCCGCTTTAGTAATGCTGCTCAGGCACTTCCCAATTTGTTTCCCTGCCGACGCGGTACGTTTCGCGGATGGCTTCATCGAGCACTGCTTGGCCCGACGACTTTAGCGCAACGTATCGGTTGTATAGCTGCAATGCGGTCCGCGCGTCCTCGATCGAGTCGTGCCGATCATGCATCCGATTCGACATTTGGACGCCAAGGAGGTGCCATGCTAGGAAGCGAAGAGAAATCATTCGCGAGCCGGGCAAATAGAAGAGCTCGACAGTGTCGAGGATTTGTTCTCGCGCAATGTGCACATTGATCATCTCAAAGTCCTTTTTCAAGCCATGACCAACAAACCGGCATCCAGCATCGATGAGCTGGCGTAGTTTGACGTATGCGGCCTTCATTGTGGTGATGTGATGTGGTGAGACGCTCGGGTCGAGATCGCCAGGCCGCAGGCCTGAGTATCGAGTGAGATAGTCGACGACAGGTTCAGCTTGTTGGATATACGAGTCGATGAATGGTACTCCAGCCAGAGGCCCCTCGCCGCGCACACATGACACGCGGGCCAGTGCAAGGCGCGCAGGCTTCACGACGACTGTGGACCCACGCCAACCGGGGCGTGTCACTTCGCGAGAAACAGCAATGAACTCTGCATCAATGGCGACGAGACGGCCGGGGTTGATCGGCAGCTCAAGTCCGGATAGAGGTCGGAAAGACGGTCTAAAGTTGGCTTTTGGGATGGTCGAGCCCGGTGGTGGCGCGGGCACCTCGCGCAAGGAGTACTCGGGCGCCACGTGGGCAGCTTCAGGGATACGGCAGACGGACGTCACTGGGAGTGAAGAGAGGTAAGAGCTTAGACCCCGCCGTGTGTAAACAACAATTGTCGGCCGCTTCCACATGGAATGAGCTTTTCGGACCTGTGAATGGAATTTAGACCGAAAGGGTTAGGAAACGTCAGGGTAGATCAAGCTAGGACACCACAAGCGCAAACTCAAATGAGAGGGGAACCGACACATAAGCTCACACTTGTACTCGCGGCGGAAACAAGATTGATCACGGGGATGGGCATCACGCGCGTGTGATCCTCACCTCGGCTTCGGAAGTTTCCGCCAAACTGAAATCGTTCCAAACGTACCACTGCCCGCCGGGCTTGTCCCATGCCGCTGCCGCTTCTTCAGGAGGATATCCACGCACTTGAGGCGAAGACTTCTTTACCTTGCCATCGCCCGGGCCTCTACACGATGACGAAGACCCTATTGCGGATCCCTCCTCTGAGGCGTCGACCGCAGAAACCTCCTCCGCGCCTTCCGTCGACTTCAATTTTGGCACACGGAAGGCGAGGACAAGATGACCCGAGCCCTCTTTGGCGTGCACAAAGGTCGAGCTCGTGAAAGAAATGACGCCACGCAGCTCGTACTCATCTGTTCCCTCGCCTTGGGATTCGTCGCCTATCTCGGTGACCTTCACGGACGCGGTTTTCTCCTTATGGGCAGCCGCGCCCGCCGTTCCCGAGCGCCAAGTTGCTATGCCATCCACGCGCTCCGATGCACCCTCTTTCTCAAGATCAGGGCCGGGAGGATGCGATTCCTCTTCGCCTTCCTGCACCGTCATCTTGGAGAGTGCCGGATCGAGAGGAATCTCCAATGCAAATCCAGACGGTAACCATGGTCTGCCGTCGTGCTTTGCCTGCCAGTCCTCCATCACTTTCGGGTCAAGTTCGTCGCACAGCAACAAGAACACTCCGGGCGCCGATTTGAGCCGCTTGCGCATCGAAGAACGGCGGAAGGATTTGGTCTCAGCGCACCAGGCACGCGTTTGCGTCTCATGATCAAGGCAGCTTGCAAACGCACTAGCAAATGGGGGGATAGCCGCTCCAGGTGTCGCTGCGGGCATGACGAGTTTTGTGACCATCGAATGCACATTCCGTGTGACCGGCTGCGCGCTCACACCCGGAAAAGAGGTCTCCTCACGCCAAACGGCACTAAACACTGATTCAATCAGTGTAGGCGCCTCTCGTGCTGCCGCGGCCGCCGCTAAGGCTGCCTCGGCTGCGCCTGGTCCACCTGCTGTTTGCAAAGCAACGACCTCGCGTTCTATGCGCGAAGCGAATTCTCTTGCAACGATGGCATCAAGATTTTGCTTTGCGGCAATACGGCTTCCGGCAGTTGGCGCGTGGGCGGCCCCCGTCAATGTTTCGATGGCACGCCGCTGCGCTTCTGCATCGCCATCAGGCCGGGCGGCGGCGGCAGCCGCCGCCGCTTGTGCTTCTCGTGCTTCCTTGCGGAGCTGTTCGAGCAGAAAGGGTGCGAACTTGCACAGCGCGCCTGGCAAGCTATTAGAGGTGGAGAGTAGCGTGCCCTCCACATCAGTAACATCGACCAGTTGCAGGGCGCTCGCCTCACGACTTTGCTTCAATGCGCGACCAAAATTGCGGGGTTGGCAGCAGCTACCCGCGCTTTGACCCATCATGTGAAAGAGGAATCCAAGCTCGTCCGACAGCGCAAACTGAGAAGCTGAGAGGGCTGAACGGCAATGTGCCTGCGTCCATGGCAACAGATAGAGAAGCAGCAGCATGGGATTGACGTAGCCGTCCGCAGCGGAGGTAGCGTCAAGCGTACACAAGTGATCCGTCGTGTTGTGGTCGTTGAAGGAAAAATCATCTGCGAGGCCAAATTTTCCCAGCGCGACTTTAAGTCGGCGGTAGCGCACCCACTCCTCCGGCAATTCGACTTCCTCTGCGGCTTCCGCATCCTCCTCGGCTGCCTTCTCAGCAGCTTTGGCGTCGGCTCGCCTCCGCAAGGTGTGCAGACGGCTGAGGCTGGGCAAGGCGCGATTGAGTGGCAGCCCCTCAGCGGGTGGCACATATGCTGCCGGTGTAGTGCCAATAATGACTTGTTGCTGCGACGCCAGAGCCGCACTTGAAGCTAAGAGCTCCTCAGGGCTCGCATAGCGAGTACCGCGATGACCAAGTAGCTTTCCCGGCCAATTCGAAGCAAGCGGTCCGTCAGAGCCCTCTGCAAGTGGATGGAGAGGTGGGCGCGAGCTGAGAAATTGTGGACAAATTTGAGTCCAGAAAGGTCATGCCGCATACCTGGAGGCTCAGGCAGTAGTAGTAGATCCCCCGTAGAATCACCCCATTCTAAGTGTGGAAGCTCGTCGGGTGGCTCTGCGATCTCGGACGGCTGCGAGAAGGGATTGACCGCGAGAAGCTCATAGTCAAGCGACCCAGGAGCGCACACATCGATGAAACCCATCGAGTCAGCGGTGGCAACCAGCATGCCAGAGGAAGAAATGGCGAGGGAGCAAACTTGGGCTTGACGGGCAAGGCAACTAGTTTGCATCTCCGAGGGCGCCGTCATGCCACCGCGTGCGTCGAGAAGCTGTGGCACGGCAGAGTGAGGCAAATATGAGGGGCTAGTGACGTAGGACAATGGATGCATGGTGATGTTAGCCTGGAATAGAACGGCGCCACACGTTTGGTGGGCTCAAGCCTTGTGGTCGAAGAATTCACAGAATTTAGCGGGGGCCGACGTCAACGAGAGAGACTTAAAGCAATGTAGAAATGAGTGATTGGTAACAATCAGCACATACCTGCAAGGCCCCTGTCGGCGATGACACGAGCACCTGTGACGATGGACTATGCCACCGCACAGCTGCAGCACCTGGCGCAAAGAAGAGCTCGTTGCTAGGACGGGCGAGTTGCCGCAAATCGGCTGTGCGGAGCTTCGAGTCGAACACCAGCTCTTGTTGCCCAAGGGGGCCCTGCACCACCAATGGAGGGGCGATCAAGACTGGGAGCACGATGCGTATATGCCGGCAAGGAGCTCGTCGTCCTAAAGTGACGGAGCGCCTCGATGCCCGCCGCACCCGAGAAGCTGAAAGTGATCTGCACGTGGCAGATCGGATTCTCGCCAATGGGGTTGAGGAAATGAGCAATGCGCAAGATTATGTTGGGCACGTGCGCACCAGCTGCGATCTGAGAGCCGAGGCTGCGACTGCATTGCCGTCAACGTCGAGGTCGTGGATGGCACCGCGCGGAAAGAGGTTGGAGGTGCCAACTGGCTTGAGGGAAGTTCGAATGTCGTACACACGGAGTCGGCTGCAGCAAACGTAGGTAGCGATCAAGCACACCGGTGAGACACGATAGAGTAGGCTGGAATGATGTGCTGCGGGATACGTTCTGATGACCATATGGATAACCGGACATGGTAGCAACTCGACGCATGGAGATTGGCAACCTGTTGCACTATCCTCCCAGTCTCAGGCAATCGGGCTAGGTGGCACTCACCCATCGCTGCCCCCAAGCAGCAACATATTACTCCGTGGCTCAAATCGAGCGACGGCGGCTACACTGTCCGCACTAGCATGACTGCTGAGCTGCGACGTGGTGAGATCAAGCAGTGCCAAGCCGGCACCTCCGCCCTCCATGCCACCTTCCTTACTTGCAAACGCTAACGCCACGCATGCGTTAAGCTTGCTGACACCCATCGACCCGCACACGACGCGCTGAATCCTCTCATCGCTGACCTCGGCCTGCCACGAAAACGCAGAGGCATATGTGATCACACTTGCCACTGCACATGGGTAGGGCCAAATTCAGCACAGCAAGCTGGCGAGGCCCAGGGTGATGGGCGTGCCTGTGGGCATCCCCCCTTCGAAAAGAAGCGCACGCAGTCGAAGCTGAGCGAGATGAGGCCAAACGGGTACGGGAAGATGCCGACGCTCGGTGAGCCGCGCCCATCGAGTGGGAATGCAGCGTATGGCTCACCCGATGGCATGTGGTGGGCGTAAACAAACCCTGCCTGTGAAGCTGTCCACAGCAACTCCTCGCTAGGGTCGAACTGCACGAGATGGAGTGGCACATCGCATGCGGCGAGTGTGCCCAGCTCGATAAGGTCCATCTGTACGCCAGTTCTCTCGCCCGCCAGCTCCCGCTCCCGCTAACGCGTCGAGAGAGGTCAAGGGGAAGAGCTGCTCCCTCTCTCTGTCTTCCTCCCTCCCTCCCTCTCCCCCCCCTCTCTCTTCCTCCCTCCCTACCCCCCTCTCTCTCCCTCCCTCTCTTCCTCGCTCTCTCCCCCTCTCTCCCGCGCTCCCTCTCTCTCGCGCGCGCAGCCAAGTTGGTGGGCGAGGTGCAGCACACCGCTCGCGCCTCCCGACGCTCGATGCCCCCCCAAAATATACTACTGGAGTACTTTACCGCTCCGTACGCCTCTACCGCTCCATTGCCATTGCACAGCGACAGCGCGACGGCGATCGCCCGGCCGCCGCACGCGGCACGCCGCACACTCAGCCTCCGCCACCACCGCCCACGCCGAAGCTGCCAAGCGCACCAAGCATGCCCAAGCCTGCGAGCGCAATGCACTTACCTTCCTCCCTTGGCCCGGGCCAGAGTTTCGAGTTTCGATCCAAACCCACCCAAATTTCGATTCGAAATTTATTCGATCACTTTTCAGCAAATTTCGAGCCTCGTTGCTCGTTGGCCCAAATTTCCATCAATTTCGATTCGAAACTTGTGCTTCGCCGAGCGTGCGTGCACACGGCACACGCCCGACGCGTTGCATGGCTGCATCGCCTACGAGCATAGATAGATGCTCCGTTAGGTATCAGGTCATCAGGTTTCGGTTCCCTTAGCATGATATCAGGTCCTATTCTCAGCCTAATATCAGGTTGTTACGCGATATTATAAGTATAGTAGTGAAATGTCAAAAGAATAGCTTACTTATACTTCTGCATTGCTGATCATTGATTATTAATTATACCCTCAGACGCTAATTAATCTTGCTTCTGTGTTTGGTCGCCATGGAGGGGTGGGGGGGGCGCCCCTCCTCACTGTCTTGACTCCCCTCATGCCCTCATGAGGGGCGAGAACCACCCATCCCCCCTTTCCTCCGCTGTTTTTCGCGCCAAGTGTACGACTACTACTACAAGAGAATTCAATTGTCAATCATATTTATAGTCGCTTGACCTCGTCATGACCTTATATATCAAGCCATCAGGTCATGAGGTCTAGAGGACCTAATATCATGATATCAGGACCTAATATCAGAATATCAGCCTAATTAATGGAGCATCTATGGCCTACGAGGGGCGCTGCGAGGGAGGATTCACATTAATAGTTCATTGTCAGTCATTGTCATTCGTCATTGTCATTGTTCACTTATTGTTCACATTCACACATTATTTCTCTCTGTGGTCAACCCACAGCCCACACAAACAAGAGCACACCACACACTTGCACGATCTCCGCCCACGGTCCGTTTGTTGTAGCGACTCATCAAGGCCACTTGCAGGTGGTTTGACAACTCACCAGATTGTTGCTCCCCATCCATACGACATCTCACGCAAGAGAGAGAACACACGTTCACACGAGGCAGAATTTGGAGAAAGGGCAAACGCAAGACGCGCCGCCATCACCCAAGACGGGAAAGAGTTGCCGTTTATGCGCAACCACTCGAGGACATCATCGGTAAAATCTTCGACGTCCAAAGGTCGTTTGCCTTCATTTGGTACCCCTCGTTTCCAAATACGCGATGCGTCGGTATAAAAGAAATCCCCTCCTGTGGGGACTCTCACCCTACCATGAGCCCCCCCCCCCCCCCGCGAGCACCCCCAAGAAGAGGCCCAGGAGCACCCCGTACGCGACGATAACGGCGTCGCCTTGGCTCGGCATGAGGGCGCGCCCCGAGAGGGCCTGGTAGACGCCCACGGCGAGCACGGCGTAGCCCGTCCCCTTGTGCGCGACCCGCCACACGGCGCGGCGTGTGGTGCGGGCGGCGGGCGGGCCGCGCACGAGCGCGTTGAGCGGCTGCAGCAGGGCGAGGGCGAGGGCGAAGGCGACGGCCCCGAGCGTATGATGGGGGTGCGAGAAGTGGCGCCCTCGGGGCACCCACGCGACGGCGAGCGCGACGCCGGCGGCGGCCACCGCAAAGCCCGCTTACCTGCGAGAGCGGGGGGGGTGCCTTGTTTCGTGGGAGGGAGGGCCGATGGGGGGGGGGGAGGAGGGAGAAACACACCTGCACCACGCGATGCACACGGAGCCAGAGGCCGCCGGTGAGCCGGGAGCGCCAAGCGAGCGAGAAAAAGGCGCCCGAGGGGAGGAGCACGCTGGTTGGCGACGCGCGGTGCCTTCAAACCCTTCGCCGGGTAGCCGGGGGGGGTGCTCCTGGGATTTCAGATCCCCGACAGCGAATAGCGTGTACAGCCACGGAAGCATTTGATATGGTATAGTAGGCTCTGCCCGAGGGTATACCCGGCTTCGAAGTTCCAGAGCTTACGCGGGGGCGGTACGGCGCACCCTTTTCGACGCACGAGGACGCGAAAGCCAACCGACTTCCTGCGGCTTTTGAGGACGCGAAAGTCGGACATGTGCAAGAAGCGGGAGCTAAATACCAACATATCTCCGGGCGTGAAATCCAAATACTTCGCACATCGGCTGATCTTGGACTCCCTTTCGTGCCGAGGGGTCACGAACATCAATGTTTGGTTGTCGTCTGCAAGCCTCACACGGCCATTCTCTCCTTCATTGGAATCAAATATGAACATGTTACCCCAGTTTTGTTCGTGCTCGTTTTCAAGAAGCATCCAAACTTGGAACCCGTCGTTCGGATAGAATTCCCACTGGATGTCATTGTGGATCTGGGGAAAGTACGCGCCCTCTTTGGACAGTACATCCAAGACGATCAAGTCCTCAAGCTTGAGCTCGCGCCCATCACAATGAATGTGCGGCAAAATCATCTTGAGCAACGCATCGATATCCCCCCGCGCGACCTTCCGCTTCAATGCTTGTACATACTCCGAGGCGCCCAAGCAGAAGGCAGCCCGACTCTCCGAAGGAGACGAGGAAGAGTGTCCAAGTCGGTTGTATGCGTGTGAGCTCGACCAACCAAGAGGGACTTGGAACTCTATCCAGACGGAGCGAGGGTTGGATAACTTCCGAAGCCTCATCAGAAACCTCTGACTGTACTTGTCTACTCATCCGAATCCCAATGCAGATCGACTCCCTCCTCCATTCCTTCCGATGCTTGACCTCCTCGAGGGACGGCTGAAAATCTGACAGACCCCTCCGAGTGCGCTGTGTTTCGTTACATGTCCATAGCAAGCGACCCCTCCCCCGCCACCATGGCGAAGCGCGGGCGCGACGCCCAACGAGGCTTCCCGCGCAAGAGCGCCAAGGAGCACCTCCTCCTCGACGCGCGCGGGAGGGTCGACATGGACAGGGCGCCCGACCTGCTGGCGATCTGCCGGCTCGTCCTCGAAGGCGGACACCCGGAGGAGCTGCGCAGGCTCCCTCACGCCATCGCCTACGTCACGAGGGAGGGGGGGGACGTGAACGCGACCGATGCGATGGGGCACTCCTGCCTCCACGTCGCGTGCATGCACTTCGACACGCCCACCGTACGGGCGCTGCTCAAGGCCGGCGCACGCGCCAATGTCCTCACGAGGAACGGGCTCTCGCCGCTGATGACGGCGAGCGCGTGCGGCTTCGCCGAGGCGGTGGGGCTGCTGCTGCGCCAGCCGGATTGCCTGCCCAACCACCAGCAACCGGGCTCGCGCTCCACGGCCCTCCACATGGCCGTGCGGCACCGCCGGGTGGAGGCGGCGGCGCTCCTCTTCCGCGCGGAGTCGATCGTCGACAAAGAGCTCCTCGACGGCACGGGTCGGCGAGCCGTCGACTGGCTCGACGCCGAGACAGGGCGTGCGATCCTCGAGCTGATCAGGGCGCAGAGCTCGCGGGGGTGAAGGGGCGCGCGCCTCGTCCGCCCCCCTCCTCCAACAAAAAAAAAAGAGATGGTAGAGCTTCAGACATCATTACAACCCTCATACGCACGCACACACACACACACACACACACACACACACACACACACACACACACACACACAAAAGCACTCACGGCCGCTGCACGCGCAGCTCATCCCCAGTCAGATCCACACATGGAGTCCACCCATCGTCGTCGTCGCCGCGAGGGTCGTCCTGGATGATCATGTACTCGAAGTCCTCCTCCGCCTCGTCCTCCCCCGTCAAGTCGATCACCAGAGGTGCGACGGGGGTCTTCTTCAGGGGGCCCAGGTACTCTTCCTGAGAGTCGGGCTAGGCAAGGTTTCTTCTGGGCTAGGAGTCCAAGGATGCTTGCATCGCGGTGTGTAGCGGGGAGACTCCCTCGTCGTTTATCCAATGACATACTCCTCCCACTGAACAGTGGGGGGGTCCTTAAGGCCTCGTAACATGGTGTTCGTGTTTGTATTTTGTGTTTGTGGGTTTCGTTACGGGTTTTAAGAGTGACGCGCCATTTTCGAAGGGCCGCTCGCGACCGCACCCAGGGGGGGGGGGACGTTATGCTCCCTCGGGTTTACAAATCATGTATTTCGAGTCATAATATGTACCAGGTCCACACACATAAGGGCTGACAACACACTCGTGCTCGTAATCAGAGTTTTCTGAGACAGTTTTGACCGTAAAACCGCCACATTTCAGTGACGAAATGCATTTTCCATCTCCATCCTGACTCACCTGCGTACCTGCACCACAGAAAACTGAGAAGTCCGATGCGATGCATTCCTCGGCGTTGGCGCTGAAGGCCGTGCCGAGACCGCACTTGGGTGAGCACTCGCCCTGGGCGTTGAGCTCGGTACCAGGGCCACACTGGACACTCGAGACGCATGCTTGGAGCTCGTCGCTGAAGACGGTACCCACGCCGCACGTGGACACCTGTGTGACGACACACTTGCCCTGGGCGTTGAGCTCGGTACCAGGGCCACACTGGACGCTCGAGACGCATGCTTGGAGCTCGTCGCTGAAGACGGTACCCACGCCGCACGTGGACACCTGTGTGACGACACACTCGCCAGCTCCAGCGACGAGACCGATTCCAAGCAGTACGAGCGGAAGGCGTCGAAGTCGAGCACTCTCGAGTTGAATGTACTCAAAGAGACTTCGGCCTGCCTCACGTCCGGCGTTTGCTCCTTCCTCCTACGGAGGCGCTCTTGGAACACGGCCTCGCTGCTCTCGCTGCGCCTCTGGCGCGCGGTGTAGCGCAGGTGAGGGTGGTGCGGGTCACTCACGCACACGGCATTCACAATCTCGACGACCCCGGGGTCGATTCCGATGACGCATGCATCCCCTTGCTCACAGGAGCGCCCTCATGGTGAGCTAGGCCCGGTGTCCTAGGACCGAGCTTTTTTGTATTTGATGTTGCTCGGCCAGAGTCCCCACGGGAGGGGAAGAAACCCTGAGGGAAAGGAGACCAAATGAAGGCAAGCCGCCTAACGTGTCGATGGTCGATGGCGGCATGTGAAGCCCCAAGAAGAAAGACAGGCAGCTCAGCCTTCAGAGCGTTAGGGTCAGTGCCCCCCTCATCATCAGGCATCCCCATGGGAGTGATCGCAGCCGGGAACGAACGACGGCCGGAGGAAACGAACCGCGCGCGGAGGAGAAGAACCTCGCGCGGGGCTCTCCTTGACTTCATATCAAGTATTGCCAAGACCTTGGAGTGCGCCTTGGCTGCGCGAGCTCCGCGTGCCAGGAGCGCTTTCGTCGCGCCGTCGCGCGTCATTGGCAGTATGGGTTGATTCCCAATACCGCCTGCCAAGCCCACCACCCAGCGGCAGAAGATGATTTCTGCTTTGGGTGGTGGGTTCCCGCCAGATGTGCTGTGAGGCGCTCTGGCAAGATCTTGGGCTTTTCTACTCGCTGCAGAGTAGAGAGCTACGACGTGGCCCGTCCTGAGGCCGCCTACGGGTCTCGTCTCATCGATCAGCGCCGAATCTGGCACTGTCAGAGAGAGGAGGGCCGCGAGGGCAGCCTCAACGCGGAGGCTCGTCAGCCACGCGTGGACGGCCGCGTCGGTGAGCTGGTCCTGGTTCTCGATGCCGAGTTCGAGTGAGGGCAAAGCCTGCGAGGGGCGGGTCGGGATGGTCGGGGCGGGGTCTGTGGCAGCCAGGGTAGACGCGTGCGCGCGCTGTGAGGAGCTGGGTGGGCTGCGCGCTGCGCGGGCAATGATGCCAGAGGGTCAGGGGTCAGGGGGTGGTCGGACTGTCGGCAGCCCGACACGGCGCTGCATCGGGTGGGAATCAAATGCCGAATGTAGCTTAGATATAAAGGAACCGATCCCCCCGCGGGCGCGACCGCCAAATCTTTACGGGTAGAGCGTGAGCGCGCGTGACGGAGGGGGGGGGAGGGGGGGGAGAATCGCACCATTTCCTGGCTAAGATTTTCGTGGCGGCAGGTGGCCCCCCCTGAAGGTTTTTTATTGGGCCTCGCGCCACGGTCAAAAAATGCAGCCCAACCCTTATTATTAGTTAAAAAGCCCCTGTTTGACCGCCCTAGTGCGTGCCGCGCATGAAGATGGCAATCAATGGAAAATACCGGAGGTGGGTGTCAATAGGGATGCTATTAATAGCGAACCAATTTTCTACCGGAGGTGGGTGTCGAGCTCGCTCGCTGGCACGAGAGCTCGCGCCGAAGCGGAAGAGGATGGCCGCCGCCGCCGCCGCCGCCAAGCCCAAGCCCCCGCGCCCACCCAAGAGGCGAAATAAGAAGGGAGGGCGCCGGTGGTTGCTCTGCGCCGTCGTGCTCATGTTCAGTCTCGCGCTCGGCTTTGCATTCCAGCTGCGGCCTGAATGGCTGCAGTCGCTCCAGGTTATGGCAGGCCTCGCCAAGCCACGCAGGGCGGCCGCTGCAGCACGCAAGCCATCCGTGAGGCAGCGCTCGGCTGCGACGCGGGTATTTGAGCGGACAGTCGTCCCTTTGGTGATGGACTATGTATTCGGACGCTTCGACGACTTTGCTGCATCAAAACTCACTTTTCGGGATCTGAAGTTGCACCTCGCTGAGTCCATCAATGTGCCTTATGAGGAGTTAAAGAACGATGAGTTATCGGAAGTGATTGAGGATGTCGTAGACGTGATCGCAAACAAATGCGACGGCGGCAGCATCGGGGCCGAGAAGTGCGCGAAGGCGCTGGGGTACGATTTGGCTAAGCAGAGGGCGACCCGAGCATCAGCACCTGCGACAGGGGCATCTGTTGTGGAAGAGGCTGTGGTAGACAGCAGCTAGAGGCTTCGAGAGAATAGTGAATCTAGCTAGGACCCGGGAGGCGATCCGACGGCCATATCTTCCATCCTGGGAGGGCAAGACGACACAGCCCACAGAGAGCAAAGTCAGGACTCGTCGGGGATAGCGAGCAAGACTCCCCCACCTAGACCATCATCCTATTAGCTGTAGTAGTATGTTCTATGTTGCCCAAAGGGCGGCAGATCGTCTTGGGGCCAAGAAAGGACTTCACGAGACAAACTCTCACGAAAGAGCGATTGGCTATCAATTGCTACAGTATTGTTGCCTTTGCCTTTGGCCAGTGGCAGCAGCCCGATATCGGCCCGATATTGGTACTAGTTGTAGAATCTAGTGTGCCTCACCGTTCGCGTGCTAGTGCTAGTGCTCGGCGTGAGAGGAGCCAAAGCCAGCATATGCATAAGCCGCTGGCGCTGGCATAGTATGGTTGTGCAGTCCCACCACGAATAACACTAATCATGAGACCAATGAGAACCCCTCCCCCTAGCCCTAGCCCTCGCAACTCTCTCTCTCTCCGTTTGCATCTAGAGTGCATCGCGTGATACGTGCTAGGGCGAGAGGCGAGGTGGTGATGGTGTGTTGTTTCTGTTTCCTTCCGGGTTAGCCCGTTGGAAGCGGTCCAAAATCGTGCAGGCCAAAAGTGGGTGTAGATGATCCACTACGAAGGCAGCGCATTCTCAGAAGAATCGATAGTCATAAGGTGTCGAACACGCGATGACTACAGGCTCATAGGCAGAGGGCCGTTCGATCGAGCCGGCAGCTGACGCGGTCATGAAAGGGTCGTTGATTGTTGCTTGCGGGAAGATGTTTGACAGATCATAGTAGAAGTCGGGTCTGAGAGTGTCTGCCATCGGACGCTACGAGCGATGAATGAGGTAGACTGAAGGCCGGAGGATCGCGACGCGTGGCGTCGGAGAGTAGAGACGAGGCTAGCTAGCGAGCTAGTGGAACTAAGTTTATACTTGGTCGCCATGGAGCGCGCCGGCGCGACTCCCCTCTCTTTCGGGCCCCCCGCCGAGGGCGCCCCCCCTGTACCCATGGAGCAGTCGCTGGCGAAGCGACCGCGTCCACCCGCGGAGGCCGAGCAGGTGCGTGCGACTCGCGTCGCGCCACACGGCCCGTGGCCCCGGCCGCACCACCCTCAGCAGCCATGCTGGTCCCCCCCATGGGGGACAGCAGACTGCAGACAGCAAGACAGACACAGCAGACATGACACACGAAGCAACCAATGGGCATGCCTCATGGCTAGGGCTTGGCAGAAATGTCTAGACTTTCTTTTAGACATTTGGGCGGATTTTTGCCAAAGAGATGTCTCGAGACATGTCGAGACATTTGGGCTGGTGAGGCCGCTCTCTCGCCAAAAACAAAACTGTCATTCCAAAAACAAAACTGTCACTACGCGTTGTCGCATTCGCGATCGACCTCGTCCGCGGCCTTCGACTTTACTCGTTAGTCGTTCTTAACTCGATAGGCGTCCTACGCGTCACTCTTTACTCGTAACTCGTCACTCGTCACTCGCTCCTTGCCTGGTTGCGCCTCCTTGTAGCCTGTGCATCCTGATTCCCAGGCCTGGTCCTTGTGCTTTGCGATCGCCTGGGTCCCTCCTTGCCGCGTTTTCCCCCGCACTCGTCCTCGTTCTCGTCGCAGGTGTTCGCCGTCGTGGGGTTTCCCCCAGCGGTTAGCCTACTCCCTCGCCCTTGTTTTCATCAGTGCACGGGAAGTGTTGTAGATTCCCTCCTTACTTCTACTAACCCTCCCCTTGTAACTGTCGATCGCATCGGCTCTCCCGTCGTATCGTCGCTCCCCTCCCGTCGCATCGTCGCTCTCCTTTCGGGCTTCTCTTCCTTGTTTTTCCATTCCCCGTGTTTCCCCGTTTGAATGGGGAAAGATACGTGAATGTGAGGGGAAGTGGGGTCAGTGTTGAGGGAGCGTGACATCTTGTTCTTGGTAGTCGTTTTCTCGTTCCCGTCGTTCGTCCTCGTTCGTTCGTTCTCGCTTTCGCCCCGTTCTCGCTCCCGCTCCTACTCACTCTACACCCAAGCTCTCAACAACACTCGCGCACTCACCCTCACCCTCGCTCCCGTTCTCGCTATGTCCGCCCCGTCGCCTCGCTCTGCCTCTCCTAAGCCCGCCTCCCTGCCCCCTGCCCCCTCTAGAGGCGGATGTGTATGTGATTTGAGAGCTTTCAGAAGGTATGTATTTGCAAGACTATCTTCATCGTCTATAGATGGCTTGAGATCTTGAGATGGCTGAATGAGCAAACACCCTACCGCCCAACGCGCCCACAAGCGCTGCGCACCACGAAAAAAAAACTAAGCTGCAAGACATTTTACAGGACATTTGGGCTGCAGGACGAGACATATCTCGCCCATTTCCCATTTCTGAGAGACATTTGGGCAGAAAAACCGAGACATTTCCGCCAAGCCCTACTCATGGCAGAGGCTCCTCCCACCCTGGTGACGGTCGCGCCGCCCTGGCGGCGCGGCCCGAGACCGGGTGGCCCTTATGGGCACAAACAACATCCCACCCTGCATACGTACCACAACAGAAGCATGTCACAACTGAAGCCCCAACTCAACACAACCAGGGCCCCTCTAGGAGAAAGACTGGGAACCGACCACCAACAACCAGCCCACCACCAAGCACCAAACTCACACTCACGGCCGACCCGCATTCCCCTGACGCAGGAGCCAGCGTCAGATGAAGAACAAGAGGGCGTAGACACAGAAGCAAATTTCGACCTCTCCTTCCACCAAGAGGGGGACTACACCTTTCTGGACACGACCGTCTACGCCGCGATAGTCGAATTGCTCCTCGAGCTAGAGGGAGTCGATCCAGAGCCAGACTTCTGGGCACGGTCCATCGCAGGCCCCTGGCACGTAGCCGTCAATGAAGATTGCGCACAACAATTTCAAGAAAGGTATGGCGAACTCACCACTCTTCGCGTGAACCAGACCGACATCACCGTACGCATCAAGATCGTATCAATCGAGGAAAAGATCAACAAGCGAGGCGCCACCTCCCGAAAGTCACTCTACAACGCTCTCCAGGACGTGGCAGCACACCTGGTCGTCGAAGCTGATGGCCTCGCTCAAGCCAAACAACTCAGTCTAGGCGCGCTAATCAAGGCGGTCGAAAAGGAGGGACTAACATTCCTGAAGGGCAACCGCGAGCGAATGAAGCTCGAGGGAGGTGCGGGCACTTTCGTGTCCAAGGCAGCCTACTCCACCCGCTGGCATCTGTATGTCTCGGCGGGCCAAGGATCCTTTATGGACGGTAGCTTCCCCCGCAAACTAATCGTCAATGTCGATAACACTGCGATTCCGGCCAACTACGGGGTCAGGGCATGCAAAACGCTAAGCATGCCGGCGACAATCCAATCCCCGCACAAGCTGATGATTCACGGCAGCCTTCGTGGCTGTAAAGGCTGGCGCCCAAAGACAGCACAGGGTCTACCATTCACGCACCGCCGCAGATGGAAAGCCAACATCACCGAGATAATTCGGACCAAGAATTGGGATCAGCCCGCACACTCGGAACACGAGACCGCGGTCTCAGACCACGACATCAGGAGAGAGTTCCGTAGATACTACGTTTGGCTGTACTCACCCAAGGAAGCCCAAAGAGTCCCAGACCTAGAGGCCGCACTGTCGGACCGCCCTCTCAGCGACCTGGACAAATGCCGCATGGAAGGCCGCATTAGCGTGGAAGAGACAATACAAGCCATCCGGAGCATAGGCCCCGGCAAAAGTTTTGCAAAAGCGCAGGCCCGGATGGGCTACCGGCAGAAGTGTACAAAGCACACGAGAAGATAGCCGCGCCAATATTGACCAAACTATATAACCTAGCACTAGAAAAGGGAACACTAGCATACACGATGAGAGAAGGCACCCCCCGCCACAGAACGACAAGCAACCACATCGCGAAAACGACAATGACAGCACAAGAGACGACCAACACACCATGCAATGACACACACGACTCGACACAAGAAGAAACGGGCCGCCTAGAGGCACAGGAGGAAGACGGGGAACCTCCACTAGGGGTTGGTGCACCCCGCCCAACCTAACCCCCCCAGCAACCTGGGCCCCAAGTAGTGCACGAGGGGAGATGCCGCAAGGCGGGTAGCGAGGGAGAGGAAGGGACGTGGGCGTGGCTACAGTAGTTAAACCCGTGGCCGCGTGCGAGGCGAAGATATTAAAAGGTTTTTTTTTAGCTAGCGAGCTAGTGACAGAGAGGGAGAGTGAGAATGAGAGCTTCTTAGGTCCGAGGTAGACACGGGCCAGACTACAACGAATGGCCTCAAAAAAAGTCTGAGGCCACAGAGACACACAAACTAAACCAAACGGGGCGAAAACCAACCACACCTGGACGGACGGCTAGGCGTCGGCACCAGGGCAACTTATACTTAAAAAAACTTCTGAAGATTCAGGGCTACACACCTACTAGTTACGGGACTCCCCTTCACTATCTACACCGCCCTTATCTTCCCTCCCTCCACCTCCTCCCCTGCCCCGCCTTCTTTCCTTTTTCTTCGGTTTCTGAGGTCCGGCCTCGGTGCGCTACCTGAGGCCTGGTTCAGAGTGTGGGGTCCGGGCAGGCCTTTTGGATTTGTCGTTGTTGTCGTGTGTGTCCGTCCGGTCTCGTTTTGTTTGTTTGGGTTATGTCTGGGTTCCATTGTCTCTGTCCCACCACGGTGCACATGTCGGCGTGGGTGGCCCGCACGCTAGACGCCTACGACATAGTTGCACCGCAAGGCTTCGCCTACTTGGGGCACTCCCTTCGCTCCGGTGCGTCATCGGCGATAGAGGCGATGAGGCGATAAGGGTCCCGAGGGCAAGGGCGGATTGGCTAGGCGGCTGGGCTCCCGGCACGGCAACACGGGACAAGCACTACATAGACCCGACAATAGGTCCGACTTCCGCAGCGTATGCTCTCTTCGGATGGCTGCTAGACCACCGGTACTCCGTCCGCGATGAGTGAACTTATAGGTGTCTTCCACACCGGTGGAACTTCTTCTCTTCTCTCTTCCGTCGCGAGCGACGAGGGGTGTTGTTGGCATCTTGACTCACCCGGATAGGAAGGGAGCTGCTAGCTAGTGCGAATGTGGGGTTTCACAGTAACCCCCGTTCACACCGCGTCGAAGCTCTGGACTTCTCTCTCCGGACTTCGCTCTCCCTACCCACCCATCCCATTATTAGGCTGTGCGCGTGCCTTAGGAGAATTTAATATTATCCTATAAGGCATCTTGACTCACCCGGATAGGAAGGGAGCTGCTAGCTAGTGCGAACCGAAGAAAAAGGAATGAAGGATGAAGGGGGGAAGGGGAGGAGGTGGAGAAGTGGGAGATAAGGGCGATCTCGGTAGAGAGGTAGGGAAACCTTGACCTAGTACCTAGTACTACCCTAGTAGGTGTTAGCCCAGAATCTTCAGATGTTTTTTGATAGAAGCGCGTTGCGACTCTTCGGTCTTCGGTCCGTGAAGAGTGAAGATTCGGGTTGTGTGGTCGTCCCCGTCTCCCGCGGCAGCGGGGCGCGCCTCGTGCAGCTTGTACTCGATAGGTTTCATACCTCTACTCTTCAGTAGATACTCGTAGCGGTGGAGGGGAAGAACCCTCCGCCGCGAGGCGCGGCAACGAGTTCGTTCGTCGACTTCTCGCTGCTGAGAATGGGATGGCCGAGCGGTGCGCCGGAGGGCGTGGGCGAGACGGAGCGCGAGCCAGCGCGGCAGGTCCACTTAGCGGGACCGTCAGTCTCAGAAGCCTCGGCTAGTGCCTCGGCTAGCGCTTCACAGTGCACGCAGCACCAGACGGTCAAACAGCTCCAGTCACTACTCACTCCGGAGGAGGTGATGAGTGCGGTGCACAGTCGACTGGAGAGCTTCTGCTCGGACAGTAAGACGAGGGAAAATAGCGAGGTGATGGCATGGATCATTGACGGCTATGTGCGCCACTTCTCAGCTGAGCGCGCGCACACGTGCGGCTACCGGAGCATGCAGATGGTACTCTCTCATGTGCTGCAACGCACTGGGCCGTCTGGCTGGCCCGAAGCGGCAGCACGTATTGGATCAGAAAGTCCGACGGTGGAATATCTCAGCACGCTCCTCGAGGAAGGATGGCGATCCGGCTACGATCCAGAGGGAGCCGATCAGCTGGATCACTCTGCCACTGCGCCTAGCAAAGGTGGTGGCAAGCGCTACAAGTGGATTGGTCCAACGGAAATGTGGGTCGTTCTGAGGTCTATCGGGATGAAAGTAACAGTTTACGAGTTTGGTGCTCTCAGTGTCTACCAGAAGATGGGTGCGACGCCCAGGATGCAGGCTTCGCCCACTCGCCGGCCCGCGTACATGGTGTTTGCACTACTCTGGAAGTACTTCTCCTCCCATGCAGTCCCCACGTTGACCGACGAGGGGGGTTGTGAATGGCCGCGCCGTTCGTCAGCTTGCCCAGTGATACTGCAGTTCGAGGGGCACTCGATGGTCGCCATTGGCGCAGTGCGCGCTAAGAGTGCGGAGGGGCGTGTGCAACGACGCATTCTCACTCTGGACCCGGATTGGATGCCGGGCAAGCTGGAGCATTGCCTCGTATCTGGAGGAGATGGCTGGCTTGACAAAATGGGGCTGCTCATCGAGGAGCACGACGAAGATGCGTACCAGCTATTGACCGTTGAAGCTGGCTGGTCACCATCGCCACCACCATCGATGAACCCTGGTTATGATTTGTACAACTTCGTTTGTGCGGACGTCAATGCAGGTAGCGATGACGAGGCTGATCTTCGGTGAACACCTGGATGCGCTTGGGGGCAGTTCTCTCTTTGCAGGCACGAGCCTTTGAAGTGATGGATCACATGCGACCCTGCACGAGGGCGGTGATGACTTATCTAGCCTCGTCCAATCCTTCAAATGCGCTTGCATGATTAATCATCAACTAGAAAAATTTAAATTTAAAATTTAGATTTTGCTGCGCTTTAAGTTTACCCTCCTCGCACGATAAGCTTCCTAGAGGGACTCTGCCCTAGGCCTAGGCCTAGCCACATGACTAATGCTGTACGTTCTCATGTAGAAGACAACGAAGGTGCATATGCATATGTCCGCTGTAGCTGTAGCTCGGTGTGACTATCTAGAGGGGTTTGGAAAATCAGGATATTGTTTTTTTACATCAGCCCAACATTTACCCGCCGTCATACCAGCATACTACTGAGACGATAATGTTCTTCACGAAATCCACCAGTGCAAATAAACATCCAGTCATCAACCCCTTACCAGTAGCAAACAGCCGAGCCCAGCACCATGTAAAGTAGTAGTAGCAAGCTCAATAGTAGCACAAGTATTGTATTGCAGGTTGTACTTTCGTGTGTATCAATTGTTCCAGACTCATGGCGCATTGCCGATGCAGCGGAATGGGGATATCATACTACTGCCTCTACGGTGGGATGACGCCACCATCAAAGATGGCAGCATCCTCGCCATCTGGATAATATTGTCTTCTTCGACCTACACAGGCCATGCCCAACTTTGCGTAAAGCCTTTGGGCTGCGGCGTTGCCAGCGCGCACCTCCAGCGTAAAACGAGTAGCTCCTGCTATTTGAGCACGCGACATGCATTCTTTCAACAGAGCCTCGGCCACACCTCTTCGTCGGGAAAAGGGATGCACTGCTATGGAGGTGAGGGCGGTTTCATCTAGAACAGTGGTGGTGAACGCCATTCCCACAAGCTGCGCACTGTTTTCTATGGTTTCCCCCTCAGCCCATGCTCCAATGGCCGTTGTTCGCTCATTCTGCAGTTCTTCGATGAATTGAGCTTGACTCCATAGCCCATTTGGCGGGTAGCAGATCAGGTCCAGTTCGCGTGCAGCCCGTGCACACTGTTCAAGGTTCGCAGTGCCTCTCTGCGCTGGGAACGGATGAATATGGAACCGCAATGCCGTTGAATGTGCAGGGAGAAGGCCGATGACTATCATCACCAGCCTCTTGTC
This sequence comes from Isochrysis galbana, assembly GCA_018136815.1. Lineage (NCBI taxonomy): Eukaryota > Haptophyta > Isochrysidales > Isochrysidaceae > Isochrysis > Isochrysis galbana. Next base: position 8,545,901 of record CM030932.1, on the reverse strand, counting down.
GAGGCGGCACAAGCGGCGCGAACGGACGGTTCGACCTGCGGGTCGCAGCGACATCCCGTCGCCCAACCCTGCGAGCTCTTAGGAGCGAAGCGAACGGGCCCGAGGTAAGGTGACCCAAGTCAAATAGAAGAGAGTAGAGTGAGTAGAGTATTCGTTTCTTTGGTCACCCTAGGAATTCGCTGTAGAGCTCCAGAGTATTCTCTATAACTAGTACGAAATATTCTTCACCTTCACAAGGGCAGAGCATCAGTGGTCGCAACACTTTCACAGGGATATTCTTGCTCTCTCTCTCTCTCTCTCTCTCTCTCTCTCTCTCTCTCTCTCTCTCTCTCTCTCTCTCTCTCTCTCTCTCTCTCTCTCTCTCTCTCTCTCTCTCTCTCTCTCTCTCTCTCTCTCTCTCTCTCTCTCTCTCTCTCTCTCTCTCTCTCTCTCTCTCTCTCTCTCTCTCTCTCTCTCTCTAGATAACAAACACTCACTGTGATCTCTCTCGCCTTTTCATCCTTTCCCCCCCCCTCCCCGCGGCCCGTCCCGCCTCGGCTACATCCGATTCTAGCTCCTGTCCGCCGCCGGTGTGACTTGATTAAACACAACACAAGTACCCAGGAAGGGAGAAAAGAGACCTTAGGAAAGCAGAGATAGAGGGAGGAGGAATAGGAGGAGAGAGTAAGAGAGATGACGAGAGACGAGAGGCCGAGCGGGCGCGGCGGCTGCGGCGCGATGTCGTGGAAACCTCATCTGCTTGTGCTCGCGCTCGCGGCCCCCTCGGCCGCGCTGCATAGGGTGGGGCAGCCGGTGGTCGCGCGGCGTTCAGCAACCGTTGCGATGGCCGATGCGAGCGCGGCCTCCGTCCTCTTCATCGTCGAGGGCGAGCGGGCATCGCCATTTGGCGCGACGTCGCCACAGCCGTCCCCTTCGTGGCGTACAGTCGCTGCGCACATGGCGCGGAGGATACCCGATTTTGACGAGCGGCTCTCGGCGGGGGTAGTTGATGTTGCCGATCTTGAGGCATGGTCGGGCGCCAGCGGCAAGTGGGATCTGCTTGTTGCTCTCGGCGTGACGAGTGCTGCAGCAGCGCAGACACTTGTTGACGCTTCAAACAAGGCTCGGTCAGCCGCGCTCCTATGCCAGGACTGCGATCCGGCCATCGCTGCCCTCCAGCGAGTTGGTAACTACTACAAGACGCCAGGCAGCGGAGCGGCTGCGCTCTTGCAGGCGGCGCGCACCACCGCTGCTCCTTGGTCAACGATGGCGCAGGGGAAGCGGCTCTCCGAGCAAGTGGACCTCCTGTTCTCACGCCACTCCTCCGAGGATTTACTCTATGCACTCTTTTTCGTCCTGCATGCGCGCACGATAGAGATTGACCTCGTGCGGTACACCATCAATCCCACGTGGGAAAAGGGTGCGTCGCCCACGGGCAAATGCGTGGTGTTCCTTGAGCTCAGCCCGTGTGTAGTCAATCTAGCGTGAGCCTAAAGGCATTCCCTCTGTATCTACCATCAGGCTTGATTCAGAATGCAGCTGAATTCGCCAATATGATCAACTGCTGTGGCGACAAGATTTTCGCGGCCATAAGCGACCCGGATACCAAGGCCACTATCGATCTCCTCAATAAGTGTGACAGCCGTGACCAAGTGAGCTGTACCCTTTTAGGGATTCGGAAGTGGGGCAATGCCATTCGATATGCTCTCAAGCTCTCATCTGATTGCCGTTCACGGCCCTGCTTTGCACGCAGGTCGGCTCATACCGCGTCATTGTCTCGTACGAGACACCGCAGCTTGAGGATTTTTCACTGTGCATCCTCCAACAGAACAACGTCTTTGGATGCGATGCGTCCATCCTCACCTCGCCACGCGTACCTTTGCTTCGGAAGTGGCAAGGCCGAGGCATAGACGAGGCAATGGCGCGGCAAATTCTGATCGGCCATCTCGATCACCCGGAAGCGGCGACAGTCTCGCAGAAGAAGCCATGGTCGTGGAAGGTGTGGCGCTTGCAGACCCTAGCCCACGTTTTGGCGCCGGGATGCCTCTCCATGCGATCAATAGGTTGCATGCAAGTATTCGGCACCACACCCGTTGCCCCCACGCAAGCTTGATTGGGTCGATCCTTGGCTCAGGTGGTCTGTGGTGCCAACCCTGCGTACGACACCTTCCCGGCTCAGCATCAAGTCTTCTACCCAAGCGAGCGCTCGGCCGCTGCCATATGGTACGACCCGGTTTTCAAGGTGGAGACTTTAGATGGGCGTCAGGTTAGCACATCCCGAATTTCGTATGGTGTGGTACGGTGCAATGACGTGGGGCTTTTTCGATGCAGTGCCTCGCTCTCATCTGCGAGATCCCGCGAGCGCCCCGCTGGGAGCATTTACGCTTCCATCGCGGCTCCATAGATACTACGTAGTAGTATGTGCATTTGAGCGCACAAGTGGCTTTTGGCCCAAGTTTCCGCCTATCTTCTCGCGCAAACTGGTACTCACATGCTCCGTCGCGGGGTAACGCAGGTGTGGACCAAAAGGCACTACCGCTGTACACCCAGGCATGTCGATGACGATTTGCAAGGTAGGATGTTGATGCGGTGCACATCTTGCGCTGCCAATAATGGGCATCTTCGGCTTGAGCACGCCTTGCAGATACCACATGCGTGTTGGGATTAGTGCATGGAGACCGTTATCCTGCAACCGCCGCTTGTGGGCTCTTCGCTCTGTTTTCTCATTGCCCCGCACAACTGCCTTCCGATCTGAGATACTCGTTTGGTTGCCCTCTCCCTCAAGGTGAGGACGGTTCGTCATTTGGGGCATGGACATTCTCGACTCTTGACAATGGTATCATTTCCAAGGAATATTGGACGACTGTCGACGCAGCCGATGATCTCTCCTGGGTCGTCTTGCATTACTCGGGAGCAGCAGCTGTCGTCGGTCAATCTTATCTGGGCGGGTTGCTTTGCTCGGCCGATGGCAAGTGGCCTGCAAGCGCACGTGAAGGTAAGGAACTCGAAAGGATTCGCCTTGCATTCGATAAATGTGGCATTCAACTTTGGGAACTCTACGGACACGGCCCTCCCGGCGAGAGCTCGGACAGTGGCCCATCGCGCTCCTTCATGTGGACTGACGCTCATGACAAGTGGGCCATCGATCACCCGCCGCCCCTAGAACCAATTGGCGACCAATCCGTGAAAGCCTGGCGAAAGGCGGAAAAGGAGCGGTTGGCAGCTAAGAGCCGAGCAAAAAGTACCGAGTGATTGATGGATATTTGTAGGTTTGTCGTGCGTCTTGACGCAATTCATGATTCTTCGCATTATGGATTATGGGTTCCCACACAATATTGTTGCCACTTTAAACAGGTAGTCGAATCACGATTCTCATATCTCATGTGAGTAAATTTTTAATTTGTAATTAGTTCTTGTTCTAGGCTGAGCGAGGTCACCGCATGGGCGGACGGGGACAAGAGGAGATTTAGCACTTGTGCGAGGGGCGCCACGCGCCGCGGCGTCCTTGTCCTTGTGCGCCCCTCCCCCTTTTCCTTAAATGCACATGCACTCAGTTGTATGATAAAACATCTGAGCGTTAGCGCTAGTACCACTACTCCCATGGCGAGAGCCAACTCTAGCTGCAGCGCGTCGGCCTTCGTGGTGACAGTCTGCACTGCAGTCTGGAGAGCCTTCGACGACGTTGAGTGTTGAGTCACCAATGCCACATGCGGTCATCGCGTAGCCGTAGGACATACTCTGGGAGCTAGGAGCTATCCGAAATTCGACGCGAGGTCCTTCATAATTTCAATTTCCCACCGAGACCACCAGCGCGCATGCGAAAAGCTCTTCACATACTCTTCCCGATCATGCTTTTCCAAATCATAGCCCGGTCACTCACTAGGGCCGCCACCTTGGCCTCCGCCTTTGCTGCCTTCGTCTCCGCCTTTGCCGCTCGAGCGGCCGCAGGCGGGCTTGAGCGAGGGCGAGGACGGCGGCGAGAGTGACATCGAACGAGCAGCGAGAGGCGAGGGCGAGTGTGAGGAGGGCTGTGATGGCGTGATGGCGGGGGCTGGCGAGGAGAGGCGAGGCTGTAGGGTATGAGTGTTACGAGAGCGAGAGCGACGAGAGCGAGAGCGACGAATGACGACTGACGACAGGACGACGGACAGAGACACCCAGGAAAACACCACGACTCTCGCCCCACGACTTTCTCACGTAACTCGACTAAAATCAAACCCAAACACTCCGGCCAGACGACGACGGACGACGATCGGAAGGCGATCTGTCGGCGATCCCGTCTGGAAGGGGAATCGCACCATAACGGAAACGAGGGTCAATCCTGCCGCACAGGATTCCAAAAGCCTTACCGAATAAGACGAGAGAAGTGCGGTGTGCCTAAGGGGGAGATGCGATGAGATTGCAAATTAAACCTGATGTCAAGACTCGACGACGCTCCTGGCGAGCTCCGACTTCGGCATAGACTCGGGTTTTATGTGGCTGCGCCTGACCGAGAAGCAGCGCAAACATCACGGGGTCCGGCGTATAGTTCGCATTCCAGTTAACCCGCGAGCGACTCACGGCGTGCCCTCGCAGGTACCGGCGGTCGTGCGGCTAGCGAGCCGTTTCATTCAAGCAAAAGCGGAACAGCCGCCGACAGCATTCTTCTTCCAGTTGGCCGGGGAGACACCCCCGTCCACTTCACACATGTCCAAGTGGGTGGCCCGGACGTTAGCAAGATATGATATCGTAGCCCCGGCGGGCTTTGCGTACCTCGGGCACTCACTGCGCTCTGGCGCATCATCGGCGGTGGAGGCTATCAAAGTGCCGAGGGCCAGAGCAGATTGGTTAGGAGGCTGGACCCCGGGCACGTCTACCCGGGAAAAGCATTAGCATTACATCGACCCGACGATAGGCCCGTCGATGGCAGCTTACGCCCTCTTCGGTTGGCTCCTGGATCACGCTTACTCCGTCGAGGACGCATAAACAAGCTCCAGTCTCTCTCTCTCTCATGCCGTCGTACACGACGAGGGGTTAGGACGGCAATTACACCCATCCGTGATAGAAGCTAGAATAGAGAGGGTGCGAATGTGAGGTTTAATAGTAACCCCCGTTCGCACCGCGTCGGAGCTCTAGACTTCTCTCGCGGCTTTCGCTCTCCGCTCTCCCTACCCAACCCACCCATTGTTAGGTTGTGCGTGTGCCTTAGGAAGATTAAGACTCATCCTATAAGGCAATTACACCCATCCGTGATAGAAGCTAGAATAGAGCGGGTGCGAATGTGAGGTTTAATAGTAACCCACGTTCGCACCGCGTCGGAGCTCTAGACTTCTCTCGCGGCTTTCGCTCTCCCTACCCAACCCACCCATTGTCCATTGTTAGGCTGTGCGCTGTGCGTGTGCCTTAGGAAGATTAAGACTCATCCTATAAGGCAATTACACCCATCCGTGATAGAAGCTAGAATAGAGCGGGTGCGAATCCTGATTCTGAGCCCCCCCCATTCGAGACCCCGTTAGCACCCCCTCTCTCTTCTCTCCTTCTTTTCCCTGTACTTTTTTCTCTCCTCTTGCAGCCTGGGCCACCCTCGCCCCCGCTCCCTCTTCTAACTTCTAACTTCCCGTCCTAGGAGTACTCCTTCTCCCTCCCCCGCCCCCCCTCTCCCGGATCTCGCATGGTGGCTGCTCTCGCGCCATTGGGCATGCTGCTGCTGGGCGCGCTGCCGCCCGCGCCGAGGCTGGCGCGTGGCGGCCACACGGCGTCGACGATACGAATGAATCTTTTTGGTGATATCTTCGACGACACGAGGCTCAAGCCCCAGAGCCCGCCCACTAGGCCTCTGCTGCCCACGCTGATACGGCCGGACGCTGCTTCGTATGTCCTGCGCGAGTCCATGTTCTCCTTCTCCGGCGAGGATTTCCGCGTACGCGACATCCACGGGGATGAGGTTATTCGCGTCGAAGGCGCAAACGTCAATCTGGGTGGCTTCGTCATCGATAAGCTGGGCATGAAGGATGGTGAGCCACATTGCTAGCACATGTTGCGAATGGTGGCTGATCCTGGCATCTCCACTGACTAGTGCCAAGTCGGACATCTGCAGTTTGTCCCTGGTCGATCGACACGGAGTAGCCCTGCACTCTCTCAAGAGTGCGCTCTTGTGCGCAGCCTGTCCACCTGACCTCAACCTGGCCTCTGCCTTCTTTCAGCTCTCGGGAACAAGTTCTGCTCAATCGAGCGAAGAGTCATTGCTGCGACGACGTGCTATGATCTATACGAGCCGAATGGCACGTGCATCGCCAAGATCGAACGTGTCTGGCTCTCCGCCAGCCCCAAGTACAACTTTTTCTATGAGGGAGACGCTAACCCTTTCCCTGACTTTTCAGCCGAAGGCTCGTTCTCTGAGCGTCGGTACACCTTCAAGAATGGCTTGGGGCAAACCATTGCACGTGTTTCGCGTGAGGATGAGATGATTCGAGATGTCGACCAATACCTTTGCGAGGTGAAGCAATTACTATTGCTACAGACTTGGCATGCAGCCGTGTCTCATGACGTGGCGGGCGACTACCTGTGGTTGGCTGCTTGCCCATGATGTATGCCAACTGCCCTTGCATCTTAGGTTGCTGCTGGTGTTGATGCTGCAGCTATCCTGGCCGTTGCAGTGGTCATCGACGAAGATCACGATGAAAGCGATGCGAAAAAGCAAAAGGAGAAGCAGGCGGAGGCTGAGAAGAGCGGTGGCTGGAACCCGTTTGGATAGATTATTCTCTCGGGGCATGGCGCCAAATAAGCAAACCCTCCTCGTGCTCAAGTGATTCATGCTCCCCAGCTCTCTCTTGAGATTTAGTGCTTCCGAATTTAGGGATAAGAGTGTTTCCGAAACTCCTGAGAAGATGGCAAGCCCACCTCCTTGACCATTGGAACGCGCTAGATGATCGAACCCGTTCTATGCGTCACCCACGCGGCCACAGCGTAGTTGAAATCTTAGGATTAAGTGAAACTTCTGCAGATTATGGGCAAACACCTACCACTGTCTAAAAAAAAACATCTGAAGATTCTGGGCTACACACCTACTAGTCTCGGGTCTTCTCTTCTCTAGCTAACACCGCCCTTACATTCCCTCCCTCCACCTCTTCCCCTAATATCTTTCACCTTTCTACCGACACCGACCTTGTTTCCCTTCGCTCCACCTCTTCCCCTTCTTTCCTTTTTCTTCGGTCCTCGGTTTCTGGGGTCCAGCCCAGGTGTACTACTTTAGGCCTGGTTCAAATAGACTCAAAGAGGTGATAGGGAAACATGAAACATAAGCTCTAAAGACCAATTGGGTTAACAACTTTTCAAAATTCTCGCGTCACGCGCAGCCTTGAAAAGCCCATCAGTAGCCACGCCCATACCCCTTCTTTCCCTCTCATCCCGCAACCCGCAACAAAGTTTATACTTATACTTGGTTCACCCATGGCCCATGGGGGGGCACGAGCCCCCCCCCTGCCCTATCTCCACTCCTCCCCGGCTGTGGGGGAGAAACCACCCATCCTCCTCGCATGCCTTATGGCTTGCCAGGAGCAGACTGCCCTACTGACTAGGGCCTGGTAAGAGTTTCGCGAAATCCCTCCCCAAATTTCTCGCAAAAGTTTTTCAAAAATCCTACGGTGAGCCCCCAAATTTCCCAAAAGTTTCGAAAAAATTTCTTGTATTTTCAGCACCGCGCGCCGCGCGGTGAAATACAACCACATCAAAGAACATCAATAGCTCGTCGGTCTATCGTCTATCTTACTTACATGATAGTGAAGAACATAATAATTTATGATTTCTTACTTAGCCAATTCCTTCTTGCATCAAGCAGCGTGAGAGCGATCACACCTCAACACTTACACTTACGCTCATTGTATCGCAACATGAGCGCAGCTTGCACTTGATCAGCAAGGCTCGCGCTTTGACTTTGAAGATGCCCAGACATACACTTCAACAATGAGAAAACGCGCTCACACGAAGCAGAAGAAGGTATACCGCAAGGCCGCTTCCCTGAGAGAGCGGGGGAGGGAGGGAGTGCGTTGTTGCCTGCCAGCGGGGAGACCAATCGCGCGTGATGGCGCTGCTTGAGGAGCACCCCGTGGAGACGCTCGCATGAGATGTACGCCCCCCTTGCCGAGGTGGGTGCCTTTGCTCGAATACTAGAAGATTTTTTTTGTACCGGGAGCGGCGCATCATCGCGTATTTGGAAACGAGGGGTACCAAATGAAGGCAAACGACCTGATTTAAGGGCGATGACGGGCGAGGGTGCGAGGGTAGAGTATACCGAATTAGCGATAGGTGTGTAGCCCTGAAACTTCAGATTCTTTTTTTTTTCACCCCCGTGACGTTGTACTGCAGTGCATCCGAGCACACGTCCAGCTGCACCCACCCTCAGTGACATCCTGCCCAGCTTCCACGCGCGCACACGGCGCGCACACGCGCACACGCGCGCACTCTGCGACTGCGATGACCGCGTGCACACGGTGCGGCTGGACGGCGCCAAGTGCCCACGCCACCCCCGCGCGGTCGCCGCCAAAGTGCCGCAGCACGGCGCCCTGCACCCGTGCGCACACGGCGCGCTCCCGGGCGAGCTGGCGCGAAAAAAGAACCAAACCTGAGGTTGCAGCCTCTAAGCTGGGGACCAAGCGGCTCATCTGTCGGGAAAGGAGGAAAAGCGGCGGAGGGGGGAAGGGATTTTGAAGGGTGGCGAAGCAGTGGAGGAGTAGTACCTAGACCGATATGGCTGTGTAGCCCCGAATCTTCAAGACGTTTTTTTGAACGCTTCTTGCCTCGGTACAATCAATTATTACTTTATATTTATACGCACTCTTGTTCAAAACTCGCATCATGACCAGAATACATGACAGTCCTACGACAGCACATTACAACACATAATGTACAAAGTTAGACAGAATTACGGTCGAGTATTGCGGCGCACATACACATGCATGCGTGAATCCAGACAATCTCCACACATTAGACAAAAGCAAACAACAATCCACAATGATAGAGGCATGCATTCTAGCTGAATTTTTGGGCGCTGAACGCGCTGACGCAACAAATCACGTACACGGCATCCAGCAAACTGTCCATTTTGAAAGTCAGTCATCCACCGCGTGCATCTTCGCTAACTGACGAGACTAGACGGGCGCTAGAGCCAAGGTGAAACAGTGTGACGCCAACATATAAGTCGGAGAACATTGGCAAGCCGTCAAAGATCAATCCGGGGATTGGAATTCCGTTTCGAAAAAAGGAGGCGGTGGCCCTGTCCCTATCTACGAGGATGGCGATGCGGTCGCCACTGAGAAAGATCCTCCCGCCATTTGCTATCCTTGCCGACTCTGGCGCTCCTTGCCAGCCACCAAAACCATGGCGGATCCCCATCCCTGACCATCCTGCTATACCACTGTCATCAACACCCCAAAAACCGCAGGACGAGCTGGCAAGTCCACATGGCCGATTGAAGATCTCTGAATGCTCTGCGAGATTTGCGGCAAGGAGTCCCATCATGTAACAGTAGCCTAGCCCTTCTCCTGCAACAGTGCAGTCGCGATCGAACTGTACCTCAATCCAGTAACGGCCGGTCCTCGGAATGGGCATCTCACTGCAGATGGACTGGCCAACGGTACTCCTGTACAGGCGGCCGCAGGGAGGGGGCGGAATGAAGCAGTCTGGTGTTCTGCACTGGAGAGCCACGGGTACGTGCGATAGGGCGGGCATGCCGGGTGCGTAGTCCCCATCCCACACCCCTAGCCGATGTCGAATGGCCTTCGAGACGAGCCGCTCACATGCTGAAGAATCCCGAGTTGCGCGCGAGGGTTCCGGCATCCTCGACGACGAGGCTGCTACCTTTGAACTTGGTAGACCACTTGGCGGGGAACATGCCCATCCGCGGCAGCGGCGCGAGTTCGGGTGTGCTGCAAGCGAGAGCGAAGGGAGGGGGCGGGGGCGGGGGGGGGGGGGGGGGGAGGCTGCGTCAGGAGTGAGGAGAAGAGCCGGGCAGAGGAGAGACGGGAGAGTTATCTCTCTCCGAAGGAGAAGTCCAGAGAGTAGAGGAGAGAGAAGATCTCGCGCTGTGAGCCGCAGCTGCCACCCTTTGCTCTTGATGACGACGGTTGATGACTGCTGGGAGGTGAAGAAATGGGGCAGAGAAGAAGAAGAGACGAGAGGGGGCCCCCCGCGGGTGACGGAGTGAGGATTCATCAGAGTTGGGGGGAGGGGCGGGGGAGGGCGAGGAAAGAGGAAGGTGGCGGAGGGGTGGGGGTGGGGTGGGGGGGGGGGGGCGGGCGGGGGGAGGGGGGGGCCTGGGGGGGGGGGGGGGGGAGGGAGGGGCGCAGCTCTCTCCGTCGTCCGTCGCCTTTCGACCGATGTGCGCGCGCGGGGCTATTCGTTTGAAACTCGTTCCCGCCGGCTGGCAACGGGAGCAGTTCCGATCTTGCACTGCGGTCTTTGGGCAGAGGATCCGTGAGTACGAGGCTATGCTTACGGTGGGTATGTATGGAACACTGAGATCATAGGTATATAGGTATCAGTACTTACAGCTATCATCAGTACTTGCATCCATTTCCAGTGTGCGGAGCATGAAAATCAAATGTACGGGGTGTTCCATGTTAACAGTGAGGCCCTTCATGCGAGGCACAAACATCGAATGACGAGGAATTTTGTGACACCGACTCACTGGGTCCACAAGGCCTCTTTGTGAGCGCATGTGGCCATAGCTTTTCCTAATCTACATTTAGACCATGTCACGAGATATTGTGTATACGTGTACATACTCGTATGTGTACTCTACGCGTGTTGCGTGTGCAATCAACCACAGTTATGATTGACCCCCCCGGGAGAACGCAGTGGGGTACTTCACATCTCTTTACACAAGGGTGTGCGTGAGGCGTAGTGTAGCGCCTCGCCGACAGTGGGAGGTGCACCCACATGTGCTCACTGCTTGCTGCTGCTCTGGGGCTCGTGCAGCCCTTACTCGCCTGGGAAGCCTCTTCTACTCGCCATCGTCGTCCACCTCCCACCCGTGGCCTAGCGCTCGCCTCACACGCGCTCGCGCCCGCCGGGTTTGCATTTTGCCCTTCGCCCTCAATGCTTACACACAGCTCATGTCACATTCGATGCCTACCGCATGCGCGACTGCTCTTGAACCCCGCTGGTCGCGATCTTCCCGCCCTTGTCTTCTCCCGCTTCCTCCCACACACTCCACAACCTGTGCTCCTCGCGCATTGCGGCCTAGTCGACGCTGGCTAACATTCACACCAGCTGGCACTAATTCTGCGCTTGCTGCTCTCCCTCACCGCCTCTACCTTGCCCTACTCCCGATCTCATATCCGGGCGCACCCTGCAGCCTCAGGTGCTTGCAACCATGACTAGCCTCAGGCAAGCGATGCGCTGCCAGGACTTCATCAGCATGCATCTCCCTCGCAGGGTGCTGTCAAGACTGGGATTGCTCTCATTGTTGACCAGTGCACATGGTGGCTGGGAGCCGAGCCGGATGGCTCCACCGTGGTGCGAGCAGCTCTTGCGTGCGCAACGCAATGCGAGCTGCTCAACGCCCTTCACAGACATCGCAGCGAGCCACACGGTACCGCTCAACCTTGACAGAGATGAGTACCTAGTGGCCGTAGCAAAGGCCTCTACCAACCAGGCTCAAAGCCCCCCCCCCGGTCTGGATGTCGGGGCAGGGCCAGGACTGGTGTCCGACGGAGGCGGGGGTAGTGGTCCACACGCGCCACCGGTTGCGTATTTTGCGGAGCATGCGAGCCGGACGGACGGGGAGAGTGCGCTCCCGCGGCTTCTCGAGCCACGGCATCCAAGCCGTATCTATCGCGGCGATCGCCGTAGGAGAGGGGGCGTTGCTCGGGTGCTGCTGAACAGGTGGCGATTGCGAGGCCTGCGCCTCGCGAGCTCGCGCTAGAAGGGCGGAGGCAGAGTCGTGGTGTCGGTGAGATGCCGAACGGCAGTGGTCCAGGACCACCGGCATCCACTGAGATGCCATCGCCCCCGCGATGCCCACGTAAGTGCGGCTCCGGAGAGCGCCGCGATGAGGGGTCATGGGAAGGTTAGCCATCACGGCCTCTCGGCCCGGAACAATGCACGTTGGTTGGAGCGGAGGGAGGCTCGAGGAGAGGTAGAGTCCTGTAGCTTTCGTGTGTCCGGTGCCGTGCTGCCACGGGTGGACGTATTGCGTAGCTTCGATGCCGTCCAACAACGCCTTAGCGTAGTAGTGCATCTTGGGGTTCTCGACTGCCAGGAATGGCGCTTTAGCCTCCAGGCGGCGGCGAAACTGGGCGGCGGCGGCGGCGGTATTGGCGAGGCGCTCGGGGTTGGAGTGAATCCACCTCAAGCCGGCGTTAGAGAGGTAGGTGCACGGAGGGTGGGCTATGACGAGGTCCCACCCGAGATCTTGAACGAAATCCGCGTCCCCTTCGAAGTGCGGAACATATTCCACCTCGGACGGGCACAGGTCGCACGTCGCGACGTCGGCGCCGGCGAGAAGAAACATAGACGAGACAACTCCGCTCGTCTCGCCGACAACAAGGACGCGCGGGGCGCTGACACCCTCGGCGCACAGGGCGTCGGCGTCGGTCTTGATGTCGGCGAGCGTGCGGCAAAGATCGTCGAAATGTTCTGGAAGCAGGTGGGCTGGCGAGGCGGGCGATTGTCGAGGGAACTGCACGAGCTGCGCCGCCTCCGCTACGTCCTTCGCCGTGACGTGGGCGGCGCCATGGGCCGCGGCGCGTTGAAAAGCTAGGTCGATGGTACGGCAGAGAGCGTCGGGTCCCGCCGCTGAGAGGCGAGTCCGAGCTAGGTGATGTAGCATCTGTTCGGCTGCCTGACTAAGAGTCAGGCGGCTCGCGAGGGGTTCGACGAGATCAACGGCAGCAACGCAGACGGGGCTGCGATCCACCGCGAGAGGGCGAGGGGGTGGCACCGCGCCGTCGGTCGGGAGCGACAGGGGTAGGCCCTCCGTCAACCGGCTGAGAGCGCGCACCAACGAGGCAGGCGAGAACGCGAGGACGCTCCACTCGGATATAGGTAAGCCAACCGGGAGCGGATGCCATTCCAGAGTGGAGGCGGAGATTGACGAGGGTGGCGCTAGCCACCGGCGGACGAAGAGGGCGTAGGCCACCGTGACTCCAGAGGCTCTAGCCTCTTGAGTACGGCAGTAGTAGTCGTATGAAACGCAGCGGGTCGGCGGCGCCGGGCGCGCCCTCATCACGTCGCGAATGGCGCCGCGGGCGGACGCGGTCGCTTCGCCAGCGACCAGCGACTGCTCCATGGGTACTGGGGGGGGGCGCCCTCGGCGGGGGGCCGAAGGAGAGGAGGGGCTCGGCGGCGCGCGCCGCGCTCCATCCATGGCAACCACCTATAAAGTTAGTTGCCCCCATGGGTCAACCAAGTATAAAAACTAAGTGAAGACGAAAAGGAAAACGGTGAGCTAACTAAGAATGAGCACCAACCTCGGACTAGCTAGTAGCTAGTAGCGAAAGCAAGCGCTAGAACTCACAGAGAAACTCGCCTGAAACGAGACGACAAACCGCACCAAAGGAACCTCCCTTGACCCCTTGACGAAAACCGATACCCGATAGCAGACAACCCTTCGCCATTACAACGCCCTAGTCACATTGCTAGTTACAGGAGCAGGCCACCTAGCAGCACAGGAGGAAGGCGTGAACCACACCGCACACTGCACACCGCTGGGGGCCGCGCAGGTGCACCCCGCTCGACCCCGCCACTCCCACTCCCACAGCCTAAGCCCCTAAGTAGAGCACAAGGGGAGATGCCGGGATGCCGCATGCCGCAAGGCGGGAAGTGAGGGAAGGGGGGGGGGGGGGGATGGGCGTGGATTCTCCCAAAGCCGCGCGCGAGGCGAGAATATTAAAAGGTTTTTGTAGCCGCAACAGAAAGAATCTTCAAATGTTTTCTTTAATCTTAGCCAGTCCGCCGGGCGTCCCACGCACATACCTCAGCCAGGCCTGACTCACCACGGCCCTACCAAACCAATCTTAGCCTTAGCTGCACAGTCGTCAAAGATGGTGCGCACGGGGGGCCCAGGGTGAACAGGCGCCTGCGCACGTAGCTGCCTTAGGTGGTGCCGAATGAAGGCAACCGACCTGCTGCTATAAGGTGAATGCGACTTTAGTCTGAGAGCCTTTAAGAAAAACGTATGATGTATTACGCGTGCTATGGCCCAGCCACATGCAGAAAAAGGTTCATGTCTCCAGCCAGATCTCTACCGGGCTCGAGATCGTTGGCGACACATTCACTACTGAGGCCTGCTCTTACGCGTGTGCTCTTTTTGAGCGCGTGGCTTCCTTCTTGTTGCCGAGTTAGTCAATCCCGGGGAGGCCTCAGCGGTGCGTCCCGTGGAGCATGACTGAAGAACATCCTCACCCACGGGCGCGAATAGCACAGCGGCACCCCCCTTTGCCCCATCTCCAATGCATAATCCATCGTGATTCGCTGCGAAGCATGCTGTTTGCACCCGATGCCCAGGAGTGATCTTTCCCAGACAAGGTGCGTCTCCTGAGGAACGACAACGGCGGATGTCGAAGACATGGACTGCGCCATCCACTGACGAGCCCATCAGCATCTGCCCACCCCAACCGCGCCAACCCTCGTCGATCTTGATCGATGAGGCTGGCGTGCCCGTGGGAAGGCCAATGGTTGCAATTGGTGCGTGACCGGAGACGCGAGTGTCCCAAACCAAAGCTCGCCCCGACGAGAGTACGGCGAGCAATCGCCACCCAGGGCTGTAGCACGCGCTGCGCACGCCGAGGTGAGGCCGGTTCTCGTGATCTCCTAGACTGAGCCGACTGACACCGAGAAAATCGGCGTCGTCCTCGAAAGACGTACCCTCCCACTTTGTGATCCTGCGCTCGAGGTCAACTAGCAACGCATTAGCGGAGCCGACCCAACCAAATGAGGGTTCAAGGGCGATTGGGGGCGCACCGCCGAGCCCCCCGCACACAAAAATCCCATCAGAGGCCGAACCTGCCGCCGCCAACGCTTGTACTCCGCCACCAATGAGATGCAGCTGTGTGCTTGGTGACGAGATGCGCCAGCAGGTAACCACTCCCTCGCTGTTGTTGGCGACACCCATGTCGTGCTCTAGAGCTTGGTTTGCAGGTAACAGAAGGAGCTGAGCTATGGGTGCACCGCCACCGACGGCCACTACCGAAGCGGGCTGGAAGCCTTCCTCATCATCAAGCACAAAGTGATGTGCAATGCCCGCAGCATCCCCAACCAGCGCGGCCACGCACCCGTCATGTGCAGAGGCACAGCAAGTGAGCGGCGCCTTAGTTTTATGTTGGAAGGCGCCCAGTCGGCGGCCAGAAGCTGCCTCCCACAGCCGAGTCATTCTGTCTGTGTGAACTGATACCGCCAGGTCACCCACAAAGCACGCATCGACCATGCCCAAAAGTCCTGGCAGGCTGCGCCGCTGCTCACGATGTCGGGTGCAGGCACGTCGCCAGCGGCCGAGTGCCGCTTCACTCGCACAGCACCGATGGCGCGCGGAGCCTAACCGCCCCGGAACAGACGGAACAGCTGGAGCTTGCGATCCTACCGTATACCAGCCGCGAGAGTCAGACTTTCCTGTCCAAAGTGCCAGCACCCCGTTGACGTCTCCAGACGGTGATGGACCAAAGGTGGCATCCTGAAGAGACTCCCATAGGTCTGGGTCAGCCACCAAAAGCGCGAGCTGCGCATTGCAGCATGCGATACGGCACGCGCTTCTGGCGTCGAGGAAGTAGAGTACCCGCTGCCACAGCTCGCTGGGGAGCATGTCATATAAGGGAATCTCCGGTGGAAGAACTGCGGGCGTGCTGGTCATGCTGACGAGCGGATCAGGGCTCGACAAGCTCTCAGGCAGCGGGGTGGCTACGGGTGGCGCCGGCTCTGGCGCACCCATCTCTTCCGCCTTGCGCTGTCTGCGCGCGGGCGTCTCCCTCGGCCCGCCGGAGTTGGCCTCAGCCTTTCGCTGCTCTGCCTTCTTGCGGTTCTCCTTGACTGTCATCTCCCGATTGAGCTTGGCCCTGCGCTTGGCCTCTTCTCGAGAGAGGGTTTGCTTGCCACGCACGCGCTCGCTGCAGATCTCGCAGCTGGGCAGCCGGCAGCGGCAAGAGCGGCTCTTTCCAGCACCTTGCCCATCGTCCGACTCCATCGTCCACAGAGGAGGCGAGACGGGGCGAGAGGTCCGCCAAGAAGAGGGAGAGGGAGAGGAAGAAGTCCGTGGCGGAGAGGTAGAGGGGGCAAAGGGGGGAAGGAAAGGGGCAAGGAAGGGGGGACAAGCAGAGACGAGGGGGGCAGCGAGAGAGTGGTTCGAGTTTTCTTGTCTGTGCTGGTTTAATCGTAGTGCTGCGGGCCTGAAGCCGATGGTGCGGGCGCGCCAAAAATGGCTCTTCCTGGGAAACGCCCCGCCCCCTCCCCCTCCACCCCCCCCCCCTTTGCAGAAAGGAGAGAGGGAGAGGTCCGTTGAGGAGAGTGTATGTAAAGAGAGGATCCTTCTTAGGTCAAACCGTGTGTGTGAGAGATGAGAGGGAAACGCCGCGTCGGTGCGAGGTAGGCGGCGCGCCGATGGGCAAGAAGGCCTCGAGCCCTCCCGTCCGGCTCGAGCCGATCAGCCCTGGGGACGGGCGGACATTCCCGAGAGTGGGCGACTCAGTCACTGTCCACTACACCGGCACATTACTCAACGACGGCAGTGAGTTCGATTCGAGCAGAGAGAAAGGGGTGCCGTTCACCTTCGGCCTGGGCTCGGGGGCTGTTATCCGCGGGTGGGACCTCGCCATCGGCTCGATGAGCCTCGGTCAGCGCGCCAAGCTGTTCATCAATGCGGACGCCGCCTATGGGCGTAAGGGCTTCGTTGACAAGCAGAACGCCTCGGGTACCGGCATCATCCCGCCGAATGCAGATCTGGTGTTTGACGTCGAGATCCTCGACATCAATGACTGCCGCGGCATCGCTTCTGACGCGAAATTGGCGGTCTATCGCAAGAAGCTTACTGCCTGGGTCGACGAAAAGCTCGACAAATTCGACCGAGATTCTGACTTCGCCTCGAAGCAGACGGCGAAACACGGATCCAGGGACGGGTTCTATGTGCACCTGAAGTCGCAAATCGAGGGCAAGCTGATTGCCGAGGCCGACCGTATGAAGCAGTCTGCACGGACAGCCACGGCGCTTGTCGTAGCGGACATGCTGGAAAAAGGAGGGTTAGATTCTGCAGCCCAAGTAGACGCCACCGGGAGCACCGACAGCCGTGGCAAGCCTGTTGTGGCCAAGGAAGCTGCAACGCTGAACAGCCACGCACTAGCATTCGACAGCCGCTTTGCATCAGTCAAAGTAGAGCCCAATCCGGGAGAGCAGTCGGATGCGAACTTTCCACGCAACCTGCACAATGCCGCCGAGCTCTTCGCTGCGCATCGAATGCAGGCTCAGGCTGCTGCCTTGCATCGCTCGGCCGACACATTCTTTAGTTTGCTAGCCGCTGGCCCAACCGGCCGGCAATCGCAGCGTTTAGGCCGTGCGTGCATCTGCTGGGATTGTGGGCATGCTGGGCTCCCAACAAATGCCGCCAAGGTTGCGGAGACGGGTTCGGAGCCACGCGGCATATGCAGTAATTGTGGAGATAGCACGCAAACTAACTTCTTGCGAGTGGTGCAGGCGGACGGTGCAGTGGTGCCGTGGATCGAGGACGCAGAGGAGCAACAACCCGTATCAACGGCTTCCCTAGAGTCGCCCACGGCGTAAACTTCTTTTCGTCGCTTGAGGGTCGGTATTGGATTGCGCGACAATCAGCCGTCGGTGTTCTTGGTGGATCAATCCCGAGATCGCAAAAGCAAGCCAAAGTCGCAATCAAGGCCGATGCGAGAGGGTCGGCTGTGAAGTCGTAATTTTGCACGGACTCGAGGAGCGATTGCCGCAGTGGCCTCGTTTTCTGGGGCTTGGGCGTGCTTTTTGATTGTGCTGTATAAAAATCAAATGGTTATGGATCGATCCAGCATGGATTGCGTCGAAAATGGCAATAATAGTAAGGGCGATTGCAGGCACTCGCAGCCGCCTTGTGGTGAGAGTCCCTAAGCGCTAAGCGCCTCATAGACTCATAGACGAGGCCACACCCCTCTTACAACTCACGCCAGCTCGCGTTCCGTCGGATATGGACATAACTAAAGTTGAGCCATGATCCATTTACAATAATACTTGAATATGCAAACGTAACACTACACTAGCGGCTGGCGGTATTTTGAGTCCATTGGGAGGCAGTCCCAGGGTGTCGACGCACCTGAAGGGAAGGCCTTGGACTTCCTCAGAGCAAGAAAAAAAAACATTCTTGAAGGTGTCCGCTACGCTACTTGTGACTTACACCACTCCGGTATCGCGCTCGCCATCGCCTAAGCCCCACACTCTCACCCCCGCACAGGTCGTTTGCCTTCATTTGGTACCCCTCGTTTCCAAATACGCGATGCGTCGCTCCCGGCACAAAAAAATCTTCTAGTATTTGAGCAAAGGCACCCACCTCACAGTGCTCAACCATGTCTAAAAATGGAATGTCGCCTGATGATATAGTACTCAAGCGAGTGCAATGGATCATAAGAAAGCTGAAAAAAACTATTGTTATAGTTTGAACTATGGAGCGTGCCGCGACCGCTCCCGAGCCCCAGGCGACCCTCGCCACCGCGCCCCACCTGGGACGCCCCATGCCGCCCGAGGCGGCTCGTCAGAAAGCCCTCTCAGAGCCCATCCAGCCCATCCAAACCACGCCCGCGCAAGCGCGCGGGGTGGCGAGCACTGGCACCGAACAGGTTGCCCCCATGGCTCTGCGTAGCATGCAGGGGGTCTTTGAGACTCCCTCCAACAGTGGGAAACCCTCCCACCCCAAGAGCACCTCATGTGGGAGGGCAGCTCAGCTGCCCTCCCCATGGTGGAAACCTCTACGATCAGTGCACCCAACATGGGAGGGCACTTCACAACCATCAATCTCCTACGGAGAGCAACTTGTGCCTCTGTTTTTCAACATGTTGACTCACTTCTCGTTTTCACCCCACTCCTGTGGGCCACAAGAACCTACAACTCAGTGCCCTGCCTTGGGCCCTCCTTCAACACTTGACTCCCTCTCCTACTCTCCCTTCCCTCTAGAACCAACCCAAACAGCACGAACCCCCTCGCCCTCTGTTTCAAGCACCAAAACTTTCAACTCAAGACCTTTGTTGATACACTTCACGTTTTCACCCCACTCTTGTGGGCCACAATTACCTACAACTCAGTGCCCTGCCTTGGGCCCTCTTCCAACACTTCACTCCCTCTCCCACTCCCTCTTCCAACTACAACTAACCCAAGAAGCACAAACCCCCTTGCCCTCTGCTTCAAGCACCAAAAATTTCGACTCAAGACAAGAGGGAGGACATGTCTTGAGGCGGCGTCGCTGCCCATGCCTAGCGCAAGGGTATAGCGCCCCCACTCAGACATCTCCTTCCCCACAGCTCCTCTCTGAGGAGTTGCTCCTCTCCCTCCCATTAGGCCCCCTTGCCTGCGAGACCAGAACAGGATCCTGGCGTAGGGGGCTGTCTGAGTGTGGAGGGAGGGGCGCTCTGGCTAGCGCAGGTAGAAAGCTAGTGAAGAGCTGGGTGGCATAAGGGGGGAAGGGTGCTTGCGCTTGCCGCGGCAGGGGGTCCTGTCTTGAGTGAGCGCTAGTCCCGTTCCTTTGCCGCGCCGCGACCCATAAAAATTTGTTAAAAATTTTGGATCATAAGAAAGATGGACGAGAACTTTAAAAATTCATCACACCTCTCTTTCCGCCATATGCCAATTCTAAATGTGCCATGCAGGTTATGGCGGAAGCATTGGACGACATCAGTCCGCCGCCGCCGGTTGGGGTCAACCCGTCCAACCCAAAACCCAAAGTTTTCGACGTACACTTTCGAATGTCAGGTCTTATTCCGTTCATTAGATTTCAAGCACGATACGAACATTAAAGACACCTTACACGCCATTTGCGAGATTGATAAATCATTCACACTGATTTGTATGTATATGAGACACACTCTCTTGAGCAACAAATTCACTGTGAAAACAATCATCAATATGAGTCGTGATTGATGATCTGCTTGGTACAATCAAAGCTTATTTATGTCGACTCGGAATTAACTCCCCACCTCCAAGAATTGTTAGAAGGTGTCCATTCGGGTTCAGCTTCCCAAGTAAAGGTAAAGATTGAAAACAAAAGGCCGCTTATCGATTCGGGTTCAGCTCCCGTAAAGATTGAAACTACAAGGCCCAGTAACATCAAATACAAAAAAGCTCGGCCCTAGGACACCGGGGTCGAGCTCACCATGAGGCATGAGGGCCTAGGAACTCGGTCGGTATTATGGATTTTGCGGCCCTCAACTATCGTTAAACCGATAGGGTCATGGAGCGCGCGCCGCCGCCCGCTCTCGCTGCCGCTGCCCTCGCCATGATGGACGAAGAGCTCATGGAGACGCCGCTGTCGCCGAAGCGACCGCGCCAGGACGACCCCCCCAGTCAGGTGGGCACAGGAGCCGGCGGGCCGCGCCCGCGCATCACCACGAACGACACGTACAAGGCCGCCATGCTGGCACCAGCCAGCAGGCAACACACCTCCAGCACAATCCACAGCCACACCCACCACAAAGCACCAGAGGGACGAACCCATAGGGAAGGCCCCCGGGCCGGGACCCTACACAGCCGCGTTACCGCCCTCGTGCTCCGGCGCGAGGGGCCGGCCCGGCGCCATACAAGACAGGACCCCATTGGGGAAATGTCGCATCAAAACAGGCACTGGAAAGAGCAGCTTTGGACCCCCATCAGGGGAGACAGCGGCAACAGGGAGGACGACACCGGGGAGACACTCCCCAGAGACGCCCAGAGGCACACAGACGACCGCGCCTCGGGCGCTGGAACGATCAGCAAGGCACCGGCCCCAGAGGCCCAACATAACCAGCACAAACACGAATTTGGGCCAACACAACAGACACTCCACGCAAAATCCGCGAGAGGGAGTGACAACGCGGTAGACGCACTGAGACAAATGGACCCTAGAGAAGCAAGACAAAGCAGAGGACTAACCTTGCCTCCCCCCACGGCCACACAGGTGGCCCTCCTCGACGAAGACCTCGAGCCCGAGCTTCAAGAAGAGGCCGAGTTTCCGGATTCACACAAAATCGTCATCACCTTCACGGCGTACGAGAAGGGCCACAAGGCCAAAGACGAGGAGACCCTAGGCGCCATTGTTGCGCATCTCAACAAACTTGAAGGCGTCGACCTTGAACCCGACTTTCTGTCTAAGAGCGCCTCCGGACCATGGGAGATAATGGTTACGGCGGATTGCGCGAACCAATTTCGCGAGATGTTCAAAGACGTCGTCGACTTTCGCAAGGCGGGCATTCCGTGCCCCATAGCGGTCAAATATCAAACTCTCGACGAGAAACTCAAGGGGCTACCCCGGGCGTCCGACAAAGCGGTAGCTGGCGCTTTCCAAGACGTCTCGGCGCACCTAGTGGTGCGCAACTACAAATTCGAGTTGAAGAGCATTATCACGATCAGCTCGCTCGCCAAGGCGGTCGAAAACCAAGGCTTCTACTTTCTCCAAGGAAACCAAGAAAGGACCAAGATCCTCACCAAAGAAGGAGTGCTAGTAACCCAAGGCAAGAAAGAGGTTTACCACCTCTATGTGACTCCCAAGCAAGGCTGGCCCAGGCCATCAAGGAATTCTGGTGTAAATTAGCCGACAAGATAGAGAAGAAAACCACTATATACGCACCGCTAACCAAAAACCTATCTATACACGGGAAAACAAAGGTGGCGAATTTCCTTATATATTCTATCCCTAGATACTGGTTGCAGACACTTGCAGCCCCGAAATCATTCCATACGGCAATCAAAAGTTCCGTGGATAGGATTATGTGGACTAACGAGCGTACCGGACGACGGCTACAATGGATAAAATATCCCGAGATTCCCACTAAAAACTCTTCGGAAAAAGGGCCCCACCTCGGGCTGGGACTGCTAGACTGGGGCAACCACGTCAAAGCACTACAAGCAAAATGGATCCTAAACTATCTGGACGCGCGCCAAGCACAGTGGAAGCAAGTGCTCGACGCGTGGTTTTGCCGGACAAACTTAGGAAGGGCAGCGGTCCTCTCGACAATCCCCACGAGCAAACTTACCGATGGAATAACGGGCACAAGTAGACTACCCGCGTTCTGGAAGCTGGCGCTAAACAACATCCGTGAACTAGAACTCACGTCGTTGAAAGTAAGTAGGGAAGGAGCACTCTCACAACCCATGTGGGGTAGCCCAACGCACCCGGGACCGAATATAAAACCAAAATGGGCAAAGCTGTGGAATAAGCTCGAATGCAACACCATACACAATGTATTCAAAGACCACGCGGCGACCGCGCCATATAGCAGCGAAGAATGCGCGCAATACCTCAGGAACAACGACACGTATATACAATTTCAGGGGGAATATATCCCAAGAGACAAATTCTTAGAAACGTGGGACATAATAGTCAAACACGCCACGACGTTGATGGCGGCGGCAGACAGCGCGGCCGAAATAGGGGGCGCACCAGCGAGAAGCGAGGAGACCGACAACCAAAGCGCTCCAGAGGAACCGACACCCGAACTGCGAATAACAATGGACGGGGAATACTATGTGAGCATCAAAGGAAGGTGGTATGAGGCGGAGCTCTCATACTTAGGCACACCCATAGTCGGGGAAAGATTGCACACCGCACCCACGAACTTAGATCCATCCCCTCCGGCGCACTGGGGGAAGGGTACAAAACCAATAAGAGGCTAGAGTACCCGTTAGCAGACGAATACACACTAGACGGTAAGACGCCGCTGGACGGCACCGGTGTCGAACATATCACCGAGGCCCTCCAGCAAGCGAAGCGCAAGCGCAAACGCCACACGGGATTGATAAAGTGGGAGGAAAAACTGCAGACCTCAGACGACACATGGGCGCATCTCGCAAAGCTATACACCTCGCCAATGATAACGACGCGGGACATGCACTTGCACTTCAAACATATCACACACAGGCGAGTAGGCACATATAACCGTTTTCCGGGCAGAAATAAAACATGCCGGATATGTGGGGAGGCGGAGGAATCCTCGATCCACTTAGGTGAGTGCCCCAGGATAATTAACATCCTAGGCGAACTAAATAAAGTCGCACGCTTCTCACCTGAGGTTGAAAGGAGCAGAGAAGAACTCATTATAGATAACCTATTCGTTTTCCCGAAAGGAGACGCCCCGAAAGCATTATGCATTATGTATACTATACCTATTAGCATGGAGATACATAATCACGGACTTCTATAGGATACACTACGATGGTGTAAAATTTTCGGAGGAATCAGTACTGATAAGAACCATAGAGAGATATGCCCTGTTGAGCAAAGCACTCCTATTCGCACAAGAAACCGATTTGACGAGGACAGCCCAGGCGGGCATGGGCAGGCAACCAAAGAAAAGGGTAGACATGAACGACTTGAGACCCATTTTTAATAGAAACGACAAAGGCGGACTTAGACCCAATGCAGAGTTAGTGGCGCTAACCACCAAGCTAGGGATCGTCCACGCTGTCGAGGGGATCATGGAGTAAGACAACCTCAGCAATTGAAGCTTTGGCACGCCACTCGAACTTGATGCCGGGGACACTAGGAACCAGACCCAAATAACACAACCAAGACGAAGACGGACAGACACACACGACACTATAGACAAAATCGGAAGGCCTGCCCGAGCCCCACACTCCGAACCAGGCCCCAGGTAGTGTACCGAGGCCGGACCCCGGAAACCGAAGAAAAAGGAAAGAAGGGGGGCAGGGAAAGAGGTGGAGGGAGGGAAGTTAAGGGCGATGTAGATAGCGAAGGCACAGGTGTGACCCATAGCTAGTAGGCGAGTAGCCCCGAATCTTCAGAAAGATTTTTTTTTTATGGATTTTGCGGCCCTCGTGTGTGAAGATCTCCGGAAGGTGTTCGACATAGGCCGAGCACTCTTCCCTACTGTAAGGCGGCACCATATAGAAAAAGTTGCTAGGCGCACGCACGGCGTTTGCACGCCGTGCGCATGTGATTGCCACTCATCACACGCACGGCGTGCACGTGACGGCGTGCGTCTGCGGAAAACTTCCATGCGCATCCGACGAAACCCCGGCACCATAGGCGAAAAGTTGCTATGCGCACGCACGGCGTCCCCGCGGGGGACCCGATGCACATCGCGATGTGCCAGCCGCGTGCATCTGGCGAAATTCGATTCTCTACATCTGACGAAATCCTCGACGGCGTGCACACTCAGAGGATGCGCATCTCTGCACGCCGCACGAATGTGATTGCTGAGACGTGTTCTGAAAGCGCGCGCGGCGCGATGTGTAGGATTAAGATGTGGGTTAGTGTATATTGTTGTATAAAGTATAAATGACTATGGACATTTGATGGCTCCATTTGAGTGATGTCGCATGATTGACGGAACGACACCTTAACGCACCTAGACCTAGGCGGCTAGGCGGGACCTCGGAAACCGAAGCCGAAGCAAAAGGAATGAAGGGGGAGGGGGGGGGGGGTGAGGAATGTGCGAGGGGAAATAGTACTAGTTGAACTAGAAGGGCGTTGCGTGATAGCGAGGCAGTCGGTGCCAAGTACGCCACATACATATGCAGGTGTTAGCCCAGAATTACAGAATCCGCTTCAGCATGTTTTTCAGTCCTACTCGCTAGCTGTTTTTAGTTTGGGGCACGCCGCGCTCATGGGGATGAGAAATATCATCAAATTCATACTCATGGAGCTATTGGCGAGTGGATGACAACTAGTGCCCTATTCATCAAGGTATAGAGAATTGTAGTTGTAGTTGCGCTGCCGCGTCGCTTGTTGAAGTTGAAGCGCCGTGCTTCCGCGGGCGCGCGCGAGTGCGGCCTTACTGCCCAAATTTACCCTCATTCTCCAGTCCACCCTCATCGTCCTGTAGCATCGTCGTGTCGGTCTCAGATCTCCCCAGAAGCGTGTCGTCCATTGAAGTCGATTCCTCCAGCTCCGCCACGATGTCCGCAGCCGTGCTAGATTCGCCTAAGTTGTCGATTCTCCTTCCCCGCGCGTCGTGATTCGGATCGTTTAGCTTAGAACGCCGGTCCCATTCAGCTTGTGCGTACCCAACGGCGAGGCCAAGAAGCGACCCCACGATGATGAGGGTCAATTCATCTTCCTGTGGACCAAAAGACGGCGCACGCACATGAACGTGTGGCACTCAAGCCTTAAGCGTCACCTCCGTAAGAGGGCTGACGCGTCGCGCAGCCGCAAGAGTAACTCAATCACATGCACCGCAATAGCTAGACGAGGTTGGTGATGAATAAAAGTCACAGCTGCACCTGGAAGATCGGGTGAAGTAAGCTCTCGAACTCTTTCGGAGAGAGCTTTCGGAGATTTGTGCGTAGAGTCCGACGCAAGTCGAGCGTCTCATCGATGTAACTGAAGGACAAGCAAGCAATAAGATAAAGGTAATTTCCAGCTCGGCAAGTCGGCAAGTACCGTTCGCCCGGACGTTACAGCACATGCCGGCCAATCCACTCCGACGTGGGCTTGACGTGTGCGTTCGTCGACAACTCTGTGTTGTGGATCATCTCACCTATGAATAAGGGGCAGCTCGTTTGGCAACCTCTCCAAAATTTTCGTAGTCGCCTGGTCCTCCATCTCCTTCCAATGCCGAGCCCCGCCAAAAGAAGTTGGATCGCTTCCACCGTACAGCACGGCCGCTGCGCCTCGCATCATTTCGCTTGTCCGCATTCGCAACAGTTCGGCGAACTTAACAGATCCAGATCCTTCCAAGATTCCTTTCCATAGCGATTCCGACGAAAGGAGCTTCTCAGTCATCGCATCGGCAAACTCGGCACTCACCTCATGCTGCCGACGAAGGAACATCCCCTGAAGTACGAAAGGACCGAAGCGCGTCGGCTCGATGGGCTCGAAGATGAGCTTGAGGGCGATCCAATTAGTCAAGAACCCGACGATTGCACCACCCACTGCGAGTGTCCACGCCCGCTCGTAGAACATCCACAACAACATCTGGCCTAAGCCCAAGATGAACCCGAACGAAAACCCCGAATTGACGAGGAAGGCGAGCTCCGCCTTACCGCAGCTGAAGCAAAAACAGGGAGAGACAGGGCATACTTCTCAAGTGACGCACTGCATTCATGTGAGAGGCACCCCCACTGGTGCAAAAGGCACCCTCCTCGCATTCCCTCTCACCGTTGGAAAAGGTCTATGAGCATCTGTTTTTCGCGTACCATACCACCGACAACGATGGACTCGAAATCAACAACCTCACGCACGTGCCGCTGCATGTCACTCGTGAGACCCGCCACAAAGCGCTGGCGCAGAGCAAGGAGCTCGGCCTGCGATGCCTCATCAAGGCCGCGTAGGACAGCTTTGCCTGCAACCACAGCCCCGGTCCCCATGCCGGCTGGAGACATCTCCGCAACAACGTCTTCAGCGATGCGATTCACGCCCGGCGCCAGCAAATCAGCAACCTTGGTCGGACTCAATCTCTTGAAAACCTCACCGACGTCGAGAAGCTTGGTCGTCACTAGGTCGGTAATGCGCTGAGCCATCTCTGCAGCCTTGGCGGGAACGATGCCTTGCCAACCTACCCAGCCAAGAGGTTGGTTGGGGTAGGTGCGCAGCCTCAAGCCGCCGAATTCTACCGGGTAGAAGATCATGTCCACAGCAATCTGCGTGTGACAATAAGTGGGGAAAGCTTGTGAGGAACAAGAAGCTCATGGGGGCACTCGTCTCAGGGGGCTCTTCCACCTTGTTTGTGAGCCATCCCACGGCGCCTGCAAAAATAGGAATGGTACAGTATTGCCACCATCGTGTGCAGAATCGTCGAGCGGCGGCCGAACAGGCGAGCGTGATCGCTGCGCGCTGCTTGCCGTTGCGCCATAGCCTCGTCACAGACCATGCAGGCAGTCCAACCGACAGCATCTGCAGCACCACTGCGAGCAAACCAGGGATGCGGCTGGATATTCCAAGCACTGCTGCCACAGCTGCTCCAATCATAGCAGGCCGCGTAAGGCTGGCACTTGCGCCCCCATCGCGCGCATCGCCCTCACTCTGCTCATCCGCAGCCGCCATCATCAGCGGCGAGGCAACACGTTGAGAGCTCCGGTGGACGCAGCCAGCGATGGCACTCGGCAGCGGAGGAGGCATCACACTCGGCCGCAGCACTGTTGGGCGGAGGCTGAGTGCGGCAGCGGCGCAAAGCAAAGAGAGTGAGAGAGTCCGGCGCATTGAGCTCGTGTCAACAGCCTCGTGTACGCCAAGAAGGAGAGGTGGGAGGGGAAAGAAGGCGGGGAGCAAGGGGGAGAGGAGGCCAGGCGGGACAGCGAGCGGAGAAGGGGTCGAGCGAGAGTAAGAGGACAGGAGGGAAGGTAAGGGAAAGAATATTTTTAGCTGGCGGCCGTACCGATTGGGGGGGGGGCTTCCTGCCGCGAACCACCTGCCGCGAACCACCAGCCAGCCCTCCTCCATGGACTTGTATGGGCTGGCTGGTGACTTCAGCATGCTCCCTGGAGGTGCTGGGCCAGGCGCACAAGGCTCTGCCGCCCCTCAGGCCGCCCCGGATGACGAGGGCTCGCCTGAGGACTCGCCATCTCCTGTCAGAGCAAGGCTCATCTCTCACTCTTGGAGATTGCCTGCGCCGGCAGCTAGCGCGGAACGCCGTTCTTGTGGGGAGCTCATGGAGCTTTCCTCGGGGGTGACTACGGGCATGGTGATCGACGCACGACGCATGACGCACGCACGGAGCACGGAGGGCGCGGAAGTGCGAAAGGAGGCTTGTGGGAGGTGGTGGCAGGTGGCAGGCGATTGGGGGTGGCTCACGCGCGTGCTTGACTTGTATTGACTCGTTGACTCGGGGTATAGACTCGGGAACTCGGGGGGACTCGCCTGGGAACACGGTGGGACTCGCCTGGGAACACGGTGGGACTCGACGAAGTTGCTACAAAAACCCTCACAAGAAACCAAAAACCAAAGTCCTTGGGCTTTGGGCTCAGAAAACTAACGTAAACACTCCGGATCATACGATAAACAAACCCCTCCCGCGCGGCGAAGGCTGAAGTCGCGATCGATCGCCATGCGCGAAGAAATACGGAAAGAGAGCGCAAAACTACGCAAACGAAGGGTTCGAACTATCGTTAAAGTGAAACTCGTCCGCTGAAGCCAACGCGGAGGGTCGAGGAGAGATCCAAACTCGCGCGGGGGAAGAAGGCGATGTGCGATGTGCGGAGAGACCTTCTAGACAAGGGACGAGCAAGGGGCAACGAAACAATTAACTTCTTAATAGTCTCACCGCACACGCGGCCGTGGACCCTCTACTTTCTACTCACGCAGCAAAACTTTCTACACCCCCAATCCGCCGGCCCTTTCCCCCCCCGCCATCAGGCGACTCCCCCCGTGCACTACTAGGGGGATAGGGGAAAAGGGCTTAGATATGGTCGGTGGCCCGCGCCCCCCCCCCCGGTGATCCGTTCTCCCCTTCCACGGCTTGTCGTATCCTTTGCAGCCCCCAGGGGCTCCATGGATGGCTAACTCCCCTTCAGGAGTCACGCATTCCACTGATGATCGGACCGCATAGTCCAGGTTGAAATTTTCTCCGTCATCGAGAGTCACATGGAAGTTTCGAGGGAAACGGTGCCCCAAGGCAGACGTGTCCGTGTAAACATAAAAATGCCAGATTGGGCGCTTGCCGGACTCAACTTTCGTGATTCCTTCCAGTGAAATTTTGGCTCGCTGTTGGTTGCCCCTTAGCACGTGGAAACCCTCGCGTTCGAGCGAGTTAGCCAAATGCCTAGTCTTGGTCTTATACGCCTTGATCGGGTCAAAGATGCGAAATACGATGTAGGTCGCCACCTCTTTGAGAGAGGACCGGATGGCGCTCGACTTGCGAGGGGCCGAGTCGGCTAACGCGCCATAGATGATTCCAAACTCGTGCGGGACTCCTGAGAGTGCTGTTTGAGTTTTGTCTCCGTATGCGGCCTTGAATTGATCATGTGCGTCCTCATCGACGTAGAATATGCAAGGGCCTTTACGGCCCTTGTCCATTCCATCCGGAGTTGCGTCTAGTCCTTCCAGCCTAGAGAGAAGGAACTTCATGAAGGTAGCTACATCTTCGCTTTTGATATCCTTCTTGTCGTTAGCTAGCTGAGCTAGCTGAATGAAAAAAGGGGTGTCTTCAGGCTCTTCGCTCTTCCTCCTCATCAAGAGGGGGGGGAGCAAGTTGTGTGTTGTTGTTTACAATCGGCTTGGGGTCTGATTGGGGATCGGCCCGCTTGCGCGATGGCTGCTGTGGCTGTGGGGCTGGTTGCTTCTGGGCTTGCTGCATTGGAGTCTTCCCTATGGGCCCCTTCTGGGCGGCTTCCGCGTAGGATTTTTATGCAGGTGTTGGTTGTTGGTTGGAGGGCGCAAAAGCCACCAGGATTGATTGTTGTGTCAAGTGCCCGCCCCCGAGGGGTGCACTGGTGGTAGGAGTTGCCACCATGGGGGTGGCAGCAGTGCTGCCAGCCCCCATGGGGAGTCCTTGGTTGGGTGGCGAGTCGAGGGAGGCCTGTGGCAGGGCATTGCCCTGGCTCTGGTCTGCACCAGGGAACAGGACTCTGCCTGTTCCCTGGCTGTGTGGCTGCCTGGGAGGGGAGGGAGGTGGCGCCATCTCGACGTCCTGATCGGGAGGGGCTGAGGGTTGCGAGCGCTTGGGCTCCGGCGGCTTGGGTCGGCCCCGTTGGGGCGTCGTGGCGGCAGAGGGCTGGGAGCTGGGAGGTGGGAGCGGTCGGCGCGCGCTCCATAGCTGAAACTATAACAATAGTTCCAAACTAAGAAGAAAATAAAGCGGGTGCGTCGATAGTTAATGGATTATGGCCATTTGATAGCTCAAATCAGCATGCCATTATTTTGATGGAACACGACCTCCCCGCTCCCAAACCGACCCCGCGTATAAATAAATTCGCCTGCTTGAAGTGTTGAGAGGAGGTGCGCTGGAGAAAAAGCAATGCATCGAACCGCTCCCGCTCCGGTGCTCGAATGCACATAGAGTGTCGCTCACTTCACTCAACGCACGCGAACATCGGCTAAATGTTTGAGCCCAAAAGCTGCAACTATCACTATAAAGGATCGAGCTGAATCTTGCCCTCAGAGCGAAACCATCCCACAATGCAACGCCGAGGTCGCTTCGTCACGAGAACCTCATGCTCGATACGATCGGAACGTAGGATGACGAGTGTGCCTCCATGTGGGACTACGTCTGTGTAATTCTCGCCGACAGCATGGACGCCTTCAACCTGGACGCTATCGGTACCTCTCGCTGGTTCTCCCTCTTCGAAAATTCTGAGCGCGCCACCCCATTCCTCTCGCCAGGACTCCTCTAGGTAGAGTATGAAACTTAGAGCCCGTCGAACCCCTCTGCCAGAGCCACCATGCTCGGGCCGCCGAGTGCGAAGATACCAGCCGTCATTCGTTGGGGGCACATCAAGATGCCGTTTGTAGAAGCCGCCTTTAGGGTAGTAGAGGTATGAGAGCTCTGTCTGGAATGGATGCATCTCTGGCAATCCAAGCGACTCCTCGGCTTGCAAGTGCTCACGCAGGGCGGCGGCGGCGCTGTACAGCGCCATCCGCGTATCGGCAAAGCCTGCCGAGGGCGGCGGCGGCGGATACAATGCACAGAGGCGTGAGTTGCGCACCTGCGTGTCCACTCCACGTGCGTCGTGTGAGCCAACCGCAGCATTCCGGGCGCACGGAGCATCGAGTGCGATGGCATCTGCAAGTAGCGCTGCCGTCGAGGGTGGATCTAGCCATTTGGGCACGACGCACCAGCCGCGCTGGGCGAGCGATGCGATTGCGTTGGCATCGATAGGCCGAGCGATGAGACGTGGCGCTCCCACCGCTGGCACTCGCATCTCTGCAGCGGAGCTTGCGGCGTCGATCCAACAACCGCTGGAAGTGCACGCGAAAAGAGATGATGCGACGGGGAAAACCGTGGGTCCTCTCTACTTTACTCTACTCTTACTCCTAGAGCCTAGAGTCTAGAAGAAAGTAGAGTAGAGTAGCAAAATCCAAAAAATCGAAAATTAGCGGATATTTTGACAAACTTCTCTTTTGGTGCCTGGCAGCCCCAGATGGGACAATAGGCTTCTAATAGGTTCTATTAAGAGGTCAAGAGGCCTACCAGACCTGTTACCTGTTAATAGGTAATAGGTAAAAAAAAAACCTTTCAATATTCTCGCCTCGCGCGTGGCTATAGGCCTATACTATAGGTACCGCTATCGTAGCCACGCCCAAATCATCTCGGATCCCTTCCTCTCCCTAGTAACTTAGCTCAGAAGTCAGAAGCCAATCATATTCATAATATACATCACATACTCATACATCTATCTTATTAGTAAAATGAGTTTTATTTTGACCTGTTACGGACCTATTGCGACCTGTCAATAGGTCCTCTTAATAGGAATAGGCCCCCGAAACCTGTTGACCTTGTACCTGTTGTCCCATCCGGGCTGGCAGCCCCAGGGGGGCAATGGAGTAGATGTCTAGCCGGGCCTGTGCCTCGTGCTTGCGCACGAGGTCAGAGCCGCGGCGTCGTAGGGGCCCAGCGTGTCGCATTCGCGAATCGACACTCGTTAGGCTTCGCTCTTCTCTCTTCTCTTCGTCGTTCGGCATTTATCGTTATAATTCGCTGCTTTCTCTCGTTCTCGGTCAAAAGCTTCGCTTGGATGCATGGGATCTTGGGTTGTGGAGCGCCCTCTCTCTTTCTCTCGAAAGAGAAGGGAAGTGTCCCCACCTTTCTTCCTCCCAAGCGCCTCGCAAATAGGTTTAATTTGCTATTTGCTATCTCCCCTGCGTTTCTTTATCTGTGTCTGGGGGCAATCATGTTTAATTTGCAACCTCTTCGTATCTCCCCCTTAGGCACATCGCACTTCTCTCGTCGTATTCGATAGGTCTCTTGGAATCCTGCGTAGCAAGATTGCCCCTCGTTTCCGTTATGGTGCGCGATTCCCGTTCCAGACGAGATCGCTGACAGATCGCCCTTTGATCGTCGTCCGTCGTTGTCTGTCTTCGGAATCATTCCCTCCCTTTCGTTGTTGTTGCAGATCGTTTCTCTTTCTTCGTTGATTGCCGTTGTTTGCAGGAGACGAGACGCGTGTCGTCTGCGGTTGCACCCACCGCAACACCCGAGCAGAACTCCTGTAAAAGGGAGAAATGGGTGGGACGATGCGTACAAATAGGTCGCCGCGTCAAGCTTCCGAATTTGTGCTCAAAGGGCCCACGGGTGCTCTCGTCTTCTATTTTAAGCATCGCTTTCAACGTTGGGTTTCTCGGTTATCTTTGACTTCTCTCGCCTCGTCGTTCTAATTCTGGATTTCTTCTGTTTCGGTTGCTTTGTTCTATTTCCATGCCGCTCGTCGAGACGACTCGAATTTAGTCGGGGAGTATCGTATTCCATACGAGGACAGACTTTTTACTTATAACATGTGAGTTATCCTAGGTCTCAAGGTCTCGTTGATGGGCATATCGCCTCTTCTCCTACTTTCTCTTGATGTCATCAAACGTTCCACGATTGTCGTCCGTCTTCTGTTATACCTCGGTCGCAGCTCCCCCAGCGAGGTCTGCCCTCGTTGTGCCGACTCCTCCGCCGCATGTCGGCGCGTTGCTGAATTGCCCTGGTGCCGACGCTTGGCCGTCCGTCCAAGTGTGGTTAGTTTTTGCCCTGTTTGGTTTAGTGTGCGTGGTTCAGTGGCCTTAGCTTCGTCAGGACCTCGTACCGTAGCCTCTCGTGTCTACCCCGGACCTAAGAAGCTCTCATCCTCATTCTCTCTCTCCCACTAGCTCGCTAGCTAGCCTCGTCTCTACCCTCCGATGCCACGCGTCGCCCCCCTCCGACCTTCCGTCTTCCTTTTCGCTTGTAGCGTTTGATGGCAGACACTGTCAGACCCGATTCTTACTATGACCTCTCAGACATATTCCCGCAAGCAGCAATCAACGAACCCTCTACGGCCGCGTCAGCTGCCGGCTCGATCGAACGGCCCTCTGCCTACGAGCCAGTAGTCATCGCGTGTTCGACATACACACGGTGGGCTAGGTCTAACCGTGCGCGCGCCCTCTGTTCCGGACATAGGGGTCTCCTATGAAAAACACTGTTTTTGAATTCCGTAGAAACACACTGTTCCTGTGTGTCACACCTAGGATGTCGCATCTCGCATCTCGCGTCGACGGCGCTGCCTCGGGCCTCGGCCATGGTCCGTGGTCCGTTTGGTCGGCGCGGCGGGGTGGGCGGCGGGAGAGGAGGGGATTGGCGGGCGCCGCGCGCTCCATGACCCTATCTTCTGCTGAGCAGCAAGGGAAAAATTGGGAATTGAAGAGTATAGCGAGGACATAGGCATGGAAAGGGCCTCAAACCTCAAACCACCTTCATATTCATACTACTACTACCTCTATCCCTCAAACAACTAAGTTTATACTTAGTTCGCCCACGGGGGGGCACGAGCCCCCCTCTCTCTCCACTCCTCCCCTGCCATGGGGGAGGATCCACCCACTCTCCTGGCACGCCTGATGGCCTGCCAGGAGCACACTGCCCTGCTGACCCATTCCCCTCCCTACAGGCCCGCCTGACTCGCCCGCCCTGGCCCGTCGTGGCCTGCCCATTCCTCTGACCAGCCCCTCCTCCCCCTGGGCCCCCTGTTCAGGATCCCCCAGCCAGCTCCAGTCGACCCGCAGGGGCTCGGAGCGCCAGCGAGGGAGAGGCAGGAGGGGCCAGGGCCATGCCCCAGCCTCACCTGCCCCCTGAGCTGTGCTCCCAGGCCCTGCAGGCCATCTGGGGACCTGAGCGAGGGGCCGCAGGCGCGCGCCATGGGCCCCCGCCGCAGGGAAGAGAGGAGGAAAAGGGAAGAGGGAGGGGAGGGGGGAGCGGCAGCTCTCCCCTCCGGCAGATACGTGTCTTCTCGCCCCGTTTGGGTAAGAGAAGACGGGGGCGCCAGAGCCAGGAGGGAAGGGCCGCGGCTCGCCGCGGCCACTCGCACTAGCGAGGGAGATTAGCGCTTCTGGGCCCCTATCTCACGAGTGCCCCCCCCCCCTGCGTTGCTTTTACCCGAAAGGGGTTTTCCCCCAGCGTGGACTCGAGGAGAGGACGCGCTGGGGTGCGCGGGGTCGGTGCGTGCACTGGGGGGAGGACAGATATCGAGGGGAGGGGGCGGTGCCCCCTCCCCCCGGTAGCACTCGGACACCTGGCTCGTCAGGCATGGCGGGATTCCGGGACGGAAAAGTTGTGTCCAATTAGCTAGTGGGGTTGGCTAGGATATAACATTAATTATTTTATATTTTCTATCCCTCAAAGCACTTCCAGGCCCGCCTAACCTAGAGGCATGAGCCTCGTAGAACGGCCCGCTTCGTGAAGCGGCCCGCAACGTTCCCCATGGCTCCCACGGCCAAGCCCAAGCCTCCCTCGCGCCCAGAGATGCCTAAACAAAGGGCACTAACTACACCATGCAGGCCCGCGACAAGGCCGACGATCTTCGAGAGCGAGAGCGAGCTCGCCGCGCATCACTTGCGGCATGCCATCTACCATCTAGTGTGCTCTTGTCAACATGTTCCGTGCCCTGGGAATGGGTTCCTTTGTTCCTTTGTTGTGATACTTGTGGCAATCTCAAGAAGGGAGTGTGCAAGAAGCAAGAAGCGGGGATGTGTGCAGCTTCGGAGGCTTGCAGCTCGTGTGGATATTGGGTGTCAAAGCCAAAGCGCGTTGAGTGACTCAGAGCCCGTTCTCGATGTCGGGGCTGATGCACGAGGCTCGCGATGTCGCGCGCACATATGCAAAAAAATACATTGCGAGTCACAACGAGCTTCAACTGAAAAAATAAGCACATGTCGGCCGAGTTCTCTACATGAGGAGGCTTTCATGCAGTTTGAGCACCTTCTAGAAACCAAAGGGTAAGATTTTATAGTGCCTAATAGAAATGGGGCCGATCCAAGAAGCTCATGCCTCTAGGAGTAGCTGACCTGCGTGTGAAAGAACAGTTGGGTTGGTCGGCCGTCGTTTGGTCGGTGTCGGCAGCGGGGTTGTTGGTGGGTGGGGGGTGGTCTCGCTAGGTTGCACGGCGCATCCCGACAGGCTCGAGTGATGCTGGCCGTCGGCGTCGCTGTATATGCAGTGTTGCAACTTCCACGATTGGTCGACTTGGAAGATGATGTTGCTCTGCGCTCGTCGCACTTCTTCTCCGACACCGCAAACTGGGTGGTGCCCGGCCACGTCATGCAAGGCCGACATCCTGGGTCTGGCCGTGGATCAACTTTGAAACGACTGACCGCAATCCGCGAGGAGGGTCAGTGTGGCACATTTGTCTGCTTGCAGGCGGAGTTACCCCCTCAGGACTCGAGTCCTTCCTTTGGGGGCGCGATGACTTGGCAGTATGCTCCAATATTGGGCTTCGAGTCGTATGTGCAGGACGCGACATATGCTGCATCTGATCCCGTGAGCTTCGTCCATTTTGGCATCAACGACATGCAGCCGGCCAATGAGCTCGACGAACTGGAGAAATTTGTCGAACACCTTGCTGCACGGGTTCTCCAGGGCGAGGTACTCTACGTTCATTGTTGGGGAGGTAAAGGTAGGGCTGGGCTCGTTTGTGCTTGCTTGCTAGGATTGCTTTACCCTGAGCTCGATGGCAAGCAAGCGTTGAAGCGAGTGCAAGCCTACTGCTCGCTGCGGAACCAGGGCATCGGGGTGCAGATCAAATCTCCCGAGACTGCTCAGCAGAAACAACAAGTTCTGGATTTCTATGCGAGGCGCGCAGGGAGATAGCGAGAGGATGGAGCAGCGCAAGCGTGTACTCGCAGCTTGTGCCCGTCTTCTTTATGCGCTGCTGCATCCGCATGTATATGTGTGCGTATGTGAGAGGAGGTTGAGGTTGTGTATGTGGTCGTTGAATCGAGGAGGCACGTGAGCAAAATACCTTTCATCTCAAAGTGGAACGTCCGGTTTACGTCGTTGCCGAGGGCCTTGCTTGTCAACGTAGAATGATCCCCTGAGTACACAGCTCCATCTCCTTTGATCCCTAGAGGCTATCCATCTCCTTTGTCAACGTAGGGAGTCGGGCAGCAGGCCCAGGGTCTCCTCACAACGAGATGGTTGGCTTGGCGCGACCGAGGCAACCGAGAGGCGTTCGAGCGAGGCATTATAGGGCTCGTAGGCTGCCTCCGAGTCCGATGGCAATGGTGGCGGTGCCTCGCGAGGCAGGCGCGAGAAGAGGGGAGGAATCCTTCCACAGGATTATCCTCACCCTGGAAAGACTCAAGACTCGGCCCGGATGCCCCGTCAGGTCTCAGGTCATCAGGTCTTGGCGACCTGATACCTGATATCAGGTGATATCAGGACCTGATATCAGGCTGATATCAGGTGGTCCACCACTAATATTATAATTTTCTAATGAGCCATTCTAAGATCCGAGGAAATGGACTACGTCTAGCTAGAAGCGGAGAGGGGGTTCGTGTGGAAGCGGAGGGGAGAGCCCCCCCCCCCAGCGAACCCCCACCCCTCCCCTCCGCGGGAACCCCCGCCGCCCCCCCCGCGCACCCGCCTCTGCCGCTCCGCCGGAGGCGCACCCGCCCCACACCCCTCCCTCCCGCCCGCTCCGCCGCCAGCGCGTCCCCTGCTACCTCTGCTCGCCCCACCGCCGTCCCCTTCGCAGCCGCCCGCCTCGCTGACTCACCCGCCTCGCTGCCAGCCTCGCCGCTGCGCTCGCGCCTGCCCCAGCGCCACCCCGCCTCCCCCACCTCAACACCAGTCGCCCTCCCCCCTGGCAACCAGCGTCGCCGCCACCAGCCTCGCCTCCACCCAGCCTCGCAGCCACCAGCCTCGCCTGCACCCAGCCTCGCCGCCACCAGCCTCGCAGCCACCAGCCTCGCCGCCACCAGCCTCGCAGCCACCAGCCTCGCAGCCACCAGCCTCGCAGCCACCAGCCTCGCCGCCACCAGCCTCGCCGCCACCAACCCCACCGCCACCCCAGCCTCGTTACCACCAGCCTCATTACGACCAGCCTCGCCGCCACCAGCCTCGTTGCGACCAGCCTCGCCTCCACCAGCCTCACCTCCACCCAGCCTCGCCGCCACCAGCCTCGCCGCCACCAGCCTCGCCTCCACCCAGCCTCGCAGCCCATCATCCATCGTCACTGAGAGCCATGGCCGATCGCTCGCGGTTCGGGTCGATGGCTCGTTTACTGACGTGAATTTTACTTTATTCTAAAGTTAGTAGTCATAATATCAGCCTGATATCAGGTTATCAGGTCTAGTAGGCCTGATAACCTGATATCAGAACCTGATATCAGCCTGACGGGGCATCCAGGAGACTCGGGCTTGGACCTGCCTCCCATGGGCTCCGGCGGCGATGGTGGAGATGATACTGGGGGGACCGCAGAGAGATCAGGAGGAGAGGTGAGGGAGGGCATCACCTCCCCCTGTGAAGGTGGTGGTGGATGTTCGTCCGGAGAGGAGGGAGGGGGCAGGGTGCGAGTCTCGGCCCGCGCCGACTAGGGGCCTGGGCCAGAGTGTTGATTGCCCAGCCCCTGCCAAAGGGCAGGGGCTGAGGTTGATTGTACGGGCCCACCCCGGACCCCGGGGGGTGTCCGCGATGGAGAGAGGGGGGCGCGAGGCCCCCATTGATCCCCACTTATAAAAGTAGGTTGCGCACTTACTTATTGCTATATTGCTATTGCATACGGAAGGGTCAGTTATCTGCCATTTTGCCACCATGCCCCATGCCCATGGGCCATGGGTTTAAATAATGCAACCGTGAACGTGAACACTTGAAGGGATAAATAACGCACGACACACTCCCATCACACCCGCCGGTCACCCTCTTCAGAGTTTGAGGCATCAGACGCGCGCGGTCGCTTTGTCGCATCCAGGGTATTTTATTCTTATGCTCTTTTGAGACATCGCGAATGCGACACGCTTGTGGTTTGCGGAACCTCACGATGCCTCTCCACCGCAATATGCGGGTGACTAGTACAATCCTAGAAATTGGAATGATGGACAGGTATAGTAGATAGATGCAAATCGACGTCAAACACAAACACGCCATGGCCATGCGCCCATATTCCCAGTTGCAAAGTTTTCTTATTGGCGGTTCGGGGAGGGAGCGGAGAGGAGGGAGCGGGGGGCAGAGCGGCAGGGAGCGGCAGGGAGGTGGCAGCGGGGGGCGGAGAGCGGGAGGGAGCGGCCGGGCCGGCGGCCGGGAGGTTGGGGGGGCCGCGCCGAGCAGGCCCGGAGGTGGGGTTCCGGGGGGGGGGGGGGGGGAATGGCCACATTTCAACGGTGCTGGTATACTTTCATACCAAACTGAAGGGGTGCCGGCCGAAAAAGAAACGGAACCTTAGGTTGCACCTTCTTAGGCCGCACGCCGCGAGCGCAGGCTGTAGATAATCAAGAATCAAGAAGTGGTTTTTTCGATAGTGCTAGGAGCACGGTGATTATGCCACACTCTTCGACTGCTTGACGTGCCGAAGATCTCAAGCGACCGACATGCACAAGGCAGCCCATAACAGTGAACGCTTTTGCCCATCGCACGTCCTTAGCCAACGTCCGTACTGTGCACGCGCGCCGTATCACGTTGCTTTGGTGCCCTTTTGCTGCCACTCGGCGAGATGGCTGGTCTTCTAGAAGACGACAGTAGCGATTGCCTCGCCTTAGGAGAAGTGAACACAGACTGATGCTTGTGACTCGCGGTTCGAGAGTTAAAGGACTGCCCGTTAATCGCGCGAGCAGTTGATGCACGCAGGGTCTGGCCAGGGCCTCCGCCTCCCCGAGCATCGCATGTGACGACGCCTGCGAGCTCCAGCCCTCGAATGATGTCAGCCTCAATGGTGAGGTTATGCGCAACCAGCAAGTTGCGCCAGCTAAGCCCCTCCCAATAATGGTACATGTGCTCACAAGATCCGCTCGGGAAGCGCTTGTAGTCCCTGCCGGCGTGCAACGAGAAGCCATACAGGGAGACTGAGCGGCATGTGAGGGTGGCAAGCATTACCGCAAGTAGGCCTGTGGATGGATAATCAGGTCTCCATGGCCCGCGCCCAGGCTTTGGTGTTGTAGTGTCAGATTTCTGCCTCCGGTCAGCATGCAACGCTAGGTAGTAGTTCAATAATGAGTGGTCCTTCAGCACGAATGTGGCGAGAGGCCGCGCAGACTTGGCCGACGCTGTGAAGCGGCGTTGCATTTGCACCCATTGCTCCGCGGAGCTTGGGCTCGTCGCATCACTCACGATGATGATAGGAGAGCCGTCGGCAGGCCGCACTCCCCAATGCGGGGGCATCGCCCCTGGAAGGCGATAGAGATAGCCAGGATGAGCCGCATTGAGCACACGCACAGTCTCGCGTGTCCCAACATAACGCTCATACCCACGCACGGGCGCAGCGTTGAGCCTCCAGACCGCGTCGTGCGAATCAATCTCACGGCCGCATGGCGGTGTGGGTGAGAGGATGCCTCCGGAGCTACCGACCACAGCACAACTCCCGAACCGAACATGGGCTAGAGGATCTGCCGTCGGAAAAAGGGTAGCGCCACTGGGTATGGGCAGGCTCCATCCAGGCTTTTGAGCTGGTGCACGGAGCACCTTCTGCCACGAGGTCTGCTTGAGGATTAGCGTGCCGTTGGGCTTGAGCGTGAGGCCTGTGAGGCCACGAGAGGCTAGGCTTACACCAAGGCTCACCCGCATAGCCGAGCCGTCCTCTCGCATCACACTCCTGCTGTGCGTCATCCTCGCAAAAGTGGCAGGGATCGGTGAGCTGTCGGGCTGGCTGCCTTCTGCCCAGCGCAGGCAGGGCCGAATAGCGCACGAGTGGTTGATGCCGGGCGTGCAGTGCATGGGCTACTCGCTCACGTACAACAGAGCACGGTGCCGTAACAGCCGCCGCAGACCCAATCAATCGTCATCCCGTCCCCACGCCCCCCAGCCCCCCCAGCCCTCTCCGTCGCCTTTCTCTCTCCCATCAACTTCTCTTTCACAGAATCTTGCGGGTGTCAGGTATGAACCGGGTCCGTCGGCCAGGGAGCGCGCGACGGTGGCAAACAATTGGCAGGTGGCCGCCAGGGGCATATTTAATTTTCTACAACTCTTCCGATCGTCAAAGTTGCGGGGCATATTTAATTTTCTACAAGAGTACTCCTAGGGGGGATGGGGAATAAAATAGGGGAACCTCAAGTTGCACCTTCTATTCAGCTGGCAGGGGCCGGGGGGTTCCCCAATGACCAATGAATTTGACCGAAACATTATTTGGTGCGCATGCCGGTAGGTCGGCGTGGGTAGACCCTACTTAGAAAGGAGAAACGGAGAAAGGGGGGGCGTGGTCGTAGAAGTTATACAGTTATAGCCGGCTGCTAGGGGAGAACAGCCAAAACAAACCAATACGTGAGGGTTCGGCCTCTCAGCGGGGCTCACCATGTTCGATGTGAGCGTCAGCCATGCCCACACCCATTAGTATCCTTAGCAGAATAGCGATATGCCAGTAGCGAGAACATGATGATGTGTAGCATGAGCGAGCGAGTATACCCAGCCAGCGAGACGCCACCAGAGCTACGGACCAACACTCTACAATAAAACTTGTTCTTACAGCAGATGTCATCACACAGGAGTACTCCTCCGAATAATCTCGTCTTCCACTCTCTCTCGCGCGCTCCCTCTCTCTCTCTCCTCGCTCCTTTCCTTCTTCTCCTTCTCCACGCGATTCATCCCCTCCTTCCCCCTGTCCTCCCCCCCCTCCCCTCCCCTCCTCCCTCCCCATTTTTCCTCTTGTGGGAGAGTCTCTCCCCGCCTCCCCCCCTCCCCCCCCCCCCTCTCGCTCGCCGAATGGTGTCGCGCCCGCCCTCCGCTCGCGCTCGCCTCGCCTTCCCCCACAGCAACTCGCGCTGACCGCGGGGCGTTCCCCCTTTCCCACCCGTCTCTGTTCGCAGCCTCCCGGTCGGCTCGTGCCTCCGCATGGGCCCCGCGCCGCGCCGCGCCCTCTCAACCTTCCCTCACTCAAGAAGGAGCACGGTGGCGTCGATCCACACCTCCAGCTCGTGCCAAAGGGCCAGGCGGTGCGGCGCCTCACGACACGGGCCGGATGAGCAGCGTAACACACGACATCATTGACTCTCTCGTCACCTGCAACCCCCCCCTCTCCCTCCATTCCTCTCTCCCTCTCAGGTGTGGGGGGGCAAGAAGGTGGCTGGCGAGACGGCGGTCGCAGCAGCAGTCCGAGTGACAGACGAGTATATGCGAGCCGCCGCGCGAGCCGAGGAGGCACGCCAGGCCGCAGAAGCTGCGAGACTGGCAGAGGAAGAGGCGGCGAGGGCAGTCGAGGAGCTCGCTGCACGTGCGGCCGCCGCCAAGGAACGTGCAGCGAGAGTGGCCCGCGAGTCCCAAGAGCGGAGTGTTGCGCTTTGCTCCAGCACTGTAGCGCCCGACTGCCAATCATTCGAGGTTTTGGATGAGCAGCCTGTCGTAGACGCGCAGCCGATCAGCTCACGGGCGCTTGGTGATGGCGGAGAACAGGAAAAATTTACGGATGGCTGTGGAGATGTGGCATTGGGTGCCGGCTGCGCGCCTGTGTT
Organism: Isochrysis galbana; assembly: GCA_018136815.1. Taxonomy (NCBI): domain Eukaryota; phylum Haptophyta; order Isochrysidales; family Isochrysidaceae; genus Isochrysis; species Isochrysis galbana. Next base: position 8,504,290 of record CM030932.1, on the reverse strand, counting down.
TGACGGCCCTCTTGGCACTGAAGGACTACTTCAGCCGAGGGTCACCTCTGCGATGGGTGTGGACTCCGTACCGCAAGCACGCACATCAGAGCATACTGATGCCGGTCCCTCGCACATTGCGGTCGAGGCACGCAACGGCAACTCGCCCACCCTAGCGGACCTCGTGGAACTCATCAGCTTGGAGCTAGAGCTGGAAACTGAATTGCCGATGGCTTTGGTCGTGGCCCAGGCCAATGAAACGATGGGCATAGCAGGCGAGGGCTCCATTCCAGAGCAGGTAGCTGCACTCGCTCGTGAGATGGGAATCATTACGGGAGGCATAGAAGACTGGCAGTCCCAAGGAGATCATCACATCTCATATCATGATACGTGTGGGCTATTGAGTCTCTCGGAGGCGAGCTCTGCGTATGCCGCTCGGAATCACCCAGGACTCGCGATGTGTGATGGACCCATTCTCGTGTCGAGCACAGACGGCGTACCAGGGCACAGTGTGAAATTGCTCATGCAGCATACACCGTCATCTGTCGGCGGCAAGGCAGCTGACACTTCATCATTCGATGGCACGGTAGCAAGGCACTTGGAGGGAGTCGCTGCTAGTGCGGGCAGCAACGGGGTCGCGGTGCTCAAGCCCGACTTTTCCTCCATGACTATTGAGGAGAGGGAGGCCCACTATGCTGCGGTGCGAGCGCGGATCATGGGCACATCGGGGACGCAAGGGAGAATAGCCGGCAGAGGAGCCCGCATTGCAGGGACAGCCATTGCCGCAAGTGGCGCGGGGAAAAGCTCTTGGCGGCGCGATGAAGCTGAACCCAAAAGCGCAGGAGTCGCACCTGGGTCTTTGAGCGTGGGATTAGGATCTCGGTGTGATCCTACAGGGTCTGGGCACAGCGACCGCAAGGAGGTGGTCAGGCTTAAGGATAAGGCCAAAGAAGGGGGGGCGCGGCAGAGTGCATATGCCGATGCAGCGCCGTTCGGGTATGGGTGCAGCACCAACGGAATCGAATGCTCACGGAATGTGCACGCTTGTGAGCAAGAGGGGGCCTTGCCTCGTAGCACAACGGGTGGCGGCGGCACGAAAGGCGGCGGTGGCACGACGGGTGGCGAGCGGACCGTTAGAGGAGCCGCTGCGCGGTCTGCGTCTGGGGATGGCAGCGCCGTTAAGATGGCCATTCTGCAAAAACCACAGAAGTCAAATACCTGCGCACGGTTAGATGAGTCGCCCGCAGAGCACAAGGCACCTGCCGACCAAAATGGATCTGCGACACGACCATCGTTGAATGCGAACCATCTGTCGTCGTCGTTGGCTGTGGAATCGATGTGTAATTCGACGGCGCATCCCGAGCTTGAGGAGCGGCAACAATCGTTCAAAACGGCCGTTGATGTCAGGCGTTCCTCCAAGCCCAAAGTTCGATCAAATGCTTCTGCCCAAACGAATGCCACCCAGCATTCTGGGGGGAAACACCGAGGCCAAGCCTCCAAGGTCGTTACCGCCATGGAACCTGAGCGCCCTGCGTCTCTGGGATCGCAAGCAGGTACTGATCGTCGACCAAAGCAGCAACGTGGTGCATTGGCAAGAAGTGGTAGATCCATATATCTTGCGGTTAGAGACCCAATTGATGACACATGCTCGGACTCATGCAGTAGCGCGTCGGACACGCCAGCATGCCGTAGCATCGTCTCGGCCTCGCGGCGCACTGCTGCATCTTCTGACGACGGCTCCGAATCTGGCAGCTCCGACCTTGATGCACGCCAGGCTCGGAAACGAGGCGGTACGCATGAAGCGAATAGGCGTGGTAGAGCCAAAGCACAAATGAGCACAAGTTGTCGGCAAGGCGATGCGGGGCGTGGGAGAGGTCAAACGGCCTCTTACATTCCCACAGCATCATCTTCAAGTGGGAAGGAGTCAGCGCAAAACGCCCACACCGAATCCTGCCTCTTCGATCTCCGCGAAGTTGCAGTCCGTATCGACGAGGTCAAGGAAAGTGAACGGCGTAAAATACTACTGGCGCTTCTCCACAAGCTAACGAGTCAGGCAAGTGGCGAGCTAGGAGGGCCGCCCACGGCCACAAGACATGTCAAGGCTTCGGGCTTCAATTTGGATCAGCTGGGCGGCATGCTGTTGGCATTGCGCGACCAGCTTGGCACACGGCACATGCTACGCAAAATTCATACAGTCGCGCAGCTTAGGGCGGCTCTCAATCAAGCAGGTGATGCGGTGCTCGATGCGAGCCGTTTTGGAACTTCTCCAAAAAGCTTCGGTCATGTGGATTCCAAGAGCAATGGCCACAATGTGAAGGTAGCTTGCAATATCAACCAAAGTAATTGCCACAGCGACGGAATCTCCGCCGCTGTTGAGGTTCCGGGAATCGATGTTGTGGTAAAGCACCAAGCTCGAGGGCAACGAGGGGGGAGGCGGCGTTGCCGCAACAAGAGTAATAGTGGTTGTGCCGATGGGGAGGGCAGTCATGACAAAAAGGACAGCGACGCAGAATCCGCCCCAACGCAAACCCACGAGGCACAACCATCAAAGGCCTATGACGGTGCGGCGGCGACAGTGGCCTCGTGTCCATTATCTAGACTACAAGAGTCATCGCAGCCTCGGGAGGAGGAGAAAGCTGTCAAAGCCGGAGGTGTCGAGCGACACGTTGATTCGAAGCTGGAAGTTAAGGTCAAGGAGCAACGATCACATGCTGCAGTGGGAGCATCCCGCGGGAATGGCGCAGGGTCGAGGAAGGGCATCGGTCGTGGACGCGGAGTTGGTCGGGGTCGCGGCCGTAGGTCTAACGAGGCGCGTCGATGACGGCTACTACGACTATGCTGCCTTCCAATTGTTGACGTGGCAATGGCGTGTCTCATTTGCACCCATTTCTTGCTGGCCTACTGCTTGCCCACTTCAGGGTGCAAGTTGCAAGCCCTGCTCATTACTCAACCAATGGTGTCCGTTTACACCGCACTGAGCAAAGCAAAGCCGGATGTTGAATGCTGTAGCTAGTGGGTTAGTGTGTTTTCAAAAAAACTTTACAAACTTACAGGCAAGTTGCAAGCCCTGCTCATTACTCAACCAATGGTGTCCGTTTACACCGCACTGAGCAAAGCAAAGCCGGATGTTGGATGCTGTAGCTAGTGGGTTAGTGTGTCTTCAAAAAAACTTTACAAACTTACAGGCAAGTTGCAAGCCCTGCTCATTACTCAACCAATGGTGTCCGTTTACACCGCACTGAGCAAAGCAAAGCCGGATGTTGGATGCTGTAGCTAGTGGGTTAGTGTGTCTTCAAAAAAACTTTACAAACTTACAGCTACTTACACGGCGCGAGGCAGCCCTACTACCCACCCTTACCTTCCGACAGCATTCCTCTCTCAGGTTCCTCGAGGCGGAATCACTGGGTTCGGGGAGGTCGCACGCGCTGCTTCGACCAGAGGCTTGTGACTTATGACAACAGGGGGATAAGAGTTAATGATACCTTTCATCAGGCGCTGTTGTGCCCCGTTAGGGGCCAGCGCCTGGGCGGGGTCTTACTTAGCTTGGTACGTGTGTGTCGTTGCCATGGTCCAGTGTCCGATGTCGTTATCGTAATGTTGTTTGTGAGATGTGAGATGTTTCGCCAGTCGCCAGGTCTAGCTCCATCGCCGCCTGCGATAGGTGATAGGTCCTCCGAAATCTCAAGGTTGAAGTCCTTGTCCACCTGAGTGCACAAGGGACAAGGGGCTGAGCCTTTTGCGAAGGTGTTTGTTGCTCGGGGCGTGCAGCCCCAGTGGTTCGAGCTGCGCTTTTAAGTGTTGACAGCCACTAATCTTATGATTGGTCGACATGGAGGGGGGCCTCGCGCCCCCCTAACTCTCTCGACTCCCGTCATGGGGGCAGCGGCTCGAGGAACGCTGGCCGAGAGGGCACCCGATGATGGGGATGGGAGGAGGGGGAGGTTGCTCTCGGCCTCCGAGTCCGACGAGATGATGGCGCGGGAGGCTTGCGCCGCAGAGCGCGAGGCGCGCGTGGGGTTGGGGTTGGGGATCAAGCTCATGATGGGGGATGGGCGAGGGAGGGGGGGGGGGGGAGGGGGGAGGGAGGGGGGGCGGGGAGCGAGCGTGCGGCGTGCGTCGTGCTCCGGGGGGGCGCCCGCCCCCGTACCCTCTTACTCTAACGTAAACAGTTGTTCAGGTAAAGGATCCTGTTATCCTGTTTTTCGGCCTATTTTTGACTGTTTTTTGTGTAAAGCAAAAACAGCTGTTTTTACTGTTTTTCTTGGGCTGTTGGACTGTTTTTCACATATAGGCTAGGTACCCTGTGGAGGGGTGGGGCCTGTCGACTGTCGACCTGGTCTGGTAGCTGGTAGCAGAAGACAAAAGGCGAGAAGCGCTCATTCACCATCACCCACATCAAAGAAAAGCGTTCAATCACCATCAGGTCGTTTGCCTTCATTTGGTACCCCTCGTTTCCAAATACGCGATGTGTCGGTACAAAAAAAATCTTATTGTATTTGAGCAAAGGCACCCACCTCACAGTGCTCAACCATGTCTACAAATGGAATGGTGGCTGATGATGTAATACGCAAGCGATTGCAATGGATAATAAAAAAATGGACGATAACTTTAAAAAATTCATCACACCTCTCTTTCCGCCATATGGCACTTATAAATCTGCCATGCAGGTTATGGCGGAAGCATTGGACAGCATCAGTCCGCCGCCGCCGGTTGGGGTCAACCCAGGGGGGAGCAACAACTCCCTGAGGAGGCTGCTTGAGTCGAACCCAAATTTGTGGACGTACACCTTCGAATGTAAGTCCTTATTCAGTTCATTCGATTTCAAGCACAATACGAACATTAAAGACACCTTACATGCCATTTGCGAGGCTGATAAATCATTCACACTGGTTTATATGATACACACTCTCTTGAGCAATAAATTCACTGTGAAAACAATCATCAATATGAGTCGTGATGATCTGCTTCGTACAATGAAAACTTATGTCAATTCGAGATTAACTCCCCACCTCCAAGAATTGCTAAAAGGTGTCGATTCGGGTTCAGCTCGGGCCTTTTTTTCGCTCGCTTGGCGCTCCCGGCTCACCGGCGGCCGCTGGCTCCGTGTGCATCGCGTGGTGCAGGTGTGTTTCTCCCTCCTCGCGCCCCCCACCGGCCCTCCCTCCCACCAAAAAAGGGAGGAAACCCCAACAACGCCCTCCCCCCCCCGCTCTCTCAGGGAAGCGGCCTTGCGGTGGCCGCCGCCGGCGTCGCGCTCGCCGTCGCGTCGGTGCCCCGAGGGCGCCACTTCTCGCACCCCCATCACACGCTCGGGACCGTCGCCTTCTCCCTCGCCCTGCTGCAGCCGCTCAACGCGCTCGTGCGCGGCCCGCCCGCCGCCCGCACCACGCGCCGCGCCGTGTGGCGGGTCGCGCACAAGGGGACGGGCTACGCCGTGCTCGGCGTGGGCGTCTACCAGGCCCTCTCGGGGCGCGCCCTCATGCCGAGCCAAGGCGACGCCGTTCTCGTCGCGTACGTGGTGCTCCTGGGCCTCTCCTTCGGGGTGCTCGCGGGGGGGCTCATGGTAGGGTGAGAGTCCCCACGGAGAGGGGAAGAAACCCTGAGTGAAAGGAGACCAAATGAAGGCAAGCCGCCTTCAGCCTACACGTGGAACGCGTTCAATCGCCATCACCCCCACCGCATGGAAAAGCGTTCAATCACCATCAGCCTACACATGGAAAAGCGATCAATCGCGGAAGATCGTGGGATTCTGACGAAGAAGACAGGCCCATTCGTAGAACGGACAATGTGATAAGCACCAGGGTCTGCTTCTGGGTAGCAGCTCCAACCTGGTTGACAAACGTCACCAGTGCAGATGCACTCTTCTGACGATCCTTGAACAACTCCAATGTATTCCTTACGCACCAGAAATGCCCGCGAGAGGATGCCTCCATCAGTGAAGTGGTCTGATGGTAATCATCTACATACATGAAGTCGATGTCCTCACCCAAGTCCTCTATAGGTGGGAATTGATTCGTAGTGCAATACTCCCACAGAAGCTTCCCGTTGCGACGTGCAGACAGGTGAGGTGACACTTGACGGGGCTCTTCGTCTGGTTCCATAGGACGCTTCACAGAAGAGGGAAGCCATCGCGATTCTGGTACACGGCGAGGGCGACAGGGGAGAGGAGGGCTATGAAGGGAGAGAGGGGGGCTGGTAGGTGGTAGGCAACGCGGGGTGGGTGGGCGGCAGGGGGGCGGGGGGGGAGGGGGGCGGCGGGGCGGACTGCAAGGGAACTGCTCAACTGCAGGGCAATTGCTCACCCTTCCTCGTCTCCTCCATATATATAGACGTGTGACGAAACTTGTTGTCTGCTTTTACGCGGTCGGTGCTCTTTGGTGTGGACATACACTCATCAGTGCTCTTTGGTGTGAGACGTGGATCGTGAATTTCAACGAGATATCGACCCTGCCCCAAGTCGAGTGAATGGAGTCAGACCACGTGTGGGTTTCAACATGTGAAGTGTCAAGTTGAGTCAAGTAACCTCCAGGTGACAACGAAAGGTGTTAGCAGGGATGGGGATAATTATTGAACGCCTTTGGTCTAAAGAGTCTCTGGGCTATCCCGAGTCGTGGTACGCGACGGAAGGCCTCCAAGGTGTTCGACGATTGGAGCAATACTGAATAGCTGGACAAGATGCTATGTGCCATGTGTAAGGAGCTTTCTGGGGCCGCCCCGCAGAAGCGGCACGTCGTGTTTCCGCCAAACCTATCGGCCGTTGGTATTCTCCTGTGGAGTATATTTAAAATACATGTGTGAGTCACGGGTTGCGGAAAACGCGACACGGCGGCGGGCGGGCGGGAAGCGGCGAGGGGATGCAGCAGCGGATAAAGGTCTGGTATCGGCGCGTCGACGTGCAGCGCGTGGCGAGGAGTGCATCTCGGCCGCGCTGGACGGTTGCTCTCGACGGACGGCCCATCCAGACGCCAGCCAAGGCGCCGCTCGAGCTTCCCACCAAGCCGCTGGCGCTGGCAGTCGCGATGGAGTGGCAAGCGCAGACAAAGATGCTCCAGCCGCACACCATGCCGCTGATGAAGCTGGCGACCACTTCCATCGATCAGATTCCGTCCATCCGGCCCACGATGCACTCGTCCATGCTGCGCACGATGGAGACCGACGTCGCCTGCATGAGAGCAGACCCAGAGGAGGAACCGGTGCGCGTCGCTAGAGTCGCTTGCTCGCTGCGTTTCGCTGGTATATTTTTGCGACAGCCGGCTGAACGTTTCGCTGTGTGTTCCGTCACAGGCGCTTCACACAAAGGAGGCTGCCGCCTACGACGCGCTTCTAGATTGGCTTGCCGAAGAGGAGGGGATCAAGCTCAATCAAAGCACGTCCCTCACAGTAGAGCACCCTGAGAGCGCCCGACCACGGGCGAACGTGCTGCTGAACTCCCTGGATGGCTGGACCATTTCAGCACTTGATATGCTCTCGGGCTCTTGTAAATCGTTTGTGCTCGCGATTGCAGTCTTGCGTGGCCGGATCAGCGCCGAGGACGCCTGCAAGGCCGCACGGGTAGCAGAACAGCACCAAACCGAGGAGTGGGGAGAGGTTGAGGCTGGGCATGACCTTGACCGGGCGGATCTGCAAGTGCGTGTCTCTGCTGCCTCCATATTCCTGCACCTGCTCCCACCTCCCGGTTCGCCTGAAAGATCTGAGCTCTGATAGGCCAGTCGGCCGAATAAAACGGTTCGAGCAGTGAAGTAGCCGCTTCCTTGCGTTGAGAGCTGGCTTGCCTCGCTCATGCAAGGGGGTGGGCATAAGCCTTCCCATCCCCGAGGATCTCTCACATTAGATGTGTACTTGCGAGTCCAGTGGATGTTCCTCGTCAAACTACGGCAATGTCATTAATTCCGGTCGTCACGTACGGTGGTCAGGAGTCAGTAGGTGTAGTGTGGTGCGTTCTGTGTGTGAGGTTTGTCTGGGTGTCGTGTCTGTTGGTCTCACTCTATAGGGACAGAGTGGTGTGATGTACGTCAAGCTGAGGGATTCTGTCAGTGCATTGTGCCCAGAGGGAGAAAACCATTGTTATAATTTCAGCGATGGAGCACGCGCCGACCGCTCCCCTCTCCCAGCCCCCCGCAGTCACGACGCCCCAACGGCCTAACGGGGCCGCCTGAGCCAAAGCGCTCGCAGTCGCAGGCTCAGCCCCGCCTGACCAGGACGTCGACATGGCGCTACCACCCTCGCCTCCCAGGCAGCCACAGAAGCAAGGAACAGGCAAAGTCCTGTTCCCTGCTGACAACCAGAGCCAGGACAACGCTCTACCGCCCAACCCCAACCCCCTCGCTCCGCCACCAAACCAAGGCCAAGGACTCCATAGGCATAGGACTCCACACGCTGCCACCCCCATGGTAGCAACTCCTACCACCAGTGCACCCCTCGTGGGCGGGCAGTCCACTCAACAAACACTACTACAAGGGGCCTTTGCGGCTTGCGGCTTCCATCCCAACTCAGAACTCAGCCGGCTCAGCGTTCATACGCTGAGGCAGTATTCAGTATTGTGGAAATACGAATAAATACTCTGGATCCGACAACGAGATTGACCTCTCAATAGAACCTAGCGACAGTGAAGTATCGAGACACACGTGAGGACCCTAGATGTAGATTGGGAATACTTATTTACCGTATTTGGCCGGAGGCCAAATACAAATGTATTTGGCTGTATTTGAACAACTAACTTTATAGTTGGTTGCCATGGAGCGCGGCGCCGCTCCCCACCTCTCCTTCGGGCCCCCCGCCGCGGGCGCCACTATACTGCCAGCTCCGCCGAGAAAACCTACACTCTAAAGAGTTCTTCGAACAACTAAAGCCCCGCAAATGGAAAGCCAATGTGGCGGAGCTTTACCGCACGAAGCGGTGGGACGCCCCAAATCACTTGGAGCACGACACCGTGACCACAGACACAGCGATCCGTAGAGAGTTTAGAAGATACTATGTGTGGCTGTACTCTCACCCCGGCACAAACACACCCGAAAGTCTGAAAGCGTTGTACGTGATAGCGTGGAAATACATACTAAGAGACTTCTATAGAATAGCATTTGAGTCGTATGAATACCACTATATCCCAGTCTTGGAGTCCACACTAGTGAGGTTTGCCACATTGGTTAGGGGCCTCACACCGCCACAGCAGCATTGTCTGATGCGCACAAGTAAAGCCGCCCAGGGGAGAAAGCCCAAACTTAAGAGAACACTGACACTCAGTGCCCCGGTATTCATTGAAAACGAAAAGGGTAGGCTACGAATGAGCGAAAATACCCGCCTTGTAGCGACAGCGCTTGGTCTCGCCGAAAAGCTCGCGTAGCGAGAAGCAAAAAGAGACGACCTACACTGATTGACCAACCAAGGATACGATCGATCAACATAGCTCTCCCAAGGCAAACATAGACACACGCGGACACAAGGGAACCGAAAATAGCACTACAAGAAACAGGCCACCCAGCAGCACAGGAGGAAGTTGAGTACGCGCAGCTGAGGACAGGTGCACCCCGCTCCGCTCGGACCCCCACATGACCCGAGCCCCTAAGTAGAGCACGAGGGGAGTTGCCGCAAGGCGGGAAATGAGGGTGAGGAAGGGAAAGAGGCGTGGCTACGAAGGAATGGTTCAGGGCCACGTGTGAGGCGAGAAATTTAAAAGGTTTTTTTTTTGGCTGTATTTGAAGTGTGTCCTGTGTCCTGGGTTATAGTGTTGTAGTTGTAGTTGTAGGCTGTAGTTGTAGGCCTCGAATGTCGAATGTATTTGCAACGCATTTTGCCGGGGGCCAAATACATCCGCATTTGGCCGTATTTGCAGGCCCCAGCACCATATTTCCCATCTAGGGTAAGGACGCAATAAAATCCCTACGGGACTAGGAGCTGCAGTCTACTACAAAACTCATTCAGACGATACACAAGAGAATGGAGGCCTTGTAACGAACACACTCAGCATCCCCTCTCTCCTATAAACTAAAACAACAAGAAAACTCTGGGAGAGGAGGAAGAGAGGGCGACGGCAGCGGAGGCGGCCTCTCGCGGCGGGCGGTTGGCCGACGCGGCGCCTTTGCCTCGCCCTTCTCTGTATCCCGCCTCCTACCCCCCCCCCCCCCCCCCCCCGCCCCCCCCCCCCCCCCCGCCGCCCTCCTTCCTCGCGCGCACGGGCGGCATGCTAGGCCGGCAGGTGCCCAGCCTGCTGTTGATGGGAGTGCTCCTGCTCATTCTTATCAACGTCTGGATGGACCGGCGGCCGGCCGTGCGGCCGCAGCCGCCGGTCGGTTCGGCCGAGATGCTCGCGCGGCTCCGTCGAGACCTCGTTGCTCAAAAGGCAGCTCTCGATGGCGCCCCGCGTGCGAGTGGGGCGGTCTCTGCCGCGCAGATGGTCGGGCACGTCGCTGCGGCGACAGCTACACCAGCCAATGCAGGTGGCATCTCTGCTCTGGCACGGCCAGTCGTGCTGAATCCAGTCAAGCCAATTCTTGGCCCAGCGTCCGATGCGGCAAAGATACTTGCTCGAGCAAATGGCGGCGCGTCAAAGCTACCACCACCGCTTAATACCCTAGAGCCGGGCACTGACATTTTCGTCTCGTTTGCCTCTGCATCAATGGCGCCGTTTGCCCTGAACTGGGTGGCCAACCTGCTGCGCGCTGGCATCAACGAAGTGCTGGTCGGCGCGCTCGACGCCGAAATGTACGCAATCTGCGAAAGCAATGGGATCCCAACATTAACCATCGACGGCAAGGCGATCGCAGATCGGCATGCTGCGAACCTGCGATTCGATTATGGCGCATACAAGCGTATGGCAGCGCTCAAGGTCCAATTCTATACCAACATCCTCAAACTTGGCTTCAACGTGTGGGCGTGTGACGCTGATACGGCTTGGATGGCGCACCCCGCGCCATTTGTCAACGAGTACCCGATGCAATATGTTGATATACTAACAACGACGGATTGTATCGACGTGGAGGGCGACACACGTGGAGGGTGCTGGCATGTGGATCACAACACTGGGCTGGTCTACATGCGAGCACGGCCCGAGGTGTGCGCAATTCGTTTCTTACCAACGAACTTCTGTGCCAAACACTCGTAAAGCTGGAAGTACCCTTTCCCTGTGCTTTCTCTCTGTGTGCTGCTGCACATGTGTTAGTCCCACGTACCTTCTTGCCCCGACCTTGTGTAGGTCCTCGAATTCACGGCCGCCTGGAAAGCCAAGGTGGAGGGAACACGCGACGTAATGATTCGAGACCAGGCTGCTTTGAATCTACTCATGCGAGAGGGATTCCGCTCGAAAGAATGGGTCCCGCCGCCCGATCCCGAGGGGGGCGAGAAAGCTAGGCCCATTTATTTGGCGTGGAATGACAAGCTGAAGATAGCTCGCCTTCCCCTCCGATATTTTGCCAACGGTCACACCTTCTTTGTGCAGCGGATGTACGCGCGAAAGGAGAAAGATGGATCTGACCATCCCCCGCCGTTTGCGCTGCATATGACTTATCAGTACGGAGATTCGTCGAAATTTCCATATGGCAAGCGACAGCGCATGAGAGAGGCGCGCGTGTGGTGGGTCGATCCTCCTTCATACTTCACTGAGGGGCGCTATCTCGCTGTAGCCCCCGAGGGCGCCACACTGCCGATCGAAGTTCTCCCCAACGACGTAACCACGCGGCAGGCTGCTGAACGTTTCAACAAGGAAGACGCTCACTTGCGCAGGACGTTGCGCGATGCTCTCGGTCTGGCTATTGCGCTCAATAGAACGTTAGTTCTGCCCAGAATGATGTGCGCCCGCCCCACCGCGTTTGCTTGTAAACACTGCCTCCATCCTTGACCCTCTACGCTTACACATCACCTACACTCTAGGATAGCATGCGCATAGGATAGGGTGCGTGACAAAATCGCGCCCATTCCCACTCCACTTCCAGGTGCTACTGTGACAACATTTGGAAAGAGATGAAGCATTGCAAAGTGGGCGGCGCCTTTGGGATGGTTCTGCCCTTTGATTGTCCAGCGGATCACATTCTCAACCTTGTTAACTGGTTTGGCCCCGACGCACCCGTCGCCTTCCGCGAACCGGGCTTCCTATCCGATCCTCGGCTCTCCTCTGATATTAAATCAAGCTGGGTAGGCTTCCTTCCGCTATACACGTAGCGCATGGCAATGCGAACGCGGCTAGGGTGATACTTGAGCACGCACGGCTGGCACGACTTGCTCGTCCTTTGCACATTCTCCCGCGCTCACAATTGTTCGTTCTGTCCGCCCATTATTGAGCTCACCTACCTCATTTACGCCATCCCCGCCTGGCTTCAGGTCCGCGTCTCGATCCCTCCATTGTCGGCAAACGAAGCACGGCAGGCGCTTGCGCCTTATGAAGGGGCACGCATTTTAGAGCTTTCGTCGACAAAAGACAAATTTTGTGGATTTGAAGACACCAAGGAGGGGACAGGATTCGCTCGTGCAGCCAGCAGTCTTGTGCCTTACACGCGACATTTTTGTGCTGAGGATTGGACGCCCACATCCTGTGTCGGCCCAAGAACTGGGTGTATCCCGTTCTATTCGCCGTGCTGTCATGGCTTACCCGGTCGTCACTTTCCATGCGAACACCTTATCGGTCCACCTACGGTCTATGACAATGCAAACATCAATCGGCCGCCATTTTGTCCATACCCCGATCCACATGGCGCCACACCCGCAGTCAAGGAACTACCTGTGCCAAATGACTACCCCGACATCTCACCCAACCCACGCTCACGGCAATTCAACAAGGTTGTTGACACGTTCCGCAAAAAGAAGAGGTGATCGCAATGGCACCTCATCTGAGACATTGAAAGAGGCGAAGTTCTGCAGATCTCTGCCGCCGGTTGGCTATCTACCTTTTGGAGCATTTCCGTTGCCACGGTTCCAGCGACGGCGTATACTTATGCAATGCCCTCCGAATTGCGACAGGCACTGTGTGTGACATGTGGGTCCATGTGAGTCATCATGCATCCTCGCCTGGAATTGGATCAAGGCCGGTGATGTAGGCTTCGTGTCGATTTTTTCGAACAACCTAGACCCATAGGGCTAATGGGCTCCAGTTGTCTCTCCTTGGCCGGGACTTGCAATCTGTGTGAAGAAGAAGAGCGGGCCCATGGGGAGGGGGGGGCACGAGGATTTGTATGGATGGCGCGCCTTTGTGACATTTGCAGAGAGGCGGGGGGGGGGGGGGCATCAAGCGTGCACTCATTTGAAAAAAGCTTTTAAAATCCTCGCTTCGCGCGTGGCCTTGGACCTTTACATAGTAGTCACGCCCCTACTCCTCCTCTCCCCTCCCAACCTGCCGCTTGCGGCGCCTCCGCCCTCGTGCTAGCTACTTAGGGGCTCGGGTGGCGGGGGTGGTGTCACATCCGCGATCGACCCCTTTGTTTTAGAAGTCGTCTACGTTTCTATGCCCCCTCCTTGTAGGCTAGTCACCGTTGGAGAATCTCGCTACATCCTACATGCGCCTTCTTCGCCCTCGCCTCCTTTGTCGCCTACCTGCTGTCGCGCCTGCTTTGCCCCTCGCCCCCCAAAACTTTTCCGGCCAGGAGGCGTACGGGCTCACCACCGAGTGTTCGTCGTGTTGGCATCACCTCCTCGCCCCAAAACTTTTCAGAGCCACATCACCCGTGCGCGCTCGCCCCACCTCCCCACTTCCTGTTCGGAACCTTTTACGGCGAGCAGGCCCTACGGCCCTACAGCTCGCCGCCCGATGGGGAAGCCACACCGAGCTTTCCCCTGCGCACCTGCAGCGACTCGTGTGGGCCAAAACCGCCCTCGCCAACTCAGGCAACTTTGTCATCCTAGGAGCTCAGGCAGAACACAAAAGCAAGGCGATCCCATCGCTCCTCGTCTTTCAGCCAGCCAGGCGAATAACGAATAACAACAACAACACATCCTCAAGATATGTCTTTGGGACCAAAGGCTCTCCGCTTCCCAGCGCGGGGGGTGCATTGCTCAGGAAAAGCTGTGGTATGCTCGCGTCTTCAACTCCACGTTCGTCATGCCGACGGAAGTATAACACCGCGGAGACGCCGCGTGTGCAGTATCGTGCGACTGACGAAACCGCACATCGGTGACGGCGTGCGGAAACTTCCATGCGCACGCACGGAGTCCCCGCGGGGGGGGGGGTTCACGGCGTGCGCTTGGACGAAGGATCCCCGCGCGTGCCACTCATCATATCTGGCGAACATCCAGAGTCTTCCTTCGCCCCACAAGCCTCGCTCCTTCACCATGGGCCAGGACACCAAGCGACTCGGTCACGGATCAGATGCGTGTGGAAGCAGGACAGAAAAAAACTCAGCAGGCGTAGCTGGGGGTGGTTGGGAGTGGGGGGGAGGCGTGATTAGCTTTGCAATGATAACATCAAAAAGAAAACAAATAATATTGTAACAAATAACCTTGCAATAATAATATTGAGCCTTGTAATTGTACAGACTGAAAAGAAAACAAATAATCTGGCCCTCTTTTGACTGAAAAGATGAGCTTCTCTGCGCTGAGTGAGAAAGAGGCGCAAGTTGCGCAACTCTACTTCTCGTTCGCCTTTCGCAAGCAAGCTGGACGTGTGCCAAGCTGGAGTTGACTGGTTGTCGAAAACTGGAGTTGACTGGTTGTAATTGTAATAATAGATCAAAAAGAAAACAAATAACGAGAACTTTGTAATTGTAACAATAGACCAAAAAGAAAACAAATAACCAATAATAATATTGGGCCTTGTAATTGTACAGACTGAAAAGAAAACAAATAACCTGGCCCTCTTTTGACGGAACGCGACTTAAGGAGGGAGAGAAGAAAGAGAAAAGAAGAGAGGAGGCCCGTCGCCTCTCCTCACGTGAAGAGAAGCCTTGCCGAACTTAGAAAGTAAAAAAAAATGTTAGGAGAGGACGGAGCGGGCGGAGGACCATTTGCAACACCCCCTCCCAAACGGAGGAGTACGGGATGCGACGTTTACAGCTAACTGTATTAGTCATTGGTTCGCAGATGTTCTAGACCGTTGCCTTCCAAAGCACAAGAGGAGACTGAACCGAGAACGTCGAGCAGGCAATGAACTTGGTTGCGCGGACCTGGTTTGGTGAGGATATCCGCCATCATAGTGCATATTGTTGCCACTGACCACCGAAGTGTTTCAGCGTAAGGACTTGCTTTTGCTTAACGACCAGGTCACGTAGTTCCGTAAGGTTACAGCCCCAGCGCGTGTGCGGTGGGGGGGGCGGTGGGGGGGACCCACCATTTCCCTCGGCAATTTTTCGTGGAGGCAGTTAATTAAGCCCTCCAGGAGATTTTTTCTTGGGCTTTGGAGAACGGTCAAAAGTGCTGCAACCCCCCACACCTGTTAGTAGTTATAAATCACTATTTGACCGCCCTACTCATATGTGTAAATGTATGTGTCGTCTTGGCACAGGATTGATGATTACTCATTAGGAGGATAGGCGGTGCTAAGGCCGAATTCGGTGAATATCGCTCGTCTTCACGAGATTGAAGTGAGCGATTGAACTCGTCAAGTCGAGGGCGAGCTGGGTTCAAACGAACGATGTGGGACAAGACTTGCATTGGAGTCACACATCGTTGCTGACGAGGGTGGCGCGCGGGCTGAGCACTGATTCTCAGCGAGTGCGCGCTCCAAGGGGTGAGTCATGTCTTCGTATCTTGGATGATGTTCATCGGAAACACCGCCTCCGGGCAAAACCTTCTCAATCAGTATGGGGCACGGCAGGCTCTTCGATGCACATTCAGGTGTAAGAGGTGCTTGGTCAGGCGAGCTACCCGCCTCTCTGGATCTACTCACATTGTCACAACTACGTATCGGCCGAGGGGTTGCACTCATGACAACATCGCCACTTTCTTTAAACTGTGAGTTTGGACTGGGAAGGTCATCGATTTTGGGTACGGAGTCGTCGATGATCACTTCAGATGTCACCGGGATGGGTTCATTTGAGCTCGAAGTTAGAACGAGTTTCGGCGACGAATGTAAGGTATTCTTCCCGTTGGCTTGGGAATTTTCTACAACTTCGAGTTGATCTGAGACGAGGAGAGGCAACGTCGATTGTTGTGCCTCGGTGCAGTCGCCTGGCAGATCCGTTCCCTCACGCCTAGCGGCGCAAGGCGAAGCCGGAGTGTGGGAAGATGGCTGCAACAACTCGTCACAGACGTGGTCATCGATGGTACAGCTGCCCACAACGGGCCGTATGATACGATTGGGAGGTGTCATAATGAGGGGTTCAGCTTGGCTAGGCGTTCCCAGTATCCGAGTTTCACATCCTGGGGCAGGTGATGGGCATATTTCGCGGATGGCTCGAGAGCGTTGGTCCGTGCGTTGTTCACTTGCTTCCGATGGGCTCGTGGTCGGACTTCTCTGAAGTACTACGTGCGGGCCGCTTTCCAAGCGTAGGCGATTTTGGAAGTCGGCCAAGTACAAGCTCAAGTCCTGATCGGAAAGAGTAGAGTTCCGTTTGAGTAGCACCAAGCGCTCGGCGATGGAGTTGCGGCTTGCTTCCACACGCGACCGTTGAGAACTGCTGTCAACAGAATCAAAAGACACTTGGCAGGACATCCGTTTTGCGCGCTCACATACTGACGCCGGGATCCCTGCCACTTCAGCGAGGAAGTCAGTCATGTACTGTGATTTTGTGGCAACACCTGTCCTCACTTTGTACTCGAATACGAGACGCCTCTCCGAAGGAGCCACGGACATGCGAAGGCATTTAATGTTGGGGTAGAGGTGCTGCAGATTTGCGACCTGCAAGTAGTGCGATGCGAAGATCGTGAACGTGCGACGGAATCGCTGGACAAACTCAATAATTGCCCACGCAAGGCTCGCGCCGTCACGATTGGACGTCCCGCGTCCAAGCTCGTCGAAAAGTACAAGGGCTGACGAGTCCTCCTCCAAGTTGTGCAAAATGTACGAAGTCTCGCGCATCTCTGATACAAAGCTCGACGCATTGGCTTGAAGCGAATCTGACGTCGAGATACGCGTGAAGATACGCTTCAGCAACGGTATTTGCGCCTGTACGGCGGGCACTGGACAACCAATGTGTGCCATGAGGCAGATGAGCGCTACTTGCCGTAGGTATGTTGACTTTCCCGCCATGTTTGGCCCAGTGACTAGCTGCATGTTGCAAGACGGTGTCATGAAGACGTCATTTGGCACGGACGAGTGTTCTCCGAGACGCTCAAGAATTGGATGCCGTGATGCCTTGAGCACGAGCTCGCTACTGCCTCCAATAGTTGGGCGGGCAAACACCGCTCCCGATTGCTGCACGTATGTCACAAAGGAAGCAATCATGTCCAGTAGAGCGATCGACTCAGACAACTGAAAGAGCACGTGTAGCTTTTTCTGGATCTCTTCAACGAGCTCGCCGATGAGCTTGGTTGTGGAGGCGAGGATCTTCTGAATGACATCGCGACAGCGAGCATTGATTTGCGCAAGCTTCTCTGTCGAGCATCCGACGGTCTTCTTGGACATTTGTTGGATGTGAATGAAGTTATGGTCCACCGCAAGGGACCTGTCTGACGCGGGCAGGGTGAAGTGATACCCTCGGCGTTGACTGTAATTCAGCTTCAGCTGATTCATCGAAAAGGAAGTCCGGCAATCTTCGAGGACATCCTCCATTTGCAGTGTGAGGTCGCATAAAGTCTCTCTGTGCATTTGGAGACTGCCCGAAAGTTCCGCCTTGACTGCGAAAAGGCACTGAAGCTGGCGCTGAGCATGGCGCTTCTCATACTTGGCCTCACCTGTGACCACGGCGAGCAAGGAGAGCCCTCTGTGAACACTTGCGATCAAAGAGCAGTACTAGTGGAAATATCCTATCGAGGCTCTTGATGGATCATCACCTTCGATGCTGCCATCAATGAGCTCGGCAATCTCCGCCAATTCAGAAGATAGCATGATCCTCTCGACGGCACGAAGCAGCTCATTCTCGGGGGGGCACTCGCCGCTCGAAGACAATGCCGCCCCTAAAGTCGGCGCCACCTGCACGAGCTGCTTCAAGTGTAGCACCGAGGCGATCCCTGCTTCAGCTCGACAAGTGCGGGACCCTGCACTAGAGTCGTTCGGTCGTTGCATGAAGTGCTTGAGAACGCGGTCGCAGTCCGCGAGCTGCGGCAAGATCCGCTGCACGTCGATGTGCATGTCCTCTCGTTGCAGCATCTCGTGGACACAGTCTTGCCGCACATTGATCGTGGACAGGTCATTGGACGGTTGAATAATTGATGAACGAAGCAGACGCATGCCTGCCGAAGTCTTGCAACCGGACTTCAGGATCCCCCATAGAGACTCCTGCGACCGAGTCATAAGCAGTCGGTCAGAATGACCTCAATGTCTCAGTTATCATGCAGAAGTTGGTGCGCTAGTCACCCCAGCTCGTCACCTTGGGGCTGCCTGCCCGCATTCCATACAACAACTCGAGATTTCGTACCGACGCCGGGTCTAAGAGCATGACTCCTACTGCCCCGGCATACTTGATTCGCAGAGTCCCTTTGACGAAGACGGTTGCCTCGTGTTCCCAGAAGAAGTCGATGAGGCAGCACAGGGCTGCTAGGCAGAGAAACTGCAGAGCACAGCGGGCGGGGCAGGGGGGGGGGCACAGAACAGCTGGCCATCCCAAGCAGGGGTTCTTGCACATGCAATAGCATAATCAATTCGATTCCGTTATGCATTAGGACTCCGCGAACCTTCTCCTCAACATCCTTCTCGAGTGCCGTTGCATCGAACGCATAATGGCGTAGATGTCCTAGTCCACGTAGCTCGTCCCAATGCTTGCGAGGTCGGTGGTCAATTCGAGCGGAGCTGAATTCATTCTTTACAATACATTCTAGCACACTGTCCTGAATATCCACCAAGCGGTTGTTGGTCATCAGACCATGGGAGCTCCTCTGATCTACACTACTGGGTCGGCACAGCACTCGCCTTCATTGACACGGTAAAGAAGAGCTGGTGCGGCTCGTGGCGTGCAATCATCGAAATCGTTTTCGAATACGCTTGATCATCGCAGAATTGAGAAATCTGAGAAAGGACATATGGATTGAAAGCATGCACACACTTGCACCAACGAATTTTTCGCCTCACACGTGGTGCACACCTCCACGGTGAAGTCAGCCATGCAGATCACCGCCAGGCCAACCTCAAATTTGTTGTTCTCCACCACGGCCATGATGGAGCCATTTGCAGTGTCTTCGCTGAGCTCGAGATCTTCATCATCGTCAGCTGCAGGAATGTTGGCTGGCAGATCCTTTGTGCGCGCGCGCTTGGCCCTGCTTGCGGCGGCGGTGTGGACGCTCCAGTTCGACATGCGGCCCACAGACATAACAAAGATAGCGTGCTTCTCCAGCGAGTGACTTGGAAAACGCTCCCAAGCCGTCCGCGACCTTGGCGGCCGGCCCCCCACGCGAAAGGGCGGGAAAGAGGAGGCAGCACTCGCTGGACGGGTCTCTCGTCTTGGGAGTACAAGTCGTGGATATAAATAACACGCGGGGTACGTTAAAAAAATTTCTGAAGATTCCGGGCTCCGGGCTAGCACCTACGACAGTCTAGGTTGGTTTCTCTACCTTACTACCGACATCGCCCTGACCTCCTTCCCCCCGCCTATTCCCCTTCCCCGCTTCATTCCTTTGTCTTTGGTTTCCAGGATCCGGCCCAAGTACATTACCTCGGGCCCAAGTCCAATTCCAATTCAGATTCAGAGTGCGTGGTGGCGTGGTTCGGGCAGGCCTGTTGACGGGTTGCTTTGGGTCTTTTATAGTGTGGGTGTGCCTTGTGTTGCTTATGCTTTGAGGTAAAGGCAGGTTGTCGTTGTTTTCCCTTGCGAGGTCGTGTGTTTCCCCGCGTGAGTATTAATATTAGTAGTAATTGTGTTCTCTCTTCTCTCTCGCGTGTCTCCATCCACGGTGTGTCTCACACCCAACCCCAGCCTAGTTGCCAAGGTAAGAAGTTCTTCACTAGGTGTTAACTTGTCATCCTTTCCCTCAGCTATCGTTGTAACGATAGGGTCATGGAGCTCATTCACTAGGTGTTAACTTGTCATCCTTTCCCTCAAACAAGACGCTCGAAGATGCCGATGTCAAGACACTCACAAATGCATACCTAACGAGGGAGAAAACTCAACTAAGTTTATACTTGGTTGACCCATGGGGGGGCACGAGCCCCCCCCTCTCTCCACTCCTCCCCTGCCGTTGGGGAGGAACCACCCATCCTCCTGGCATGCCTGATGGCTTGCCAGGAGGCCACTGCCCTGCTGACCCACTTTCCCACGGACAGGCTCGCCTGATTCGCTCGTCCTGGCCTGTCGTGGCCAGCCCATCGCTCCAACCCCCCCTCCCTCCCTGTTCGACAGGCAGACAGGTGCAGATTGGGGGCCCCTGAGGCTCAGGAGCGCCAGCGAGGGAGAGGCAGGGGAGACCAGGGCCCAGCCCCAGCCTCCTCTGCCCCCTGAGCTGGCCTCCAGGAGCCTCCAGGGGTCGCCAGCAGGCAGCTGCTGGCCTGTCGCAGGCACGCCATCGCGCGTGCCGCAGGAGAGAGGAGAGAGAGCGCGGAGAAGGGGGTGGGCGGAGCGAGAGCTCCGCCCACCGAAAAATAGGTAAGTCCCGCACCTGTTTACAGGATAAGTCGGGACTGAGGACGCCCCCAGCCCGGTAGGCGTAGGAGGAAGGAGAGAACGGATCACCGGGGGGGGGCGCGGGCCACCGGACCATATCTAAGCCCTTTTCCCCTATCCCCCTAGTAGTGCACGGGGGGAGTCGCCTGATGGCGGGGGGGAAAGGGCCGGGGGAGTGGGGGTGTAGAAAGTTTTGCTGCGTGAGTAGAAAGTAGAGGGTCCACGGCCGCGTGTGCGGTGAGACTATTAAGAAGTTTATAACGAGGGAGAAAACTAAACGACCAAAAGCGACTGTCCGATGGGAAGCAAAACTCCCGGTATTAAAAGAGAAATGCCACTAAGTTTATACTTGGTTGACCCATGGGGGGGCACGAGCCCCCCCCTCTCTCCACTCCTCCCCTGCCATGGGGGAGGAACCACCCATCCTCCTGGCATGCCTGATGGCTTGCCAGGAGGCCACTGCCCTACTGATCCACTCCCTTCCCCACAGGCTCGCCCCATTCGCCCATCCTGGCCCCTCGTGACCAGCCCATTGCTCCAACCCCCCCTCCCCCCCTGGTCGACAGGCAGACAGGTGCAGACTGGGGGCCCCAGAGGCTCGGGAGCGCCAGCGAGGGAGAGGCAGGGGAGGCCAGGGCCCAGCCCCAGCCTCCTCTGCCCCCTGAGCTGGCCTCCAGGAGCCTCCAGGGGCCGCCAGAGGGCAGCTGGAGGCCTGCCGCAGGCGCGCCATCGCGCGTGCCGCAGGAGAAGGGAGAGAGAGCGCGGAAAAGGGGGTGGGCGCGAGCGAGAGCTCCGCCCACCGGAAAATCGGTAAGTCTCGCGCCTGTCTACAGGATAAGACGAGACAGAGTGGGCCGCCCACTCGGAGACACAGGAGGAAGGGGGGGAAAGATCACCGGGGGGTGGCGCGGGCCACCGGACCATATCTAAGCCCTCCACCCCAATCCCCCTAGTAGTGTACGGGGGGAGCCGCCTGATGGCGGGGGGAGAAGGGCCGGGGAATGGGGATGTAGAGAGTATGCTACGTGCTACTTGTAGTGGGTAGTGGTTCCATTCGCCGCGAGTGCGGTAAGAATATTAAAAGGTTTTTTTTAAAAGAGAAATGGAATCAAATATCACAACTGTACAAATACAACTTTCTTACACCTCGCGACTCATATCTACACTTTAAGCACATAGCACATACTACATAGAAGGATTGCAACGGCCAATAGGTTCGCTGGCGACCCCGCATGTCGCTTTTGCGGGACGGCTCCCGAGTCGTCAACACACCTAGCGCACTGCAACGCGACCGAGCCAGTCTTCGCTTATATAGAAAGCCTCCTTAATATACATACCACATACCAAGCCCTATACAACAACTAAGTTTATACTTGGTTCGCCCATGGGGGGGCACGAGCCACCCTCTCTCTCCACTCCTCCTCTGCCGTAGGGGAGGAACCACCCACCCTCCTGGCATGCCGGATGGCTTGCCAGGAGGCCACTGCCCTGCTGACCCACTCTCCCACTGACAGGCACGCCTGGCTCGCTCGTCCTGGCCCCTCGTGGCCAGCCCATCGCTCCAACCCCCCCTCCCCCCCTGGCCGACAGGCAGACAGGTGCAGATTGATTGGGGGCCCCAGAGGCTCAGGAGCGCCAGCGAGGGAGAGGCAGGGGAGGCCATGGCCCAGCCCCAGCTTCCTCTGCCCCCAGAGCTGGCCTGTGCCCCCACGGTTCCCGACCGCCTCTGCGTCCAGAGTTCCCCCGCGGAAAGAGTGAACGCACGGCGTGCACCTTCCTGGAAGTTTCTATGCGCACGCACGGCGCCCCCGCGGGGGGGGAGCCGATGTGCATACGCACGGCGTGCACAATGATTGCAAGTAATCACACGTGCTGCGCAAACGAAACATCTCGTATATGGCTACTTTACGTTAATGTGGGCCTTAGGGGAAAAAGTTTCTATGCGCACGCACGGCGCCCTCGCGAGGGGGAGTCGATGCGCATACGCACGGCGTGCACAATGATTGCAAGTAATCACACGTGCTGCGTAAACGAAACATCGTATGGCTACTTTACGTTAATGTGGGCCTTAGGGGAAAAAGTTTCTATGCGCACGCACGGCGCCCTCGCGAGGGGGGGGGGGGGAGCCGATGCGCATACGCACGGCGTGCACAATGATTGCAAGTAATCACACGTGCTGCGCAACGAAACATCTCGTATACGGCTACTTTACGTTAATATGGGCCTTAGGGGAAAAAGTTTCTATGCGCACGCACGGCGCCCCCGCGGGGTGACCGATGCACATCGCGCCGTGCCCATAGTTACAAGTAATCACAATCGAAAAGCGCCGACACGGCGCCCTCCGGGGGGACACGCGTCGCGGAGAGCAGGGAATGTTACGCTAGTCTACATTTAATTTTAAAATAACGCTATGTGTACAACTGTGGACATTCGATCGCTCAATTCGACTCATGTCCCACATTTGACGGAACGACACCTTGGCCTGCTCTCAGGGGCCCTTTGGGGCTCCCAGGGGGCCAGCAAGGGCAGCTCAGGGGGCAGTGGAGGCTGGGGCTCAGCCCCTGGCCCCCCCTGCCTCTCCCACGCTCGCCTCGCTGGCCATGGGGGCCGCCCAGAGACACCTGTATGCCTGGCGACCAGGGATTGAGGGGGAGTCAGCTCGAGGGCAGGCCCAACGCGGGCGTGGGAGTGCAGCTCGCAGGCCGCGCCCCCGAAGGGTCTGGGCCAGATTGTTGAGTGCCTTGCCCCTGCCAAAGGGCAGGGGCTGGGGTTGATTGTACGGGCCCACCCCCGGGGGTGTCCGCGATGGTGTGAGGGGGGCGCGAGGCCCCCATTGTCCCCCACTTATAAAAGTAGGTTGTCTTTTAAGGTAATAGAGGATGTGGGCGTTAACCAGACTGCGCACTCTCCCTTGAGAAATGCTACGACTGTAGACTACTACCACTACTATGACGACGGCTTTGCGACTCAACAACAATGGCCATGACAATGATAATGACCAAGATAATGATTATGAAAAGCTGAAGCCCAACATGAGTCTGGGAATGGAAAACGCGCCTGCACGGGCGCAAGCATCACACAAGGTATGAGCACCAATTGATATGCGATAGCGATAGTGATGCCCCGAAACCATCAACATAACGCCAGCGAACTGAATGCGAATGGACAAGATGGCCTCCACCGGCAAGTCGTCGTGTCCCTTGTATGCTGGACCTCACATTTGGGATGAAGTGAGCCTCGCCTTGTCCATGACAACTGAAAAGCTCGGAGGAGGAGGCAGCGTGCACGCTCTGCCATTCTTCGCAGTGCGCCAACAATCAACACTTGCCATGCCCATGCCCTGTGCGATTGGAACTTCGCCTAGGTCGGCGGAGCCCCTAGTGCAGTGCCAACGCAATTACACAAGTGCAACAACTGCGGCGCCACTGCCGCTGCAATGGGCTCCACAGCGTCACCTACATCAAGCGAATGCTCAACCTCTCGTCCCTATCGGGAGTTACCAGGTTCTGCTCTCGGCGATTTAGGCAATTCTGCGGTACGAGACGTGTGACATGTAAGTGTGAAACAAGAGGCATGCAATGTTGTCGACGACCAACTGCATCCACCTGCGGGCGATGAGCGATGGGTTTTGTTTGTCACAGCGTCGAGACATGTGCGGCCAACAATTCTTCAATTGCCCTTGGAGCACTGTTGTATCCCGAGAACCTAAGCTCAGCGCCAAGACTGCTAAAGAGCATCAATTCCGTGTGAAGTTGGGGCAAGTGTGGTACGTACCAACGTGGCAATGCGAAGACGATCATATACGTTGCGGAGAAGAAAGCGAGACCATCGCGCCACACATGCCAAAGCTTTCCCCGCACTTCGCTCAGAATCCCCTGGAGCCCGCCCCCGCGCATCGCTACTTGCATCGAGAGGTATGAAATGGCAGACAGTGTCTCATAAACGAGTTGAGACAGCAAGGCCTTCATTGCCGCCACCGCTGCCGGATGGGTAAGAGTCCGCACAGCTGACGGCGAAAGATTCGGTGCAGAGCGGAGGCGCACGACATAGTGGCGCGAAAGCCGCCACAGCAGTCGCGCCCAGAGAAGAAAGGGCAGGTCGTCCGACAGGACGGCAGCGACTGTCGTCCGAGCAACGCGAGACCAATCGAGCACAACAAGCGCAGTGTTTCCCTTGACGGCCTCTGTCTCTATCGCCTGCGACGGTGCAGAATCGTTGCATGAAGCGTGTTAGCGCAGACGGTGCAGGGTAAGAAAAGATACAGCCTAGGTTCCGGCATGCATCGAAGCGAACGCTTGCGGCAGGGGCAGCACGCGTAACCTCCGCATGCACCTGAGCAAGAACATCAGACGCCGCATTGGTGATTGCTCCATGGGCAAGAAGAGCGGCAATGTCATTGTTTAGCCTGAGTGTTCGCGCGCACGCATGCAATGCCCTTGGCAAGAGGGCAACGATGTTACCAACCCTCGCAACGATGGTCGATGTTGATTCCAATAACTTCGCGAAAGGCTGCGAGACCGCAGTCGTTCGCAACATTCTTAGCACGTCATCATAGATGGTTCCTATGCGCCGTGGCTCTACGAGCTCAAGACTTCCAGAAAAAACTGCCGTTGAAAGCAGGACGACCCAGCTTGTGATGGCGTACACGCCGTGAGAATTTAGCGCGATAGAGGGTATGGGAACCGCTGGAAGCTGTGGCAATCGCATCTGCAGTGCAGGAAGTCGAGACGGCAAGGATAGAGCAGAGACTGCATGCGTGACCCAGGAACTACTAATCGGCGAGAAGCGGATTTGCGCTATGCTGAAGCCCGGAATCGCAAGGCCGCGACGCCGGCGACCGATGGGCCAAGTGTCAGCTTCTTTGGCAGGTTCGACACGCGATGCGGCGGGCTGGCCCGCAGGCTCGTTGGTAGTCGCCTCCGCTTTGGGTGTAGTCTGGGAAGGGGTAAGAGACTCTTGAGCCTGAGCCGGGGTAGGATTTGACCTCGCCGCCTCACTTTGAGACGGTCGGGGTGGCGGCGGTGACGGTGATGATTTAGAAGCACGCCCATCCGCATTGGATGTCAGAGTAGCCTCTAGTCCAGATGATGCTGATGCCTGGGTGCATGCTGGTGAGCTGGGTGGGGCATCCATAGGCCACCCATACTGAGAGAGTGCGGACGCAAGCCGTTCGCCCAGAGTAGGAGGTGAGCACCTCTCCGTTACAGGGACGATCTTCCACCAGATTGCGTCGTCCTCATAATTGCGGCCCTGCTCGACCGTGGCCCCCGCCCGGCGCAGGAAGGTGCCGTAAATGGACTCCAATGCCACCTCACTCTTGTCGCGTGAGGGCGAGCCACGCACCCTCCAGCGCGCCGAGCGCTCGATTCGCTGCTCCTTCTCATCGTCTGTCTCGCCAGTGGGTGTGTAGGTCGACTCGTCATCGAGTGCATGAAGTAGTACTTCGCCATTCCGCAAGTACAGCCGGCTGCCAGGCGCGAGCAGCGAGGTCCAAGTGACGCGCCAGCCGCCAGCGCCACTCGAGGCGAGCCGCGCCTCGCAGCCAGAGACCAGCTCGACAGCCGTGTCGTCGAGGCTAGTGGCGAGGCAGCGATCTCCCTTGCCCATGAGCATGAAGGTGGTGCCGTCACGCACCGGCTGCTCCTCCTCCTGCGCCGCCACGAAGAGGAGGCCGAGCACGGCGAGGCGAGGAGCCCGGGCCGGCATGGCCACCAGTCAGTCAGGTAGTGAAAGAGAAAGGGGGAGGGGGGAGGGGCACCGGTAGACTAGTGATAAAGAGAAGGAGGAGGCTGTCGCCGTCGGTGGGAGCGCGCGAAAATGGATGAACGAGGGCGGCTCGACTTGATGAGCGTTAGAACTTATAGCGTCGTAGGACATCTTGTTGCTAGCTTTGGCTTTGGGCCCGGCCAGGTTCTCGCGAAATTTTTAAAAATATTGGGTTGGCTCGAAGAAGAAAAATTGACCGAAACTTGGGCGGGAAGCCAAGGGCCAAGGGGACTGCGCGAAATTTGGGGTCACGGGGCGGAGCGCCGGCTCCGGCGGGCCGCCGGCGGGCGAGGGCGAGGGGAGGCGTGCGAACGGTAAATCGTTTCCGGCGTGGGCATGCGCATGCGCAGCTTGTGTGGCTTTCAGCATCCCACCAAACTCAGCCTCGTGTGAGCGTGTGTTTTCCTTGCTCCGTGTGATGTACGGTGAGCAACAATCGTGTGTGTTGTTGGATCACTTGCAGCTTGCAGGCCGCGCTGATGAACCATGAACCGCTTCAGTAACAGTAAGAGTAAGTATTTGTATTTAGAAACCCCCTCACTCTATTTCCCATCTAGGCCACACAGGCAAAACCCTAAGTCTCCCCATCGTTGCCATTGTGCTGAGGGACCGAATCCCTCCTACGGCAACGGAGCCCGCTGAGATGGGGGCGTGCGCGGTTGGAGAAAGGTACTGCGCATACTTACCACCCAGTCAGACAATTAAAATAAAACCGGATGGCACCGATTTTCTTCTTTTTTGATTTTTGACCGAGGCGCCCCTGCCACATCCTCCGCCCCCCCCGCCCTCCCACCACCGAAGCTTACAGGAAAGAGCTGCATCTGCGCGGAGTCGACAGCCGGCGAGAGGGAGGGGGAGAGAGGGTGAGGGAGGGAGAGGGAGAGAGAAGGAGGAAGAGGGAGAGAGAGGGAGAAAGGGAGGGAGGGACGGAGGGGGAAAGAAAGGGGGGGTGAGGGGAGGGAGAGAGAGGGAGAGAGGGAGAGAGAGGGAGAGCGAGGAAAGAGAGCTCTGTCACGCGGAACTTGGTTCGCAGCTCTCGCAAGTCTACCTCTGCCTGCTCCCGTCTGCCTCACCCTTTCTTCCTCTCAACTTTCGCGCTCCCTCCTCCTCCTACACTTCACCCTCGCCCTCTCTGCCCCTCTCCGACGGAGGGGCATCCCTTTCTGATGGCGGAGGGGATTGAGGACAGGCCGCAGGGTATCGACAAGCTAGGAGACGATTGCCTCACTCACGTTTTCGCACAGACACGCTGTGGCTGGACGCTTTCGACCGCACAACTAGTTTGCACGAGGTGGAGGAGCGTTGCAGCACACGAGGAGCTTTGGGAGAACGCAATTAAGTGGCGGTGGAGGATGCCTGGGCGGGCAAGGTCGAGGGGTGGCAAGTATGTGCACGGCGAACGTTCGTGGTGCGAAGTGTGGCGCGTCTTTCACAGGCGACACCGCATGCCTCGCAGTGTGGGCATATCATCTCGTGCTGTTGCCCATGCTACTGGCTTCGCTGGCCGAATCGGTGCATGGTTTGTCGTGAACCATCAACCTGCATGCAGGCTGCTTCCTCATGGTGTCGGTGGCGGTGCTCGGTTGTCATGCAAGCTCTTGCTCCAAAACTTGCGGACTGAGACGGTTTATATTCGCGGCGGCACCGCCGGTTTGCGGTTATCACTTCATCTGCGTGATGGATGTGTGCCATATATTGAGCAGCTTGGATGGGCTGAGGCACTGTCCCCTGGAGAGGGCAGTGGCGCCAAGCTGGCGGGCGCCATGTGCTCGCCGCCACCTATGCTATGGGCCCTATGTCCGCTGCATTGCATGGTGGTTGAGCTTATGATACACACTGACGCCGACATGCAATTTGAACCGGATGTGCTCGAGGCATGCCATGCCTTAGTTGTGGCATTGCCGCAAACTGTGCAGATTACCTGTCGTTTCCAAGGCGAGGAAGCACTTTGGGTCCACTACGAACAAGTCAACTCAAGTTTTTTCGTGCATCACGAGCATGAACTGCCGTGATATACTTATGACGGAATCGTTGCTATGCATGAGAGCTTTGGATGAGCAGATTAAGTAGCCATTGAACAACACCAAACACGCGTGAACAACGCTGGATGTAGAAGGTCGAGAATTCGGCAACTGAGTGCAAGTAACAAGTAAAATAATTAATGTTATATCCTAGCCAACCCCACTAGCTAATCGGACACAACTTTTCCGTCCCGGGATCTCGCCATGCCTGACGAGCCAGGTGTCCGAGTGCTACCGGGGGGAGGGGGCACTGCCCCCTCCCCTCGATATTTGTCCTCCCCCCAGTGCACGCACCGACCCCGCGCACCCCAGCACGCCCTCTCCTCGAGTCCACGCTGGGGGAAAACCCCTTTCGGGTAAAAACAACGCAGGGGGGGGGGGGGGCACTCGTGAAAGGGAGCCCAGAAGCGCTAATCACTCCTCGCCGGGGCGAGTGGCCGCGGCGTGCCGCGGCCCTTCCCTCCTGGTTCTGGTGCCCCCGTCTTCTCTTACCTAAACAGGACGAGAAGACATGTTAACCCTAGTTAGTACTTCCGTAGTCCGCGAGGCGGACGATCGGGACGTTTTTAGCACATATGGCTATATTGGGAGCCCCTAGGGGCCTCAGGAGGGCCCCAGGGGGCCTCCTGAGGCGAAATGGGGCCCCTCCTAGGCCTAGGTAGATGTCCCATTGATAAATTCGTCAATGACGCTTGGTTTTAGAAGCGCGGGAGAACGTTGCCACGAAAGGTTGGCGCGAGCCCGTTTCCCTCCTCTCCTCCCCTTCCCCGCCTTTTTCCCCCACGGGTCCTCTCCGTGACCAAACAACACACCCCCTCCCTTTTTCACCTCTCGGTCTGAAATTCTTATCTTTACACAGTCGCCCCCGTTCCCCGCTCCCTCCCCCCCCCCCTCCCCTCCCCCCTACCGCGAACCACTTGCGCCACTTGCGACCACCACACCACCACCACTCACCATGCCAAGCGCCTCCGCATGCAGCACTCAGACCATGCCCTCACTCCCTCCCTCCCATCTCCCGGACTCGGAGCGCCTCCGCGACCTCTCACCATCGGAGGTCAAGGTGGAGCGGGGCGGCAAGGTGCGCGGGCAGAGCGTGACGAAGACGATCGTGATGTACCAGCCTCCCAACAACCAGCCCAAGTTGTTCGACCGTAGCGTGCAAGTCCTTGACGGCCCGAGGCACGCTCGCCGGCCGAGCAGCGTAGCGAAGAAGGGGAAGAGGAACATTACGGAGGTGGAGTGGGCTGATGAGTTCGATGAGCAAAAGGAGGGCTGGAGCGACGAGGACTTGATGCCCGCGGAGACGTGCAAAGAAGACTGCTATTGGGCTGCTGGCCCGATACCTCGCGGCCTGCCTCCTTTCCGCGGCCCTCCGCCCGGTCCGACAGATGCAACGATGAACGAGAGGACAACGCCGCAGCAGGTGATGCTTCATCAGATACCGCTCGAGTTCAAGATTCGATGGTGCACGTACACGCGGCAGCACGCGCGGGCATGGCGTGCTGAGCGGCCGGACTGGCGGAAGGACGACATCGAGATCTCCATGCGCAAGATGAACAAGAACCTGCGATCGCACCACTTTGATTTGTGGGTAGCCGCGCGTGTGCGTGTTGCACAGCTCAAGCCAGAGCTCAGTGCGCACCTGCTTTATTGGAATACTAACTCCTCCCTGTTTGACGCCCAGCTCTTTGCAGCACTCACGTTCAAGCAGTTTTCGTGGCTCAACAGGCATGGATCCTTCGCGGATGGTGAGAACGCCGCAAACGCGATGGAGCGCGGCAGGCCAGGCTGGGACATGCACCGGAAGCGGCGCGAGCTCACAAATTTGCTCTGTGTTGCGTTCGGCA
Source organism: Isochrysis galbana (assembly GCA_018136815.1). Taxonomy (NCBI): domain Eukaryota; phylum Haptophyta; order Isochrysidales; family Isochrysidaceae; genus Isochrysis; species Isochrysis galbana. The sequence goes on along the minus strand of CM030932.1, from coordinate 8,474,071 downwards.
AAGCATGGCACCCGCACCAGCACCTCGGACTCGACGAGGCGACGAGGGAGCACAAGCACCAGGGCAAACAGAGGATCAGATTCAAGGCCGCCGTGCACTCTGGCAAGGTCGTTTGCCTTCATTTGGTACCCCTCGTTTCCAAATACGCGATGCGTCGGTATAAAAGAAATCCCCTCCTGTGGGGACTCTCACCCTACCATGAGCCCCCCCCCCCCCCCCCCCCCGCGAGCACCCCCAAGGAGAGGCCCAGGAGCACCCCGTACGCGACGATAACGGCGTCGCCTTGGCTCGGCATGAGGGCGCGCCCCGAGAGGGCCTGGTAGACGCCCACGCCGAGCACGGCGTAGCCCGTCCCCTTGTGCGCGACCCGCCACACGGCGCGGCGTGTGGTGCCTTTGACAGCAGTCAAGGCCCCTCCGGTATGTCCTCCCCCTCCCTCCGGTATGTCCTCCCCCTCCCTCCCGGTATGTCCTCCCCTCCCTCCCGGTATGTCCTCCCCTCCCTCCCGGTATGTCCTCCCCTCCCTCCCGGTATGTCCTCCCCTCCCTCCCGGTATGTCCTCCCCTCCCTCCCGGTATGTCCTCCCCTCCCTCCCGGTATGTCCTCCCCTCCCTCCCGGTATGTCCTCCCCTCCCTCCCGGTATGTCCTCCCCTCCCTCCCGGTATGTCCTCCCCCCCCTCGTGCGGAGAGTTGTCAGATTTCGGGGTTCCTTTTTTTGTAAACGCCTCTCTTACGTGGGATTGAAATCTGACACATTTCCGCGTGAGGGGGTAGGGGGAAAACCAACAACTTTCTGGAGGCGGTGCACGACTTGGCGGGGTGGGCTGCTCGGCCGGTGTGACTTCCCCAGAAAGTTGTTGTTTCCCCGTGTGGGCATGGCGTTGAAGCAGAGGACTGCAATAGGTTCACGTGGACGGTCGTGCACAAGGGGGAATACGAGCTGTGCCTGTGGCAAGACGCGCAGCTCATCCTTTCCTACGGCAACTTCTTCTCGGGCACGAGCCAACTATCGTTAAAACGATAGGGTCATGGAGCGCGCGCCGCCGCCCTCCCTCGCTGCCGCTGCCCTCGCCGAGATGGACGAAGGCTTGAGTGACACGCCGCTGTCGCCGAAGCGACCGCGTCAGGACGACCCTCCCAGCCAGGTGGGCACAGGAGCCAGCCTGCCACGCCCGCGAACCACCGCGAACGCCACAAACAAGGCCGCCATGCTGGCAGCAGCCAGCATGCAGCACATCCCCTACACAACACACAGCCACACCAGACACACCACACCAGTGGGACGCTTCCAAAGGGAAGGCCTCCGGGCCGGGACCCTACACAGCCGCGGTACCGCCTTCGCGCTCCGGCGCGAGGGGCCGGCCCGGCACCATCAGCAGCAGAACCCCCATGGGGGAATGCCGCATCAAAACAAGGAGCTGGACAAAGAGCAGACTAGGCCCCCCAGCAAGGGGCACAAGAGCAAAAGGAGAGGCAACACAGGAGGGGTACTCTCCAGCGCCGCCGAAGGCCAGGCAGACGAGCGCGCCCCAGGCGCGCGATTGACGCAAGCGGCACAGGCCCAGGAGGCCTACCACAACAGCCATCACCTTGTGAGAGGGCCACCACAAAGCACAAGCCACACATATCCCTCGGAAGGGGGCGACCACACAATGGCAACATTGGGCCATATGGAAGCTAGGGATGCAAGAACACACGCGAGGCTAACCCCGCCCCCCGCCCCGGTCACACAGGTGGCCCTACTCGACGAAGACCTGGAGCCAGAGCCCGAGGAGGAAGCTGAATTTCCAGACTCCCACAAGATCATAATCACCTTTACGGCGTACGAAAAGGGGCATAAGGCCAAGGACGAAGAGGTCCTAGGCGCGATCGTCGCACACCTCAACAAGTTGGAGGGCGTAGACCTCGAGCCCGAATTCTTGTCAAAGAGCGCCTCCGGCCCTTGGGAGATTCTCGTCGGTCAACGGAGCCGAGATCAAAATAAGCCAATTCGCCGACGACACACAACTTATGGCGGCCGACTACAGCAGCCTGGCGCGCTCACTCGAATGGGTGGAGAGATACGCGGCGGCCTCATGTGGCAAGCCGAACGAGCGGAAATTCGAAGGACTTAGGATGGGATCTCTGAAGAGAAAACGCCCGCCAGCGAGATTCCAAAGATACAAGTGGCTAAAGAGCTATGAATGCGCAACCATCCTAGGGATCCCGCTAGGGGGACCCCAGGCCATAAAGGGCTTCTGGCAAAACCTGGCCAACAAGATAGAAAAAAAAGCCGGCATGTACGCACCGATCACGAGCAACTTATCTATACACGGAAAAACTAAAGTGGCCAACTTCCTCATCTACTCAATCCCGAGGTACTGGCTACAAACGCTGGCGGCCCCGAGATCGTTCCATGCGGCAGTCAAGCGATCCGTGGACAAAATATTGTGGACAAACGCGCGCACCGGGCGTAGGCTGCAATGGATAAAACACCCCGAGTTCCCCCTGAAAAACGCATCGGAGGAGGGACCCCACCTAGGGCTGGGTCTCCTAGACTGGGACACCCACGTCAAGGCGCTACAAGCCAAGTGGATACTAAACTACTTGGATGCACGGCAAGCGCAATGGAAGCAAGTACTCGACGCATGGTTCTGCCGCACGAGCCTAGGGAGAGCAGCAGTTCTATCGTCAACACCCATGAACAAACTAACCGACGGGATATCAGGCAGGGGCAAACTCCCAGAGTTCTGGAAGAAGGCACTCAGAAACATACGCGAACTAAAACTCACGCCTTTGAACACCAGCAGGGAGGGCCTACTCTCGCAACCTATATGGGATAACCCGACATATCCGGGGCCCAAACTTCAACCCACGTGGATAAAGCTATGGAACAGGCTTGAATGTAACACCATACACAATGTGTTTCGAGACTACGGCGCGACGACGCCCTACACTAGAGAGGAATGCGCAGAATACCTAAAAAATAACGATACATACATACACGTCCAAGGAGACTTTATCCCAAGGGAAAAATTCCTAGAGTCGTGGGACACGATAGTAACGCACGCCAAAAATATAGTGGCGACGCCGCAAAACGCGGACAATGATAAAAACAAGAAGGCCCGTCGAAACGCCGGAAAACAAGCCGACCTGGAAGAACCGCCTCCCGAGATACGCATAACACAAGACGGGGAATACTACGCGAGAATCAGGGACACATGGTACGACATGGAACTCTCATACCTAGGCACACCAATAATCGGGGAAAAAACGAGGGACACTCCCGCGAATCTAGACACATCCCCCCCGGCACAATGGGGCGAAGGATACAAATCCAACAAAAGAATCGAATACCCGCTAGCAGATGAGTACTCCTTAGACGGAGAAACGCCGCTAGACGAAATGGGAGTCGAACATATAACAAGAGCTCTACAGCAAACGGGCCACAAAAGCAAACTCCTAGCCGGACCAAGCAAATGGGAGGAGAAACTACACCTGCCCAAAAACACATGGGCACACCTAGCCAAACTCTACACGTCACCGATGGTGACGGCACGCGATATGCACCTACACTATAAACACATTGCGCACAGACGGGTGGGTACATACAACCGTTTTCCCGGCAGAGACAGCACATGCCGCATCTGTGGAGAGGCGGACGAAGCCTCGACGCACCTAGGCGAGTGCCAAGGCATAACCAGTGTCCTGGACGCGATCAACGAAATTGCACAATTCTCACCTAAAGCGGGTAGAAACAGAGAGGAAACTATAATCGACAATCTGTTTATTTTCCCGAATGGAGACGCCCCGAAAGCGATATACACTCTGTATCTGGTAGCATGGAGGTATATCATTACTGATTTTTATAGAATACACTACGACGGAGTGGCATTCTCAGAAGAATCAATACTGATAAGAACAATAGAACGATACACCACGCTAAGCAAAGCTCTACTCTTCGCAAACGAGACCGACGCGGCAAGAACCGCCCAAGCGGGCATGGGTAGACAACCCAAAAAACGGATAGACATAAGCGACTTGAGGCCCGCTTTCAGTATGAACGACAACGGCGGGCTCAAACCCAGCAAGGAACTAGTAAATTTAGCCACAAAGCTGAGGATAGCACACGCTGTCGAGGAACCCAAGGAGCAACACAACAAGGACGAATAAGCCAACAGAACGTAGAACAAGGTCAACATTAGAGACGCAGCCGAACCGGCGCCACTGTCACATTAGACGCGAGCGAAGGCAGACGCGAACGCCAAAAGAGAAGACGCAACAGGCCTGCCCGGCCCCCGCACTCTGAACCAGGCCTTAGGTAGCGCACCAAGGCCGGACCCCGGAAACCGAAGAAAAAGGAAAGAAGGGGGGCAGGGGAAGAGGAGGAGGGAGGGAAGTAAGGGCGATGCAAGTAGAGGAGGGGGACCAGTCCCAGTCAGTAGTAGGTGTGTAGCCCAGAATCTTCAGATGTTTTTTTTTTTCTCGGGCACGAGCCTCACCCGTTTGCTAACGCAAACGGGGCCCATTTCTCACTGCATTCCATCGGGGGGGGGTGCAAAACCCCCCTCTCCCTCTCTCCACTCTTTCCCTTCGTCGTCCCTGCGGCCTGCGGCGCGTCGCCATGCGGCATGCGGCGCGCCCTGGCCTGCTCTCAGGGGCCCTTTGGGGGCTCCCAGGGGGCCAGCAAGGGCAGCTCAGGGGGCAGTGGAGGCTGGGGCTCAGCCCCTGGCCCTTCTGCCTCTCCCACGCTCGCCTCGCTGGCCATGGGAGCCGCCCAGAGTCTCCTGTATCTGTATGCCTGGCGACCAGGGAAAGAGGGGGAGTCAGCTCGAGGGCAGGCCCAGCGCGGGCGTGGGAGTGCAGCTCGCGGGCCGCGCCCCCGAAGGGTCTGGGCCAGATTGATGAGTGCCCTGCCCCTGCCAAAGGGCAGGGGCTGGGGTTGATTGTACGGGCCCACCCCGGGGGGTGTCCGCGATGGTGTGAGCGGGGGGCGCGAGGCCCCCATTGTCCCCCACTTATAGCAAAGTAGGTTGAGGAAAGGCCCCCCAAACCCAAACCCCAACTAAGGGGTGGCCGATCCCCTATCGACTCCCCCAAGAGCAAGAGTGGAGAGTGGGTACTGGTATAGTTTTATACCAAAATGGAGCGGGGGACCACAACGCCTCAGGTTGCACCTTCTAAGGGTGCAGGCGCTAGCCAACTTCAGAATGCTAGAAGAGAGTATGTAGCCCTCCTTCCGTACAAGAGAAGGGACGTTGTCACAACCGCTGTGGCACAACCCACACATACCCTTGCTTCGGAGTTATTACCCCAGGGCCGCGTGTGCGAGACGAGACCATTGAGAAGTTTTTGATTTCGCTCTCGTCCATTCCAAATTTCGATGACGTGGAATCTGAGTCGCAGGAGCACCGACAACTCAAGCCAGGAACACGCGTTGCAAGCTGTAAGTAGGGGCCCACAAAACCACCAAAAGAGAATCAAAGATTGAAAAAGAAAGAAGAAAGGAAGAAAGAATCACGAACGCGTATCGGGCTCTATTTTGAGAGTCTTTGGCGCCCGTGTCTCGTTGCATTGTACTGGGCTGTGCACCGACTTGTCACGGTTGAAATGGGCAAAGGCGAAAGATCGCAAGAACATGGAATTGCCTTGTGAAGTGCGACCACTCCAGCTGAGGCGTATTCGGCCTCGAAAGTCGGCTCGCAGAGCACCCCCTAACGGGCATGTCTTATTGTTGGCTCCATTTAATTGTATGTGGCCTCGATTTGATCCTTATGTTTGTTGTAGATGGGCTTGCGTTTAAGCTTTTGGATGGCGGTAAGCATTCCGTTCTCAGGCGTCCATGGGTCGTCGATGAGCAGCACACGCTGGGGAATCTCAAAGCGCGCGAGCCTAAGCTTCTTGCACGATGCCTGTATGTCATTTAGCACCTCGGCTTTGATTGCCTCGTTGTTGCACAGGTCTGTCAAGGTCGAGTTTGTAGAGATGTGGAGCTCTCGTGCAAGATCCTGGAGGGCTGGCTCCTGTGGGCACACGAGCGCAATGCAGAAACTCTTGTGGGGATCAGCGTAGACCATGGGCAGCGCGACGTATTTGGAGTCCTTCAGTGCGTTCTCGACCTTCGAGAGCGCGACATACTCGCCTTGTTGGAGCTTGACTAGATCCTTCTTCCGATCGATAATGGCAAGGTTACCATTGGGGAGGATTTGGCCGACGTCGCCCGTACAAAAGAAGCGCATCCCGTCGATCTCGACGAAGTCGGTGATGTTCTTCTGAGCCACTTCTGCGTCAGGAATTGCGTGGCTCTCAAAGTAGCCGGCGCAGACGGTCGGTCCGGACACCAGTATCTCGCCCCGTGGCATGCCGATGTCTGGGTTGTTGGCGTCTGACAGCAAATAGCCACCCTCCTCCCAATCGCGCAGCCGAATGCAAGCGCACTCGGTCGGCGGCCCAACGCAGCGCGTAGAGTTGTCGGTATGATGGGTGATGCACGTGATTGCGGTGGTTTCGGTGAGGCCGTAACCTTGGCGCACCGGGCACGCGAAGATGGTCGCCACAAACTTTTGCACCTCTGCCGAGAGAGGGGCAGAGCCGGTCCCGATGAACTTGACCTGCCCACCAAGTGCCTTGGCCACCTTCTTCCTGAAGAAGATGGAATAGAGCGGGTTGGTAGCGCCGCAGCCGCCCCGCTCCCAATTAGCCGCCCCGTTCTCGAGCCCCATATCGACGAAGCACCGGAGGAGCCACGGCAGGGCGCGGAACTTGGCGCGCACGCCTGCCACCACCTTGTCCAGCACAACCGGTGCAGCGAGGAATAGAGTCGGCTTGAACGCCTCCGCATCGCCCTCTTGGGGTGGTGATGTCTGGAGCATCTTGGGTGACGTGGCCAGAACAGTGCCCGGGGAGCCATAACCCACGTGACCCCCGCAGAATAGCGTCGAGATCTCGACAGTCAGCTCCATGATGTGCGCCAGTGGCAGATATGCGAGGTGTGACTTGCCTGGCCCAAGGTAGCTCTCGCCGATAGGGCCCGTCGGAGAGAGGGTACCGGCCACCATGGCGCAAACGTTGCCGTGGGTGATCATCACGCCCTTCGGATTGCCTGTTGTGCCCGACGTATACATGAGGACGGCCGTGTCACTTGAGCTCGCCAGTGACTCAGGCTCCAGTCCGCCTCGAACACCGGATGCTTCGAGGTCTGCAAGGTGAGCAACCGTCAGGCCGGCGGCACGGCACTTTTCTGCACCCTCAGAAGCATGGCCGTCGTCCGAGAGCGTGATCACGTACTTAACACTGATGAGCTTCGAAGCGATGTGGCCGAGCACCTTGAGCAGTTTGCCATCTGCAATCACCACTTTGGCCTCCGACTGGTTGAGGCCGAAGAGCGCTCCCTCATCACCGAGGGTGGAGTAGATCGTGCCGACGCAGAGGCCCTGGCGCCAGCAGCCGAAGGCGCACTGCATCCACGACTGCTGCGTGTCCGCGTATATCACCTGCGTCCACCGCGCCACGGCAGCGCTCGTGAGCCGGTACATGCATGGTGCTGGTCTCACGCCGCCACAAGCTGCACGCAGTACATGCACTCACCACAGTATCCTTTGGCGAGAGGTTTGCGAGGCGTTGGAGTCCGGAGCCGAAGGCGTCCACACGTTTTATGTACTCACTGAAGGTGGTCGATCTGTACGGCCCGAGCCGCAGCTTCTCCATTCCCTCCACGGTGCGGCGCTCGAGGACAGGCCGCTCGGAGACAGCCGGGTGGGAGCTGTGCCTTGCGGCCGAGTCCTTGATGAGGGTGTAGCAGTCGGTGACGCCGTCGGCGGGCGAGGACTTGAACTTGCCGACCCCCTGAGCGTTCCACAAGATGCCGTCCTTGTACACGCCGAACTGCAGGGACGTGCTCATGGTGGAAGGGAGGGAGGGAAGTGTGCGAGGGGGAGGGGGAGGAAGGAAGAGGGGAAATGGGAAGAAAACTTGTGAAATCAGCAGGAAAAGCAGGGGTTAGGCACTCTGTGGAGAAAGGTAGAAAGAAAGTGAGGAGGAGGAGGAGGAGGGGGCGAGGAGAGGAGCGAGGAGACGCTCTCTTTCACTCTCTCTCTCTCTCTCGACGGGTGGGGGTGGGACGACGGTCGGCTTTCTCTGATTCCACGAGGAGAGAGAAGGGGGGGAGGGGGGGGGGGGGGGAAGAGGGGGGGGGGGCGGTCTGGGCGACAGATTGATTGGTGGAGGCCGCGCAAAGTAGTCCACGCAGGGCTCCCCGGGGGGGGGGGGGGGGGGGGAGGGGGGGGGCGCTCCGGCTCTCTCTCTCCCCTCCTCTGCCTCCTTAGCTCCCCCCCCCCCCCCCCGAGACCCCGCCGCCGTACTCCCGATCGGGAACACCCTCTCATCAAAAGCCCTCAGCCCCACCCACCATCGAATCCTCTCATCCTTCCCTCTTCTGGGCGCTCTCTCTCTTCCCGATCGGGAGTTTCCTCTCACACACCCTGTTTACAAGACCGCCAGAGTTGTGAGAAGAAAAAGGGATGAGAGAGAGATTTTGGAGGTTTATTGCTACCCTTTTCATCACCGCTCGACGTAGACAGTGAGTGTGTGGACTCAAGTGAGTTCTTTTGTATATGTGTAGGTTCTATTCCCATAGTGGCAACGTGGGGTGTTGTCGGGACACGTGTTCTCGCCGTTGCGCTAGCGCTATGTTCATGCCTATGATCTACACAATGTTGCTGACTATCACTGGGCCCCATAAGGATGGGGCCAAACATGGTACCCCCGCCGAGAGGGGATCAGTCCCTTCTCGCGTGCGCCTCAGCGCACGCTCACCGAGCCTCTTCACCCAACACAAGGTTGGAAATTGGGCCAACAACGAATTCGTTGTTGAACAAAATTCATTGTCACTGCCACCGACTACGCTCCGCGGAGCAACCATCGGGCCTCAATCACTGCACCGGGTCCAACAGTCTCTGTCATCACTGTCTCGCGAACTACTCGCGAATCTCCCTGGAACTCTGAGCCTCAATGCCCCAAAACCATCTCTGCTGATTGACGGGGAGAACTGTCAACTTTCTCAGCAGTGGAATTATCACTTCACCGTGGATGAGGAGGAAACAACGCACACGGCACAGTGATACGTCATTCTCGCGCCTCCCGCGCGAACAGCTGAAGGCATGTGGATCGAATCCCGACGCCGCCAGTTTCTTTTAATGCAACTTCCAAACCTTCAAGACTGGACAAATTCGTTGCGCCATGCTGCATGGGCCTTCAATTTTTTTGATCCTCATTGCGGGCGCTCACCATCTGGTGCTAGCCTGGACAACGACACCCCGTCGCAAGTCACTACGACACCCTCGGGACCGAACACCTCACTCCATACAAATTTCCAAGAACAAGCTAAAGTCGCTGATTTTGCCTTCATGATAAGTGAGGCCATCAATGAGGACTATGACTCGCGAAAATATCGCTGTCGCCCCTTTGATGGCACGCCAGGCCGCCCCTTCGACTTGTTTTGCCGCGACTTCAGCAACGCCTTCTCAAGGGACTACATAGGCGATGCGGACTTGACAACTTGTATGTTAGGTCTTGATGTCGGTGGATATGTGGAGCAAGACCCTAATGCGGATCGTTCCATCTTTGGTGGCGTGCCTAGGTTCGAACTCTTCTCAGCAGATGGGACTCCAAAGCAAACCAAAGAGGCCAAACAACTATTGAGCGATCACACCAAGAGAAAAAGGGTTCTCTTCTCTCACCTCTTGGAGCACATAACCAACTCGGATCTGAGAGAAATGCTGACTTCACAAGCTCCACACGATGGTGCCAAAGCGTATAGAATCTTATACGATCAATGTCACCAAGAGGTGGATGATTTGACATTGATGGACCTAGATTCTCAATGGGATGCTGTCTCACTTCTCACGGTTGGAATCAACGAGCACTCAATATCCAACCTCATTGCCCACCTTCACAGTCTCAATGCAAAACGGCCGTTCAACAAACAAAAAACAAATGACCAATTGGTGATCAAAGTTCTCTCGTGTATTACTTCAGACATCTCAGAATCTCTCTCTCACACTTGCCAAGAAGAAATCGCCGCCCCGCCCTCTCGTCGCCGCTTTTGGACCAATAACGAGCGAGATATACTCAAACTCAAATCGGATCTCCAACCATTGTGGCGGATCAAATTCAACACAGGGGCCATCGCTATACCTAGCAAGGAGGGCCGTCGCGCTGCTGGCGGGGGGGTACGCCCTGATGCCTCTTACTCTAACTAATGAGACCGCCTTGATGGCTAAAACTACTCAAGGAATGTCACAATCACCACAGAGGGCTGTACTAACCTCGTCGCAAGCTATGAAAGCGCCTAGATGCTATCGCTGTCAAGGTTCGGGGCACCAAGCCAGCACATGTCCGACCCCGCCTGATCAGTCTGTCACTATCCAAGACTGGATAATGGCCCTACAGTCGCACGCCGGCACACGCAGCAAGGGTAGAGGAAAAGGAAGATCGAGGGACAATAGGGGCGGCCGAGGTAAAGGGAACTCCGCCTATGTCGCTTCTGATGTAGACACTCGGAACACCGAAGAGAGATTGGATGAATGCGCGCACTTCACGACGGCTCCGGAATGGAACGACATTATTGATGACACCGCGTTTTACCTTCACTCCGCGAGCCCGCTGGCTGGTATGATTTCGTTTGTTGCTCTCCTGCTGAGGTTCGAACTGTAGGTTCTATTCCCATAGTGGCAACGTGGGGTGTTGTCGGGACACGTGTTCTCGCCGTTGCGCTAGCGCTATGTTCATGCCTATGATCTACACAATGTTGCTGACTATCACTGGGCCCCATAAGGATGGGGCCAAACAGTGAGCTTTAGTTGACGCAAGTGAACGCCAACGGAGCAGCGAGGCGCGAAGACCGGAGAAAAGAAAACGGTAGGCCCCCCCCGCGGGGGGAAGGCCGACGCTCCCTTCTTTGTTCCTCGTCGCGCGCCGCTCGCCCCGTCGCCCCGCTCCAACACCCTAGATGGGAAATATACGTATTCACCGTACTTGTACGCAGACCAAATACCGACCGTATTTGCCGTATTTGAAACCCCCTCCGTATTTGCCCCCGTATTTGGAAATAGAAGTAGAAGTAGAAGTAGTGAAGTGCCTACATCCTACATGTGAAAAACAGTCCAACAACCCAAGAAAAACAGTAATAAATAAACAACTGAGCGTTAGTACCACTACCGCCACTAGCCCGGTACTATCACGACACCCCTCAGCGCACTTGCCCGCACGCCTTGAAGTGATGGCACAGACACATACTCATATGCATCCCTACAAATCTCCCCCCTCGCAAACCCCCGGCTCCCATTATAACTCCCCACAAGTTACAATGGGGGAAAACCCAGTGACCAGTGAGGCGGACCGACCTACGTCGGGCGACTCACCGGGGAAAAACACCGGGGGGGGGGGGGGGGGGGGTCCTCTCTTCCATGAAGCGGAACGGCCCTTACAAAAAAACTTCTGAAGATTCGGGGCTACTCGCCTACTAGCTATGGGACTCTCCTTCGCCTATGCTATCTACATCGCCCTTAACTTCCCTCCCTCCACCTCTTCCCCTGCCCCCCTTCTTTCCTTTTTCTTCGGTTTCCGGGGTCCGGCCTCGGTGCGCTACCTGAGGCCTGGTTCGGAGTGTGGGGTCCGGGCAGGCCTTTTGGGTTTGTCGATATTGTCGTCGGAACGGCCCTTACAGCTCTCGCCGCGAGCGGTCCTCGAGGAATAAAAGACTGCGCCTCGAGATACCTGCCACAAGGGTTCTCGTAGGCGCCTTGAGTCTCTCCCTCCTCATCTCCCACCTGTCGCCAGCCGCCCCTCTCCGCGCGTTTGCTTACGCAAACGGGTCCCATTACTTACCGCACTCCATCGGGGGTCGGGGGGGGTGCAAAAAAAACCCCCTCTCCTGTTACGGATGCCCCTCCGTCCTCTCCTACGTTTACTTTCTACTTTCTAAGTCCTGGGAGATCTCCTCTCTCCTCTCTCTTCACGTGAGGGAGGGCGACGGGCCTCCTCTCTTCTTCTTCTTCCCTTTCTTTCCTCTTTTTCTCTCCAGTTCAACCCCCCTTCTTCGCGTATCCCGTTTACGTTAGTTATCTACGTGTTACCGTGAATGTGCGTTTGGTGGTGGTGTGAGAGAATTGTAAGAGAATTTTATCCGGTTCTGTTATGGAGAGAGCGCGAGCGATGGCGTCGCTCTCCCTCCTCTCGGCCGCCCTGGTCACCATGATGGTGCCAGGGCGATATGGAGCTGCTGCACGGGATGGGATGGGCCCCTCCAAGTCCATCCCAGTGGATCAGTGGATCGCGCCCGCTCGTCGTGTCTGCGCGCGCTCGTCGAGCCGCTGCAGCCGAAAACCCTCCCCTCCTCGCTCAGCCGCATGGCGCATGGCTGCTCTCTTTCCGTATATCTTCGCGCATGAAGAGCGTGGAACCCCCCCCTTCTCACCAGATCGTATATCTGGCCTGATGGAGTGGGGTGTGGGGGGGCCATGTGAGGCCACTCATAGTGGCTCACATGACCCCATTGGGCCACTCCCATTTAGGTCTGACCCCACCGACCCTTTGCTCACAGCTCGCGACTGTTTTGTGTTTTGCGCGCTCGATTCGACCATCTGGGCGACTGATCATGCGATTCGACTCGTCTCATTCGCTTTCCACCATACCTTCCCACCCCTCATGGGTTGATGAGGGCTTCTTTCCAACCCCCAAAAGGGGGGGACTGTGGGGAGAGATTGAGGTGGCTTGGGCCATGCACCTTCTTCGTTGTGGAAAATTTGACCTTCCAATTCGTCGTCGCCGTCGCCTTGCTTGCCGCCGCATATCTCGACCCATGGGCTCGGCCAGATTTCACAACATCCTTTCCTTTCCTTTCCTCATGGTGGGAAAATTTTGGGGATCTTCGAAGCAAAGCCCAGAAGAAACGCTCATTAATCATCATCATCCTCGCCATGAAGCGCCGTGCTCAGCACCCATTCGCCGACCTCGAGCACGATCGCGTTTCTCGTCTATCCTGCGCCCACGTTGGCCCTGCTGGCCGGGTCGACCGGTAACCGGGGGGCGCGTGCGCGCGGGAAGGCGGGCTACATCCTCCCGGGCATCCTCGCCACTGTCCTCCCTGTGGCCCCCTCAAGGGGTCCTAGGCATGACCTGGCGGACCGGTACCCCCCCGGCACCAACTGCCCATTGGCAGCCTCAAGAACCTCGTGCAAGGACGGCCGCTGGTGACTGGTGACCGAGCCCCAATGCCGGGGCCCCGCACTGGCGTGGACGTGTTGCGCTAGCCCACCGCTGTCTTATCGGCAATAGCCGAGATTGAGAGCCTCCATGAGGGCCTGAACTTCTGGCAGCGCTCGCCAGCGCTCGCCAGCGTCCCAGGGGCCGGCCTCATGGAGGTCGGGCCGTGTCGATTTATCGTATGCCTGCGGCGCGATGGGCGGGGATATGTCACTACCGGACTGTGCGACCCTCGAGATCGAGTGTGCGACCCACCAGGGACCTCCCACATCCCTCGCGAGGCGCTTGAGCTTGGGCTCCTCACCAGCTGGCAGCCAACTAAGTTTATACTTAGCTCGCCCATGGGGGGGCACGAGCCCCCCCCTCTCTCCACTCCTCCCCCGCCATGGGGGAGGAACCACCCATCCTCCTGGCACGCCTGATGGCTTGCCAGGAGGCCACTGCCCTGCTGACCCTCTCTCCCACTGACAGGCTCGCCTGATTCGCCCATCCTGGCCCGGCGTGGCCAGCCCATTGCTCCAACCCCTCCTCCCCCCCTGTTCGACAGGCAGACAGGTGCAGCGTGGGGGCCCCTGAGGCTCAGGAGCGCCAGCGAGGGAGAGGCAGGGGAGGCCAGGGCCCAGCCCCAGCCTCCTCTGCCCCCTGAGCTGGCCTCCATGAGCCTCCAGGGTCGCCAATGGGCAGCTGCAGGCCTGCCGCAGGCGCGCCATCGCGCGTGCCGCAGGAGAGGGGAGAGAGAGCGCGGAGAAGGGGGTGGGCGGAGCGGAGCTCCGCCCACCGAAAAATAGGTAAGTCCCGCATCTGTTTACAGGATAAGTCGGGACGAAGGTCGCCGCCCACTCGGAGACACAGGAGGAAGAGAGGGAACAGATCACCGGGGGGAGGCGTGGGCCACCGGACCATATCTAAGCCCTTCACCCCAATCCCCCTAGTAGTGCACGGGGGGAGCCGCCTGATGGCGGGGGGAGAAGGGCTGGGAGCGTGGGGGTGTAGAAAGTTTTCCTACGTGAGTAGAAAGTAGAGGGTCCACGGCTGCGTGCGCGGTGAGACTATTAAAAGGTTTAATAATCACCAGCTGGCAGCCATTGCGAGGCCGACAGCCGGCGATCGGCCGACGCGGAACCTCCGCGTTTCTTATGGGGATTCGCCCGCCATTCACTGCTTTGATTCCCTCACGCGCGCAATCCTCCCATTCTCCCAAAATAGACCTCCATGGGCCGGACAAGGCGGGGGAGTCACTCACCGACGCCATGGATTTTCGTGGGGTAGAGGGGGTTCGCGGGGGGGGGGGAGGGGGGCAGGTAAGGGGAGTCCCTGGGGAATCCTTGGACACCCAGGAGGGATGGAAAATAGTTGTTAAAAAGCGTGAGTGACCGGCCTAACATGATGGATTTGTAGATGCTTGCCTCTCTCCACCGCCGTTGCGATGAGTGCACGGTTCACACATAACGGCAAAACGCAACGAGTTCGGTGGTAGACTAATTCGACTAGAATTTTGACACGGAGCCTCGTCGCTGCAACAAGAAGCCAATGACACAAGTCACAATGGTTCAGCGACGTGCCTTCTTGCGTGGCGTCATTCCTCGGCTGCCATGCCCGTCGTACGTGTTACCGGCACTTAGGAGCTTGGCCAACTCGCGCACATCAAGCCTCCCATCACCATTCACGTCGTACTTCTTCACGATCTCATCTGCGACAACCAACGGGTGGGAGTTAAAAAATTACATGCTTGCACGACGCCCACCCGCAAGCAGCAACCCCACGCTGCGCACTCACTTAGTTCATCGGGTGAGAGCTCGAGACCTGCGGCACGGAAAATATTCGCAAACTCCGTTTTATCGCAGAATCCGGAGCGATCCGCGTCGACTTTGAGGAAGGCCTCAGTAATGGATGACCAATGCGAGTACATGAGACGTCGGAGCGTTTCCTCAGCGCGGTCAGCCAGAGAGGGTGGGGCGATGGGCGTCTCGTTCGCGAGGTCCGGGCTGATGGGTCCACCAGTGATCCGAGCGCAGAACTCGGCATAGCTGACTAGCCCGTCCTTGTTCAGGTCGTACCTGTCCACGAGCGCCGCGAGCGACGTGCGCGTGACGCGCACGCCAAAGCTGCGTAGGGTCTCGTCAAAGTCGGCTGCGGCGATGAAGCCATTGCCGGACTTGTCAACCTTACGAAATGCGTCGGTCAGCGACGTGCTCCGTTCCTCCAGCTTCTTGCGCAGCAGGTTGTCCAGCTGGCCGGCGTCTACTGTGGCCATACTCGCGACTCTCTGCGCGCGGTGGCGGCGGATGAGGGGTGAGAGAGCTTGATTGCAGCAGGCCGGGCTCTGGACCGCACCGCCGGTCGGTGGGGGGGGGAGGCGCTCGTCACTATCCTATGTACCAACCAAGGGATCAGCGAGATATGCCTACTCTCTATAAATACTACTACTACTAGTAGATACTAATATGCAGGCGAAAGAGTAAGGAGGGGGGGGGGTTCGCGCAGGAGTGATTTGGGGTTTCATTTTTATTTTTATCGTTCTGTGTGCTTTCAATGTAGTCGGTTGTAGAGCCTTCACCGGTATTGGCATCGATAGAGAGTCCGGTCACACTCGCGGCTCGCGGGTCTAGGTCTGCGTTCCATCAGACAGCATACGATTCTATCAATGCACAATGCATTGTAGAGCCTTCACCAATATATAGTCCGAGCCTTGACCAAGCATTTTTGGAATTAGTATTGATAATTGTTTTCATTATTTGTCATTCGTATTCAAGGTGAGGGGTGGCCTCACTCACGCCTTGTCCTTGTCCATTTATCACAACACGCACCACACACTTATCAGCACACATTGCCGTAGGCCGTAGGGCAATGCCATCTTAATTTTAATTTTTCAAACATGAATACTCCACCTCCACCGACCACCCCTTGATGCCGCGCGCCACGAAAATCTTCTATCCGAAGTCTTCCCTCGAGTCGGGCAACGATTAATTACTCCCTACCGCATCGCCGTGACGCTGTCTCTCACGGTAGAGTCTCTCACGGTAGAATAGAGAATAGAGTGCCCGTTTTTGACACGTTAGTCAGCAGGTTAAGATTTGTGTTAACATCCTCAGCAAAAGCACCGCCTTTGACTTTATGCCAGCATGTACATGTACCCTCCCCTCAGCCCAGCCCTCTGTGGAATGCCTCTCTTTCTCTAGCTAGGCCTACGGCGCCGTCCTTGCGTTCCCAAAGGCTCTCTCACATCTCAGTTTTGGAACGGAGGTAGTAAATTTCATAATTGCAGTTTGCACAACTGGGCTATTTGCGATAAATAACCAACATTCGTGTGATTGCACTGAGCACTGATTAAAGCCTACACATGTGTAAAAAAAGATAAAACATGTAACTACAATCGATGCTCCACCGCTTTCAACGGAACGCGATCTCTCTTTTCACTTTTTGCCGCACACCTGCGAAAGAAAGCATCGCATGTCTTGATCTTGATCCTTTGCGGGTGCGGCTACTACTGCGCGGCCTCTGCACCATCGACACTTGTACTACGTACTACACTACGTACTACTAGTACCATATCAACAAATCGCATACGTCATGCTTAGAGAATAAGAGTAGCAGTAAGTCTTGGGTGAGTGGGGGGAGAAGAGGTGGTTCGTGAAACAGCCAACCACGAAATGGACGTTCCAGGTATATCTACCCGTACATGAGAAATGGCGATCAATCGGGTTCGAGTATGCAAACGTGCACCGCATGACCATTCATGCGCATCCGAGACCTTGAGCAGGACTACTTGCACCACTCCGTCTATGTAAATGGCGCCACTTCATTGAAGCCCATTCGATAGCTCACCCCTTGACGACCGCGCCTAAAGACTTCTCCGTGATGATGGAGGCATGCGGCAGCACCCCCAGTTCCAACGCAGATGGGCGCAGAGGTGTCTCATCCTTGCTAGTGTCAACTCCGGAATTCTCAGCTTTCATACCAGATATCGAAGCATCTTTGGTGCGCTTTCGTTTCTTTGGGCTCTTGCTCACTTTTCCGGGATACTTCAGCTTCTCGCCATGCCCAAAATTTAGAAGGGAATATCCGACCCTCTCATAGGCGCGCAGCACCTCCTCCGGCTCGCGGATAACGTGCGAGGTGCGCCAGAGGAGCCATCCGGCATGGATTTGGGCCTCGGCATCGTACTCGCCCACGTCGCCATCGCCCCAGTGGAAGCCTGGGTAGATAGGCTTCACCGAGAAAAACAGCACTTTACGCTCCTGCAGCTTCTCTTCATTGCCCCCCGGACCGCGGTGCACTAGTGTCGGTAAGCACACAATGCCGTCGCCCACATCAGGAGGCTGGCCACATGGACGCATCTCGCGCACGACCTCGTCTGGACGCCAAAGCAGCTGCCCGAATGCGGCCACTAGATCCCGAGCAAAGCTGTCCTCACTCGCCTCTGCGCTAAGCCGGGCCAAATCTGCACGTCGGTGGCTGTCCTCACCACCGTCGTATTTGGCACGAGACCTTTGTCGATTGATAAGCCAGTCCTCCGGCTCGAAGACCTCTTTCCCATCCCCTAAATGATGACCGTAGTTGTCGTCGTCGCAGTCCGAACCATCGAAACTTCGGGGAGACGCGGTGCATGCATCTGACATAGGCGGGCTAGGAGCGCCAGCAGGGGCCGATACCCATCCTGCGCCCGATGAGGAGCTGTTGCGCACTCCCTTGAGAACGTATTTCAGCTCAACATGCTCCCGAGGGCGCCCACCGAAGGCTTCCTTAGGATCCGTACTCCGTATGGCATTCGTCCGTTCACCGAAGGAAGGCAAACATCTTGCCTGTCTAGCGGATACCTTCTCTACACAGACATCAACCGCCGCCTCCCGTTTGATGTTGCCCGTCACGGCCCATGCACCCTCCTTGGGCAAGCTCCCAGGCGGCGGAGAAGTCGTTTTCCCTTCTTCAAAAACAGCTCCTATGTACGAGCACTCATGGTTGCCTCCTATATTGGGTTGCGATCGCTCATCCCCATCAGGCGTGGAAGGAAAGTCTCCCTCAGGTGAGTCGAGCCGCCCTAGTTGCGCGGGCATGATGGCCTCCACCAATGTGGCTTCGGCCGGCTCGGGAAGCGAACTACTGGCATCCGTCCGGACTTGCTCCTTGGTCTCATTAAGAGTGCACTGGCCGACAAGCAAGTGCGAGTCGGCGTCAGAGGTCGAGGAGGCGAATTCTTCACGCAAACCCCGTAGTGCGACATCCACGGACGCGCGGGCCTGCGCCGGGGCCGTCCGAAACGGCGCGATCGATGGGGCATGAGCAGGACCTTGGATCTGCCTAACGTCATCAGAATTTGGGTCCCCGCAGGTATACGCGTGCAACTGCCCCATGCTCAGCTTGCATGGACCAGATGGAGCTGTGTGGTAACTCGAGATGACTCGCCGTCGCTTTCCTGGCATCCGCCGCTGCGTAGGCTTGCTATTTGTTGCCTCGGTACGGGAGGCAAAAGCAGCCTGTGGCTGGCCGTGCCAATCGGACGTATCATAACCCCGATCGTGAGCCGAGAGCTGCAAGCACTCATCCACGTCGGAAACCGATGAAACACGGCTTCGCTGAAGTTGCCCTGAGGCCACAGGTTGTGCTAGCCTAGGCTCGGTCGATTCGAGCGGCGGGAAGACTGAAGCTCTCATCGGGCCTTGCCAAGGGGAGCCGGGACTATGCCGACCGCGTGCCTGACCAATCAAGTCTTGTGCATCCCAGCTCTGGCTGTTCGGGTTGATAGGAGATTGCAGCGCCGGCGCGCATGGGAAAGGAAGATGTGCGCTATGTAAGACTCCGCCGTTGAAACAACGTGTCGGAGATGTGGCTCCCCTCGTCCCTCCAATAAGTGCTTGAGGTGGATGCGGCTCGCAGCAAGCTGTCCGAGCGCCATAATGACCACATGCATGCTCAGTACTGTGAGGCCCGTAAGCAATGGACCCATGCCCATGCGCTGCGGGGGTACTGTGTCTCACTCCAGCCGCGGGCGACAGGATGGCGCGGGACGACGAGTGCGTGCTGAAATGCAGTTTCGGCGAAAACGAATCTCGTGGCGGCGACGGGGGTGCCGACCAACCGGCAGCCATGTCGCAAGGCCCAGGCGTGTTAGGTGTCTCGCAAGAGAGCAAGGCGCCGGTGCCACCGCTCTCGAGCGGCGCAGGAGATGCGTCTCCTCGGGACCGCGAAGCTCGCAACGTGCGCGAGAAGGGCTCGGCGTCAGCGCAGCATAGCCCAGCAACGACGCAGGTGAATGGAGCTCCACCGGGACGATCGAGATGCTCGCGCCGCCGTGCGATACGATCGGGAAGCTCACACCATGCACCGCAGGCGGCACACTGAGCCTGCACCCCCGAAGGATATGGTGCTGATGCGTCGTACTGTACCGCCTCAGTCCGTGGCTGCTGCGGCAACAGGTGGGCGATGCCAAACAGCTCGCGGTTGCAGTAGTCGTCCGCATGCGGGATCTGGGGCGCTTGGTCGAGCTCAGACATGAGCACCTTGACGTTGGTCACCATGAATCTGCTGGTACCGAAGACGGACTCGACAGCTTCACGTACTGTTGTCGACCCCTCGATGGCGCTCACTGCGGCCTTAAGGAGCGGGCCACGCACAGACTTCTGGTAAGCGTTCGAGATGGCTTCTGCTGATGTCATAGGCATTGCAGCCAGCTTCTCGCACAACGCCGGCGGCAACAACGCCTTGCACTCGCTGAAGCCGTGCTCGACGATGGCGGCACCGTCGGGGTTACACAGCGGCTTTTCGTTGCGCGGCTCGATCAGTTGTCGCGCCACCTTCTTCTTCAGCTTGGCAGGGAGCAAGGCGGCCACGCAGCCACTTAGCCGCAACATGATGCGTCGCTGTGAGAGGCTCTGCTCCTGCCTCACCGTTGCGATGGCCGCCTCGAGCCGGTCGTCGGCGAATCCCGAGGCGCCAGACGGTTCGGCGATGGGAAGGCCTCGCGGAGCTTCGACGAGCCCGAAATACGCCGCGGCCTTCTCGACGGAGCGTAGCCGCCAGCCCTCTGCCGATATGAACATTTTCATTGCCTTCCCGCGCACCCACCAGCGCATCACCTGTGAGCGAGGGGTGGAGGATTGGGTTCCGAATGAGAGCGGGCGTGTGCGCCGGAGGGTAGGTAGCAGACGAGCACAAACAAGACGCGGGCGCGGGCGCATAAGGCGCTGTGGTGCCAGCGAGCATGCCACTCACCTTCCAGCCCTCAAACTGGGGCGGCACCTCTCGCCACACGCCGTCCTTTGCAGGGGGACGCCAAACGCCGTCCTCTGGCAGGGGCACCCGGGCAAGTGCGAAGTGGGAGATTAGTGCTTCCGCCAGCGCGCCCAGCTCCCTGACAAGAGCCTCGCCGCCATCGTACTCGGCGACGTTGGCCGCCTCCTCCTCTTCCCGCCGCTCCACAAGGCGCCAAGCAGCCACCGCAGACTGGGTCCTCTCGCCGCTTGGCCCATGGTAGTATGGGTTGCCGCCCTTTGTCAATGCCTTAGTCCAGCCGGGCGGCAGCATCCCGCGCGAGGATGGGGCAGTCCCTTCGACGATGTGCCCGCCCGCTCTTTCATTGCCGCTATCATTGTAGTCGCTAGGGAGCGTTGCGCCCTGCTCGGCCTGCTGATCGGTGGCGTCTCGCGCTCCCTCAAGCTCATTTTCGTGCTCCCATAGCTTCCGCATCGAGTAGACGCGCTTGCCGTCTTCATGTAAGTACACCTTGTACACCCGGCCTTTGGCTGTGCACCGCTCCTCCATAATCCAGCCCTTGGGCAATTCGCCGCCGCCATTCGTGCGATCCTCGCCGTCATTCGTGCGATCCTCGCGGTCATTCGTGCGATCCTCGCCCTCCATGCAATCCTCGTCCTGATGACTCGCGGCGCTCTCCATCATCGCGCATTCGTCATCATCACTGCTGGGCTGCTCACTTCCATCATCATCTTCGCCAGTCTCCCTCCCCTTATCACTCTCTTCGCTGCTGCTGCTGTAAACCTCGTCGAAGTCGAGCATCTCGAGCGGCACGCTCCCGTGCACCGCAGCGGCCTGCAGCGCGAGTGCCTCGTCGAGTGCAGACCTCCACCTCGTCGGCACATGCTTGGCCTTGGGGAGGCCTCCAGGCCGCTTGGCCCACTCTTCGCGGTGGTCATCAAAGTAGCGGACGGCGCTGGCTGGGAGGGTAGAGCGTGCGGCGCCTTCCCAGCCGAGCCAAAGCAGGTGGAGGCGGCCGGCTGGGCGGTGCGCGAGCAGCCGAGCTGGCCACCAGGGGAAGCCAGCCTCCTTTGCCCAGAGGAGGGCCCCGGGGTGTAGAGCGACCAGCGCGGCGTCGCGGCTGCAGCCTGCTCCCTGGAGCGCGAGCGTAACGCGGCGCCACGCAGATGGCGAGGCGGGCGGGTGGGATGCCACTTCTTCAGCCCCCGCCATCTGGGGTGTGCGCGGGGTGGGGGGGGGGGGGCGCCTTGGGGGGAGGGCGATGGGAAGGTGGGGGAGGGGGGGGAGCTGGCTGGCGCCACAGGAGAATAACAGTCATTGAGTTTAAGAGGGAAGGAGAGAGCGAGAACATGCCAGTAGAAGTTCTCCTCTGCCACGGCGGCTACGAGGGAGTCGAGCAGAGAGCAGAGAGACAAAAGTACCCTCGTTCGCGGCGCGGGATGGCGGTCGGCGCTGGCCTCGTCTTGTTGGTCGCCGGCATGGCGGCGGGCGAGGGCGAGGGTGGCGTGGAGCGATGCAGGAGCCTGGGCTTCGGTCACTCCTTACTTTGCACCTCCTGTGTCAAGCTCGCCGAGCACGTCGGGGCTGATGACACGCTCATTGCAGAATGCCAGAGCTGTTGCACAGCCGCAGAGGCGGAGCACGTCTCGCACTTTGCGCGCGCTGTGCTCGACGTATGCCGCTGACGTCTGGGGCATTACCCAGCGTTGCGAGAGTTCATCGAGCAGCGTGCGGGTAAGTTCAAGAATTTGAAGGTCACCTATACTCAAGGAGCTCCGCCAAACCTTTTCATGCAAGACGCTGAGGGACGCACCGTTGATGAGGTGGGCGTGGGGAACTGGAAGGCCGAGCACATCGAGGAATATCTGACCGAGAAGCTGGTGTCTTAACGTGATTTATCTGGCAGCGTAGCGTCATCGTCGTGCTGTCATGGCGGGAGAGATGGTGTGCATGACGCTCGGCTCCCAACGGACGATGGACCTTTTGGCCAGGAGTTGAGCTGAGATTTGAGCAATCTCTCCCCACCGTGTGAGTCTTTGTGGACAGCATGTGCACGCTAAATCACTTTACTAACGTCTTGAAGACCTGGTTTGGTCTTTGGGTCTTGGCGAGAAGTCTGCGTCTTAGATTATAGAAGCCGTCGCACTCTTCCATAGACATAGTTTATTATTACTAGTACATAAACATAAGGTCATACGGCCACACGGTGATGGTAAGGGTCCGCTCCCAATCACAGATGCGGCGCCGTTCGCGGGTTTGATGGCAATGCAACACTCCTTGGACCCGCGCTCTTTGCTCGGTTAAAATGAAAATACATAAGATGCAGCAGCCGCGGCCGACTTCAACGTGGCCTAGCGGTAGCGGCAAGCAAGCGCAATCCAAAGAAGAAAGAGAAAGAAGGTCGCGTTCTGTCGAAAGAGGACCAGTTTTAATTTTGATAGTTTTTTTTAATACAAAGCCCACATTGTATAGAACTCCTAATGAGTTTTGTTTGCCACAACTAAGTTTATGTTTATACTTGGTTGACCCATGGCCCATGGGGGGGCACGAGCCCCCCCCCTCTCTCCACTCCTCCCCTGCCATGGGGGAGGAACCACCCATCCTCCTGGCATGCCTGATGGCTTGCCAGGAGGAGGCTGCCCTACTGACCCTGTCGCGGGTAGGGGGGGTTGTTCATACCTCTTCGCATCTTTCCCGCCATTAGGTTTCCTCGCGTGACCCCCCTTCGTTGTCTAGTTCCGTATCACGCTCACCTTTCCCGCCCGCTCCCGATAGGATCGTCCCCTCACGTCCCTCTTTCCCAATTCTCGCCAACCTACTTTTATAAGTGGGGGACAATGGGGGCCTCGCGCCCCCCACACACCATCGCGGACACCCCCCGGGGTGGGCCCGTACAATCAACCCCAGCCCCTGCCCTTTGGCAGGGGCAGGGCACTCAACAATCTGGCCCAGACCCTTCGGGGGCGCGGCCCGCGAGCCGCACTCCCACGCCCGCGCTGGGCCTGCCCTCGAGCTGACTCCCCCTCTGTCCCTGGTCGCCAGGCATACAGGTGTCTCTGGGCGGCTCCCATGGCCAGCGGGGCGAGCGTGGGAGAGGCAGGGGGGGCCAGGGGCTGAGCCCCAGCCTCCACTGCCCCCTGAGCTGCCCTTGCTGGCCCCCTGGGAGCCCCCAAAGGGCCCCTGAGAGCAGGCCAGGGCGCGCCGCATGGCGACGCGCCGCAGGGACGACGAAGGGAGAGAGTGGAGAGAGGGAGAGGGGGGTTTTGCACCCCCCCCGATGGAGTGCGGTTAGAAACAGGCCCCGTTTGCGTTAGCAAACGGGTAGGGGGCGGCCGGCGACAGGCGGGAGAGAGAAGGGAGCGGCTCAAGCTCGAGGAGAGTATCCTGAAGGTGGCACAGGCTACTCGACTCGCAGTCGTTTATTTCTCGAGAACTGCTCACGGCGCGAGCTGGAAGGGCCGATCCTCTTTGTCGACGAGAGGTTCCTCCCCCCCCCCCGGTGCTTTTTCCCGGAGAGTCGGCCGGCGTCGACCGGTCCGCCTCAATGGGTTTTCCCTCATTTTAACTTGTGGGGAGTTAGAATGGGAGCCGGGGGCTTGCGAGGGGGGAGATGTGGAGGGGTGCATAGGTGTATGTATCTGTGGCAACAACACGCGCCAAGGTGTACGGGCAGGTGCGCTGAGGGCTGTCGTGTTAGTACCGGGCTAGTGAGAGTAGTGGTACTAATGCTCAGTTAGATTATTATTATTATTTCCCAATTCTCGCCTCGTCCCTCCTTCCCTCTCTCCCCGTTCCCACTGAGTGTTTTCCGCCCACTGTCGTCTCTTTCTTTTCCCGCGCGTTCTCTCCTTTCCCCCCCCGCGTGTCTTCTCTCGTTCCGGTAGATTTTGTACGCTCAGCGCTATCGCTTGAGCGCTCCTGTGGCCTCCTGCTTTGTGTGCTCTTCGTCCTCGTTCTCGTCTCGCGTGACCGCATGCCGGTCGAGGTCCCTCGCTCGTCCTCAGCTCCTCCGTTGCGTGCCTCCCATGTGTCCGGTGGCCCGTGCCCCATGTCTCTGGACTGTACCTCACATGTTACATACATCAATCCTCTTGCCCCCACATGCAACACGCACTCGCAGATGCGGTGTATCGGAGAGAGGCCTAGGGCTACTTCAGGGCGCCAGCCTTTGCACCCTTTGGAGCTTCCGTGTATCATGAGTTTGTGAGGCGATTGGATGTTTGGGGGCATAGCGATCGGTTTGCACGCCCGGACGGGCCAAGAAAAACGAACCGATGGGTATTGACGCTAGAGCGTTGACGATCGGCCTATTCTGCACACTTGTCCAACCATCTGATATGATCGTCACTCCTGTGCTGCGAGCTAGACCTGCCACCTTCTGCCGCATATCCTTGTCCAACTTATCGTCGAGCACCGGCAAAAGCTTGGATGTGAATACTTTGCGATGTGGCATGCGCAATTCCGCACCCACCAGTAGATTCTTTGAGCCACACTTCGCAGTCAGCGCTACAGCTTCACGGAAGAGACGGTCGTTCACCAAGTCAAGAGGCAAGGCCTTCTTGACGATCACCTTGAGCCAGGCTTCGGAGACTTGCTCAGATGTGACCGCCTGAAATGCATGGGGGGGATGGGGGCTGCTAATTGCATTGGTTGAAGGACGATCCGTCTGCACCGTCTGCCCAACGATGGCACGGCCGAGCGCATGTGCATCCAATCGCTCCTTCTCCTTCTCCTCCTTGACGCGCGCCATGCGAGCGCGAGCTCGCAGTTCTTTCACAACCTCGTCGTGCCGACTGAGCCATTGTGTCGTGGGCTTGCACGCGCGGACATTGCGGTTCGGCAGCAACCGGTCAAGATGCTGCCGAATGTTGGCTGGCCCTCCAACGTAGGTGTGGCCGCAGAAGATGCAACTCTTCGAGCGTACATTCTTCGCGCGGCCATCCACCTCTTCAATGGTGGACCACTCGAGGGCAGAGGCCTCAAGAGTCTCCATTGGCTGCATCCCCCACCACCTTCCCGAGCATGCGTTCGGCACTTCTTCACCCTCGCTGGCCATACCCCGTCCTTCGCGCGAGGAAGGCGGGGAGCCGCGTTCCCCCCCCCCCCGTTCCCCCGCTTTTTTTCGCAACTATAAAAGAATAGGATTATAAGCATTCAGACCTTATGACCTCATACCGGGTCGTTAGGTCTGGAGGACCTGATATCATGATATCAGGACGTGATATCAGCCTGATGGAGCATCTATGCACGGGGGGAGTCGCCTGATGGCGGGGGGGAAAGGGCCGGGAGAGTGGAGGTGTAGAAAGTTTTGCTGCGTGAGTAGAAAGTAGAGGGTCCACGGCCGCGTGTGCGGTGAGACTATTAAGAAATTAATTAATTTTTAAGTTAGTTGCGCATTCAACATTCAACCCGGCAAGCACAAACAATAGTCACCCAGAAGGCTTGCCCGGACCCCGCGCTGCCTGAACCTGGCCCAAGGTAGTGGACCCGGGCCGGACCCCAGAAACCGAACAAAAAGGAACGAAGGGGGGAAGGGAAGGAGGTGGAGGGAAGGGAGCTCAGGGCAGTGTCGGTACAGAGGAAGTGTAACCTAGACAGTAGTAGGTGTTAGCCCCGAATCTTCAGATGTGTTTCCCCCATTCGGTCCCTTACCACCCTCAGCTTCCAAGCACACGAAAATAGAGGTATCGAAGCCCTGTAGCGGCTCTAAGGGGCTGAGCGAGCGTCGTTTCACCCCGATGCTAAGTGCTGTGGCGTTGCATTCTCACGCCCCCACACAACATACGAGCTCAAGCGCAAGGAGGCCACTCTTTGTACCTCTTTGCACTTCGCGAGCTCGTGAGGCAGAGGACGCTAATCTATTACCACAACAGCAGATTTTGCCACGCTGAGTACAAGCGTACGTGCCAGCACAACGCTCATTTCAGCATCTCGGCCCTCACTTGGGTCAGCCAAGTGTTTCACGAGGAAGCTGCTCACAACGGCGGCTTAGCTTGCTCTTTCACTCAAGTTGAAAGCTTGTCTTGCCGTGAGCTGCTTGTAAATTCCGGCCCTGTCAACCAGCTCGTCATGGGTGCCCTGTTCCACAATCTGCCCTTTGGAGACTACGCAAATTGTGTCGGCTGAGCGGATGGTCGAGAGGCGGTGGGCAACCACGATAGTCGTCCGTTGTGACATCAGGCGGTCAATGGCTTCTTGGACGACATGCTCTGATTCTGCGTCAAGGGCCGATGTGGCCTCGTCGAGGAGGAGGACCTTGGGATCGACGAGCAGGGCGCGAGCAATCGCGATTCGTTGCTTCTGGCCACCCGACAACTGGACGCCGCGCTCGCCGACCAGTGTGTCAAACCCGTGATCAAAAGAGTCAATGAAGGCCTCAGCATTGGCGGTCCGGGCGGCGGCCCGAACAGCGGCTTCGTCTGCACCAAGACAGCCGTAGGCCACATTTTCCCATATCGAGCAGGCGAAAAGCACAGGTTCCTGCGCCACCAGAGCAACCTGCTTCCGCCACCATGAGCCGTCGAGGAGCGAGAGTGGCACGCTGTCTATCGTGATGCTGCCTGATGTTGGCTCATACCACCGCTCGATCAAGCCTATGACTGTGGATTTGCCGGATCCTGACGATCCACAAAGGGCGACGACGCTGCCAGGTTCAATCGTCAGTGAGATCCGATCTAGGACAAGCGACTCAGGTCTTGTAGGGTAGGAGAAGCTCACTTCGTGGAGCTGGATGCGCCCAAGGAAGCCGTCCAGCCTCTCGCCACCAACAAGCGGGCGGGTGGGGCGCGAATCGAGCAAAGCGAAGACGCGTTGCGAGGCCCCAAGAGCATTCATGAGCGATCCGAACAGATCCGACAAGCCCCCGAGGCAAGCAGCGATCGTCAGCGTGTAGAGCAGAAATGATGTGAGCGTCCCAAGGCTCATCTCGCCTTTGAGCACGAGTGCTCCACCGTACCACAGCACGCCAACAACTGCGAATTGCCCGACTGTGCCAATTAGAGAGCCAAATACTCCGTACGCAAAGGCCTTTGACTTGCCAAGTTTATACGAACGGTCAATGCTCAAGGTGTACCTTTCCGCCTCGCGACCTTCCATGGCGAATGAGCGGACGGTCCGCATCCCGGAAAAAGTTTCCTGTGCCACATCTGATGCCTTGGCAAGGGCTTCTTGGTACTTTTTCGAGAAGCGTTTCATAAAGCGTCCATAGGCGATGGCCACTAAAACGATCGCAGGCACAATGGAGAGCATCATCATCGAAAGCTTCCAGCTCTCGAAAAAGATGAGAACAAGGCCAATTACGACCTGCGCCCCGAAGCGCAGGCCCATTGAGACGTTGATGGTGACCGCGTTCTGAATGACCATTGTATCCGAAGACAGCCGATTCATCAACTCCCCGGTCTTGTTCGAGTCGAAGAAACCAATGTCCTGCTGGACGAGCGTGGCGAAAAGCCGCCTTCTAAGTCGGGCGACAACCCGTTCGCCTGCCATGGTGAACAAGGTCCCGCGAACGAAAGCAAAGAAGCCGCCTACCACGAAAATGATGGCGAGCTCGAGCACAGCACCATTCAGGCTGCGCAGCTTGGAAGAATGGTCGCCTGAATCATCGCTGCCGCCGATGACGCCGCCAACCATGTTGCCCACAAGTGCTGGCATCGCCATCTGAGCCGCACTCGAGAGAAAAAGTGCGATTGTTGCCACGCCCAGCATCGGCAGCTCGGGGCGGGCCACCCCAAGCAGGCGGCCGAGTGTAACTTCCTTTGGGTTGGCAGAGCTGGAATCCCCCCCGCCTAGCAACTTTTCCGCCCTCCCATCGTTGATGCGCGGAGTGCTGCGGGCGCCGTGACTCCGCTGCAGCGCCACGCCGCACGCCGCGGTAGCAGACCAACAACTTACAGCAGCGGTGGCCGCCACTGCCACCGCCTGAGCGCCTGCCGCCATATTGGCAAGGTAGACCAGCTTCACAACAGCCAAGACGCCTAGGATTGAAGATACGAGCGCACCGACCAACGGGTACGAGCAGACGGCGATGGAGCTGACCAGCAGCGCAAGCAACGCAACGAACGCAGCATCAACGCTGCTGTGCTGCCACGAGTAGCCGGAGAGCTGCTGCAGCAGCGGTCCAGTGGACCATTCGCAAACTGCGGCTTCGAGGCCAGCGCAGCTAAGCAGAACAGCCCAGCCAAGGGCGAGGAGGACGGCTGCTGCGCGGCCGATGGCAGGGTGCTCGGCGTGCGTGGCAGAGAGCAATGATACCGACTGCAGCTCGCGTGCGTGCGAGGCGGCCATTGCGCGCGTGGTTGGGGGTGGATGGAGGTGGCGCCGGTGGCGTGGCCGCGGGGGGGCCGCGAGCCGGCGGCGGCGCCGAGACGGGAGGTGGAACCAGGCGGGGGGGGGGGGGGGGGGGGGCGAGATAAAGAGAATAAAGTCCGATTTATTCTGGGCTCCCTGCTCGTGTGGAGAGTGGAAACTAGTAGTACTCCTACTAAAGTAGTTCATAGTTTTGCCTCCTCCGCCATCCTTTCACATGCTGCCTTGGCCATTCGACAGTGTACGTCGAAAACTTTGGGTTGGACAGGTTGACCCCAACCGGCGGCGGCGGACTGATGCTGTCCAATGCTTCCGCCATAACCTGCATGGCAGATTTAGAATTGGCATATGGCGGAAAGAGAGCACTGTGGCAAACCAAAGGGGGTACACCATCTACGCAAGGGGATTTTTTGGGGGGGGGTGGGGTGAGGAACTACAACCAAGGTGGCGGCCGCCTCGGCCGGCTGCCCCTCGAGCCCGCGGAGGCTGCGGCACCCGAACCGAGCAAGGGGATGGCCCGCTCAGGTGTGTGACCTTGTCCCCTCACCCCATGGAGCCTTCCGAGCGGTTGGATGCACTCCTACCCGCACCATGTGCCCCCCGCACCACCTTTGGCAACACGCTCTCGCTCATGCGCAGAGGGCGCTGCAATGAGAAGCACAGAGCTTGCCATGGCGATTTTTGTAGCACTTGCCCCAATCACCCGTACATACCCACCCACATTACTGTCCCACATGCGGGAGCTGGAGACCACCACTGCTATGTGAGTTGAGCTTTCTCCCCTCTCACACGTGTTCTGTAGGTGCAAAGCGCGCACTCACATCAACGTCAACGTCTTCATTGGAGGGTGAGTGGGAGGTGGACAAGGTGGTGGGCATGTCAAGGCGTGCGGGCATCACACACGTTGCTGTGCGATGGTGCACTTTTGGTGCGGAGGGTGACACTTGGGAATCTGAGCCCAATGTATAGCCACTGCCTCTTCCCTCAGCTCCTTTTCTGACTTTGGATTTGGTCGCAGGGCCGGATGATCGCACGCCTCCCGCAGATCCCAGAGAGGCTTGATGATTTCAATCAAGTCCTTCAGTAAGGTAGGCTCACGCAGTAGCTCCTTCAGCTTCGGCCCATTGAGCTGCTTCGTCTGCTCTGCACCAAAGTCGATTCGCGGCCCGCCCTGCCTGATGCGTGTATTGAGCATACCGGGAACGTAGCGGACGCTGAAAAGGTCCAACACTATTACCCGCCAGCCAGATGGGGGGGCGACTACAAAGGCCCGAGATATATGGAATACCCGTTGGCGGATGAATACGCCATACAAAAAGGAAAAGTCGCGTTAGCTAGATGAGATAACAGTCGCAGACATCACCAAGGCCGCGCTTAAAGGGACCCGACGAAATGCCCCGCAAGCGGCGAGACCAGCATGGGAAAGAAGGCTGAACATCACAACTGAGGAGTGGAAACATAAAGCTAGATTAATACACAATGCCACTGCTGAAACACACAGATAAGCACCTACACTTCAAACATATCACCCACAGAAGGATAGGTACAAGAAATAGGTTCGCAAATAGTATGACAGATATATGTAGACTATGTCGCCGCTACCGCGAAATAAGGCTGTGAATATAGTAGGTAGATACCAACCTACCAACCTACCAAAAGGTGCGGGCCATCAAAAGTCCCAGTGCACCACCCGAACACGGGGGGAAATTACCCCCCGTATATATACATGTTATATTTACTAGAGTATTCGACCCCACTCCGCCCACTCCGCCCACTCCGCCCACTCCGCCCACTCCGCCCACTCCGCCCACTCCGCCACCATTATCACCGCCATTAAAACCGCCACCGCCCACTCCGCCCACTCCGCCCACTCCGCCCACTCCGCCCACTCCGCCCACTCCGCCCACTCCGCCCACTCCGCCCCCGTCATTAATACCGCCACCGACCACTCCGCCCCCACCTTCTCTACCTTCCTCACCCCCGCCCGGTCCGCCCCCGCCTTTGCTGCCACACCCATTGCCTCCGCAACCGCCCTCGATACCTCCACCATTATCACCGTCATTAATACCGCCACCGACCACTCTGCCCGGTCCGCCCCCGCCTTTGCCGCCACACCCATTGCCTCCGCAACCGCCCTCGATACCTCTACCATTATCACCGTCATTAATACCGCCACCGACCACTCTGCCCCCACCTTCTCTACCTTCCTCACCCCCGCCCGGTCCGCCCCCGCCTTTGCCGCCACACCCATTACCTCCGCAACCGCCCTCGATACCTCCACCATTATCACCGTCATTAATACCGCCACCGACCACTCTGCCCCCACCTTCTCTACCTTCCTCACCCCCGCCCAGTCCGCCCCCGCCTTTGCCGCCACACCCATTGCCTCCGCAACCGCCCTCGATACCTCCACCATTATCACCGTCATTAATACCGCCACCGACCACTCCGCCCCCACCTTCTCTACCTTCCTCACCCCCGCCCGGTCCGCCCCCGCCTTTGCCGCCACGGTAATAGCCCCTGGCCCCTGGCTCGCCGACGCCGGCCCTGCAGCCTGCAAGCAGCGGGCGACTCGTCGGCCGCGTGAGTCCGCCGCTATTATAGCTGCTAATACGAATGCCTATAATAATACATGCTTCTCCACACTCCACACCCACACCCACATAGATATACATATAGTCATAGTCTCCATACATACTCTCTATCTACTGCTACGTATCTATCTGCGTACATGTGTGCACCTACACACACACAAAATTTCTTGAAGGTGGGTGCACCTACACACAAGCATCACACAAACAGACGGACACACACACACACACACACAAACACACACACACGCGTGCGGGTAGCTTTCTTCGAAACGGACACGCGATTCAAAGGGCGTTGGCACTTGCCAACAGGGTGTGCTCCGATATGCGAACCGAGCAGTGCTAAGTATCTCAGGGGTTCATGGCCTCCATCGGAGGCCTATTGTAGAGTTGAGGGTCTTACTCCTACTCCTACTCCCCTTCCCGAGGCGAGTTCGCTCACCACGGGCCACGGGCCACGGGCCTCGGGCGCCCAAAACTTTTTGGCGGGCCCTGGTTGGTACCATGATACCTTAGGTACTAAGGTACCAACCACGGCCGAAGCCACTATTACTATCTACTATAGTAGCACCGGGACACTATTACTGTCTACTATAGTAGCCCAAAGTGACTACCAAGTTCTACTATAGTAGGCCAAATCCAAACATCCAAACCTATTCACAGCCTTACCGCGAAAACTCGTGCCATCTAGCGTGGTGCCCCGCGACGAAGACAGTTTTCGAGACCATAGACGCCCTCACTAACTACACTCCCTCCTCCGGAAGGTCGCGCACGCAGAAAATTAAGGATAGACTATTCGCATACCCCGATACGAGTACACCCGAACGCCTAAAATAGCGCTGTATGTGATAGCGTGGAAATACATACCAAGAGATTTCTACAGAGTAGAATTCGAGTCGCATGAAATACCACTATATACCAATCTTGGAGTCTACACTAGTGAGGTTTACCACCTTGGTCAGGGGCCTCACCCCGCCGAAATCACATTGCTCAATGCGCACGCATAAAGCCGCCCAGGGAAGGAAACCCAAACTTAAGAAACCGCTAGAACTCAGCACCCCCGTATTCGTCGAGAATGGGAAAGGTAGGCTACAACTGAGCGAAAACTTTAGCCTCGTGGCGAAAGCACTTGGTCTCGCCGAAAGGCTCGCATAGCAAGCTGAGTGAAACTCCGCCCTCATAGATCATCTAGATCTAGATGTTAGCCCGAACATTAGAGGTTATACGCAAGATAAACAACGTAGCACCCAGTAGCAACGACACCCTGCGACAACCCTATAATAAACAGGTCACTCAGCAGCACAGGAGGAAGTTGAGAACACGCCGCTGAGGATAGGTGCACTCCGCCCTGCTCGGACTCCCCAACACGACGCGAGCCCTTAAGTAGAGCACGAGGGGAGTTGCCGCAAGGCGGGGAATGATATAATAATAATAATCAATGTTATATCCTAGCCAACCCCACTAGCTAATTGGACATAACGTCTCCGTCCCAGAATCCCGCCATGCCTGACGGGCCAGGTGTCCGGGTGATACCGAGGGGTGGGGGCACGCCCCCTCCCCTCGATATTTGTCCTCCCCCCAGTGCACGCACCGACCCCGCGCACCCCAGCGCGTCCTCTCCTCGAGTCCACGCTGAGGGAAAACCCCTTCCGGGGGAAAACAACGCAGGGGGGGGGGGGCATTCGTGAATGGAAGCCCGGAAACGCTAATCCCGCCTCGCCGGAGCGAGTGGCCGCGGCGAGCCACGGCCCTTCCTCCTGGTCCTGGTGCCCCCGTCTTCTCTTACCCAACCGGGGCGAGAAGACACGTAAATGCCGGAGGGGGGAGCTGCCACTCCCCCCTCCCCTCCCTCTTCCCTCTTCCTCCTCTCTTCCCTGCGGCTCTGGCCATGGCGCGCGCCTGCGGCCCCTCTTCAGCAGGTCCCCAGGAGGCCTGCAGGGGGCCTGGGAGCACAGCTCAGGGGGCAGGTGAGGCTGGGGCATGGCCCTGGCCCCTCCTGCCTCTCCCTCGCTGGCTCCCGCGCCCCTGCAAGTCGACAGGAGCTGGCTGGGGGGTCCTGATCAGGGGGGCCCAGGGGGAGGAGGGGTTGGTCAGAGCGAGAAGCAGGCCAACGCGGGCCAGGGCGTGCGATCTGTGCCCAGCTCTCTGGGAGAGTCTGGGCAGTCTGGGTGAGTCCCCCCTGCATGCCAAGAGGCAGCGCAGGGGGGTGGATGGTTCTCGCCCCCCATGAGGGAGGCCGAGAGAGTGGGGGGGGCGCGAGGCCCCCCTCCATGGCGACCAATCATAAGATTAGTGCGGGGAATGAGGGTGAGGAAGGGAAGGGGGCGTGGCTGCGAGAGAACGATCCAGGGCCACGTGTGAGGCGAGAATACTAAAAGGTTTTTTTTAGCCACGCGCGCGGCGAGAATGTTATTAGATTTTTTTGGGGGGTCGAGCACGAAGGGCGGCACGCGGGATGGCGATGCACGGATTCTAAATGCATTTATTGGACAGTCTAGACTACTAATGAACAATCGGAGTGGATTGCTGATATACTGTCGGGCTCGCCGAGAAATCATCGGCCCGGTGTTTAGCGAGGTATGGGCAAACAGGGCATCCATGACAAACATCTTGTCCACAACAAAAAAAAACAGCTGTGTGTCGATTGCAATGTGCATCGCACCGAAACCCGGTTGGCGAATCTCAAGCCTGACCGACTGCTGGCTTCAGCTTAGCTGCTGTCTTTCCTAAAAGATATCGCGTTCGTCTCTCTCGAGTAGTGCGCGTTTGACCACGTTCCATTGTGACAGAAGACTCAGTCGACACGGAAGACTCGTCAAGCTCTTCATCGGCGTCCACATGGACAGAACTCATCTGCCACAAATTGCCTGGACTGCTGGAGTCTAGAAACGCGCGCTCGCTGAATGATCGTTTCGGGGGTGGGATCTGGATGATGGGTGGTGAGTCATCAGACTCCGATAGATTGCCGCCACTCCGGATAACATCCACTGCGCGTGGCCTTCGGCCATTGGAGTCATTGACCTCTTGCGGTGCGTCAAGCTCGGTCTCCCGTTCAGAACGCGCATCCTGAATGCGCTCCGATAAAGAATCCCGTGTGCGCCGCAGCTCCTGTACTTCGTTCTCGAGCTCACTCAGCCGCGCCTGGGTCGCCACATGTGTCTGTCTAAGCTCAGAGGCTTCGCGTTCGAGAGAAACTAGTTGCCGAAAGCCTTCCAAGGAAGATTGCCTTGCCTGGTCTGCATCTCTCCTGTGTACACTGAGCTCTGCCCGAGCGCGCTTCAGATCTGAGCGCAAAACGTCGCTCGATTGCCGAAGCGCTAGGTGCTCTTGCTGCAGCGCGATGTGGCTCTCTTGCAGGGAGGTGTGCTCCTGCTGCAGCGCTTTGTACTTTGCTCTCAATCCGCCCAGCTGCGCCGTCATGTGAGCGTTCTCCTCTTCGAGTTTCCGAAGGGAGGAAAGCAATGAAGTGGGATTGCCACTTCCTGCCCGTCCATTGTCACTCACCGAGCTGTTTCGTCGCGGGCGCTGTGACTCGAGACTGAGGCTGCCCCTGCTCGAGACCGACGACAGACGTGTCTTCCAACCGCCTGCTGTGCTGCTCGACGCGGCTCCGATTGCGGGGAGCATGGTAGTGCCAGAGATAGATGGGAGAGTCTGCTTGTACTTGGGTGGCGAGATCATCCGCTCACGTCCGCGCGCAGAGCGTGAAGGGACGGAGACGGCCGTCGGCAGGCTGTGCGTGACGAGCCCCCGCTGCCGTTCGGTTACGAGTAGCGGTTTGCACACACGTTGGGCCTTTTCTCGCTCTTCCTCTCTCCCTACTCTCTACACTATCATGCCTCTCCCTTCTTCTCTTTTCTTCTCTTCTCTTCTGAGTCCTTGAACGCCGCCGTCCGCTGCTTGTCGCCCCTTGTTCACGTTTCCGTCTCTATACGTTTTCTACGGGGTACTTGGAGCCTGGCGTGGCCTAGACTATTTGTATTTGTACTAGAGTGCCTTTGCCGCTCCACCCTTAGTTAGAAACGAAGAAAGAAGCGAAAGGGGATGGTGGTGGGTAAGCTTGAGCGTTAATGTGTGTGTGTAGGCGCGGGGCTAGCGGCGCGCGGTGGCGAGGGCAAGAGGGAGGGTTACGGCGCCTCTCCCCCCTTCCCCGCGCAGGGGGGGGGGGGGGGGCTACCCTCCCTTTTCCATTTTCTTTTCTCCGGTCTTTGCGCGCCCGCTGCTCCGTTGGCGTTCACTTGCACTTCCGCAAACTAGAGTTCGCTATCTATGAACGCCGCCGTCCGCCGCTTGCCACCTCTTGTTCACAGGCGGCTTGCCTTCATTTGGTCTCCTTTCCCTCAGGGTTTCTTCCCCTCCCGTGGGGACTCTCACCCTACCATGAGCCCCCCCGCGAGCACCCCGAAGGAGAGGCCCAGGAGCACCCCGTACGCGACGAGAACGGCGTCGCCTTGGCTCGGCATGAGGGCGCGCCCCGAGAGGGCCTGGTAGACGCCCACGCCGAGCACGGCGTAGCCCGTCCCCTTGTGCGCGACCCGCCACACGGCGCGGCGTGCGGTGCGGGCGCCGGGCGTGCCGCGCACGAGCGCGTTGAGCGGCTGCAGCAGGGCGAGGGCGAAGGCGACGATCCCGAGCGTGTGATGGGGGTGCGAGAAGTGGCGCCCTCGGGGCACCGACGCGCGGCGAGCGCGACGCCGGCGGCGGCCACCGCAAGGCCGCTTCCCTGAGAGATCGGGGGGGGGGGGGGGAGTGCGTTGTTGGGGTTTCCTCCCTTTTTGGGTGGGGAGGGCCGATGGGGGGCGCGAGGAGGGAGAAACACACCTGCACCACGCGATGCACACGGAGCCAGCGGCCGCCGGTGAGCCGGGAGCGCCAAGCGAGCGCCAAATCTTAAAAGGTGGGGCTAGGGGGGTTGTTGGGTTCTCCGACGGCCCCTCCCTCCTTCCTTGGCATTGGCCCCAAATCTTAAAAGGTGGGGCTAGGGGGGTTGTTGGGTTCTCCGACGGCCCCTCCCTCCTTCCTTGGCATTGGCCCCAAATCTTAATTAAAAGGTGGGGCTAGGGGGGTTGTTGGGTTCTCCGACGGCCCCTCCCTCCCTCCTTGGCATCGGCCCCAAATCTTAAAAGGTGGGGCTAGGGGGGTTGTTGGGTTCTCCGACGGCCCCTCCCTCCTTCCTTGGCATCGGCCCCAAATCTCAAAAGGTGGGACTAGTTGGGTTCTCCGACGGCCCCTCCCTCCTTCCTTGGCATCGGCCCCAAATCTCAAAAGGTGGGACTAGGGGTTGTTTGTTGGGTTCTCCGACGGCCCCTCCCTCCTTCCTTGGCATTGGCCCCAAATCTCAAAAGGTGGGACTAGTTGGGTTCTCCGACGGCCCCTCCCTCCTTCCTTGGCATCGGCCCCAAATCTCAAAAGGTGGGACTAGAGAGGAAGGCTAAGTTCTGGTTAGAAAATGGGGGTAGTGTAGGGTAGTGAGTATACTTGGGTATAGGCGATGGAGTTAGAAAGTGCCGAGAGTGCGTGGTCCTTTATAGCTAGCGAAATCAGCCTGAATCTTCAGATGTCCGATGTTTTATTATTATAATACTTCTTGATGCATCTGCATCTCCCGAGTACGAGTAACACGCGACAACGTAGTTTCATGTAGGTGTGGGCGTCGAGCACAGGTGGCTTGCGGGTGTGAGTCCCCAGCCTCCAGCCTCAAGACTCCCCCCACTCATGGGCGTCGCGTGACTGAGGGGGGCGGCGATTTGCACCATTTCCATTTCTCATTTTCTCGGCGATGATTTTTGTGGCGGCAAGTGGCCCCCCTTGCCCTTGAGTTTTTGTATTGGGCGTCGCGCCACGGTAAAAATGCTGTTGCGGGTAGGGGGGGTTGTTCATACCTCTTCGCATCTTTCCCGCCATTAGGTTTCCTCGCGTGACTCCCCTTCGTTGTCTAGTTCCATATCACGCTCGCCATTTCCGCCCGCTCCCGATAGGATCGTCCCCTCACGTCCCTCTTTCCCATTTCTCGCCTCGTCTCTCCTTCCCTCTCTCCCCGTTCCCACTGAATGTTTTCCGCCCACTGTCGTCTCTTTCTTTTCCCGCGTGTTCTCTTCTTCCCCCCCCCCCCCCCCCCGCGTGTCTTCTCTTGGTCCGGTAGCTTTTGTACGCTCAGCGCTATCGCTTGAACGCTCCTGTCTCCTGTGGCCTTCTGCCCTGTGTGCCCTCCGTCCTCGTTCTCGTCTCGCGTGACCGCATGCCGGTCGAGGTCCCTCGCTCGTC
Source organism: Isochrysis galbana (assembly GCA_018136815.1). Classification (NCBI taxonomy): domain Eukaryota; phylum Haptophyta; order Isochrysidales; family Isochrysidaceae; genus Isochrysis; species Isochrysis galbana. The sequence goes on along the minus strand of CM030932.1, from coordinate 8,436,457 downwards.
CTCAGCTCCTCCGATGCGTGCCTCCCATGTGTCCGGTGGCCCGTGCCTCTGAACAGTACTCCACATGTTACATACATCAATCTTCTTGCCTCCACATGCAACACAGCCACAGCTCCACTCCATCCCACACAAATGCAGTCCACCCTTATTAAAAGTCAAAACGCCCCTTAGACCGCCCTAGGTGACGGTGCCCGCGCAATTTTGGCTCTGAGTTTTGGGATGGAGGTAGTATATTTTTAGAGAATAGTGTATGAGCTCCGGTTGCGCGTCCTGGAGATTCGCTTCGACGTGCAATGTAAAAGCAAATGTCAGGTGGACTTACGACGAAACGCACGATGGAGAGCATCTAGGTGTAGATTGCTGAGGGAAGCGAGAGCAAGCAAGAGGAACCTTCGAGAGAACAACGTGAGAACTTCTTCGCCTCGTCGCACATTGTGCATTGACGGTCATCAACAACGATCTCAGCAACAATAGCATAAACGACGATCTCGACCAGGAGAGCACGAACAGCTCGGCGCTCTACGAAAGACCGCGAGCCAGCACGTAAGCTCTGGCTCGTCGGTCTGGACATGCCCTAACAATCCGACGATCGAGCGCATGAGAACATGAGACATGCCCGCATTTTCTCATGCATCACGGCAAGGTCGGCGGCACTACCCACACTCAACCGCCGATGATGTATGCGCCTGGACATTAGCTAGGGACAACCTCCACTCGCCAGAGCCCGCGTTCATGGTTGTACGAGAGCATGCGCACACCCAGCCTGTCCGCCTTGAGCTGCAACTGATTGCGAAAAGTGGCGACCGAACGTGCGTCAAGCAGATAGTGTGATGTGCGCTTGTCCCTTGCCCAGACACCCTCCATCGTATAGATAAATCGCTTGTTCAGTGCCTCGCCGGGTCTCGGCTTCAGTTCTTCCGGGACGTTGGGGTAGAGCACCACCTCGCGCGACCCAAACTTAACAAGAGAGTCAAGCTTAGTTGGCAACCCGCGGAGATCAGTGAGCCCGGGCCAGACGATTGCACCAAGGCCTGGTCGGGACACCTCAAAGTCTTCCACAGCAGAAAGCTCCTCGTCGCTCATTCGGAGCAGTTCTGCTCGTGTCGGCCGGCTGAGTAGTGCGTTACTACCCTCGCGTCCTTCACCTTTGTCAGCCTCATCAGAAGCCGCCGTTGCGCCCTCCGGAGCAATAGGCGGCGTCTCCGATTCGGCGGCGTCCTCTGGCAGGGTGTCGGGATTCTCCCCATCGTCAGCAGACTGCGGCATGCGCCCACGTGAAATTTCTTCGAGCAGTGGGGCGGGGATTTCCGAGGCATCCGTCGCACGACGCGGCTGAGGGCGCGTTGCGCCGCTCACCACGTCAGCGCCCGAGGGCGGAACCCCCACGACACGCGTCAGAGCTGGCCGAGTCGCGGGGGTGGCGTGCGGCTCTGACTGGACTTCGGACACCACGGTCTCATCGCCTGGCACATGAGACGTTGCACCAAGAGGCGTACCGCTCAGTCCCTCCGGTGTTGGCAGCTCGGTGGAGTCTAGATTGAGCACACGTGCAGGACGGAATGGGACGAGTGGGTTGAAGGGAGCTGCACTGTCTGAGACCCGTGCAGCGGCACCGCCGCTTTCGCTGCCGCTGCTGGAGACTATGGCGCATCTAGTGACGGGCACAGCCGAGGGTGGAGGTGCTAGTGAGAGCTCTCCTTGCCTGGGGAGCCCGTGACGGTGGGCACGAGACGCGGGACCAGGTGCGCGGACACTCGTGACGGAGCGAGGTATGACACCGTGCACAAGGGGGGACGACGCAGCAACAGCAGGCAAGGAGGGCGGCGGCGGCGGCGCGCTCGTCGGAGCAGCGATCATGAGAGGAGCAGCATTGGCCGATGCAATGGCTGCACCAGGCGCGGCGGCAACAGGCGCCGGTGCCGCAGCGGGAGCAAAGAGTGAGTGGCGGCCGTATGGGTAAGGATTCGTCGAAGGGACGGGAGGAAGCTGCACGTATTGGGTTTGCGCTTGCACCATAGTCACACCGGCAGTATTGGCGGCCGGTGGAGCCCCCACCGCCGTAGGGCCGAAGATGTTGGTAATGGATGGCCCAGCCGCCGGCGCCCCGAAGAGAGAAGTTGCGGGCGGAGCACCAAAAGGGCTCACTGCGGGCGTGCCACCGAGTGGAGCGCCAAACAGATTTGTAGAAGGAGCGGGTGCGCCAAAGGGCGAGGTAGCGGGCTTCGGGGCGAATGGGTTGGCTGCCGGCGCGGCACCGAAGGGCGAGGCTGTGGGAGCGGCACCAAAGGGCGATGGGGATGGCGCGCCGAAGGGGCTAGTCGCAGGCTTGGGTGCGAATGGGTTGGTAGCGGGTGCAGCACCAAAGGGCGAGGCCGCCGGGGTGGCCGGTGCGGCACCGAACAAGCCGCCAGTGGGAGCGGCGCCAAAGGGGGAAGAGGCGGGCGCTGCGGGCGCGCCGAATGGCGAGGCGACGGGTGCAGGAGCACCGAAAGGCGAGGTCGCAGGCTTCGGGGCGAACGGATTGGCCGCGGGCGCCGCACCGAAGGGCGAGGGGGCGGGCGTCTGTGCACCAAACGGAGAGCTTGAGAGGCCAAACGGCGAGGCGGTGCTCGTGGACTGCCCCTTATTACCTTTAGCGTAATCTTCACAGCGGAGCTCTTCGAACGATTTCGCCTGATACTCGGGCATCTTTGTGATTGACTTGTATGTGAACGTCTGACACGGCCCTGCCGCTCCGGAAGCGTTCTCGCGCTCCTGAGTGTCACGGTACGGCGGAGTACCCGTCCCTTTCTGGCCTCCAGCAACTCCAAAGCCGCCACCACCAAATGCACTGGTCGCTGGGGCGCCGAAGGGGTTTGGCGCTGGAGCGGCGCCGAAACCACCGGGAGCGACAGGAGCACCGAAAGCGGGCGTAGCCGGCGCACCGAAGGCAGGAGCTGAGGCGCCAAAGGGGCTAGTTGTGGAGGCTGGGGCGCCAAACGGAGATGTGGCAGGTGCGCCAAATGGCGATGTCGTTTTTGCTGCGAAGGGGTTGCTCGCGGTGGCAGCGGAGGCGCCGAAGGCGGGCGCGGGCGCACCAAAGACGGTTGGCTTGGGTGCGCCGAACGCCAGCCCCGAGCTTCCACCTGATCCAAAGGGCGTCGAGGCGCCAAAGGCGCCTGCAGCCGCAGGCGTTTGCGCACCAAAGAGGGAGGGTGTCGCGCCAAACCCGGTAGCAGGCGCTGGCGCGCCGAAAGCAGTGACGGGAGCGGGGGCTCCAAAGGGCGTAGCGGGGGTGCTTGATCCGAACAGCGAGGTCGTGGGTGCCGAGCCGAACGCACCAGCGGCGGGGGCGCCAAAGCCGCCTGCAGCAGGGGCGGGCGCGCCAAACGGAGTGGCTGGCTGCCCAAAGGCTGGGGTGGGGGCTGAGCTTCCGAAGGCGCCGAAGCCGGTGGCGGGGGCGGGCGCGCCGAAGGGCGAGGTAGAAGGCGCGGGTGCGCCGAACGGCGTGCCGAACATGTAGCGCAAGGAGAAAAGGGGTGGTGTGTGGCGGGGTGGGGAGAGGGGCGAGCGCGGCTGGGGGTGGGGGGGAAGGAGAGGGTGGTGGCGCGCGCGCGGGGCCTCTCGTCGAGAGGGGGGGGAGGGGGGCGCGGGGAGCAGGGGGCGCGGGGGGGCGCGGGGGGGGGGGGGGCGCGGGGGGACCTGCTTGCGGGGGGGGGGGAGAGGGGCCCCTTCCGGTATTTGTTTTTACTCCTCTCATTCGCAAACAACGAATCCATCGCGAATCGCGGAGCCATGGCCATGGGCATCACCGGCTCACTAACACTAAAGGTGGCCGGACGCTCAACGCGGCAACGCGGCGGCTCAGCGCACGCCGCTCGGGCCTGAGCTGCCAAAGGCTCCTGTGGGTCTTCCTAGGCTTTCAGGGGGCCCAGGCGCGCAGGAGACATTGGACGTGCACATGCACATGCACATGTCTATGTCTATTGGAATCATAGATGCTCCGTTAGGTATCAGGTCGTCAGGTTTCGGCTCCCTTAGCATGATATCAGGTCCTATTCTCAGCCTAATATCAGGTTGTTACGCGATATTATAAGTATAGTAGTGATTATCAAAAGAATAGCTTACTTATACTTCTGCATTGCTGATCATTGATTATTAATTACCCTTAGACGCTGATCTAGCTTCTGTGTTGGGTCGCCATGGAGAGGGGGGGGGGGGGCCTCCTCACTGTCTTGACTCCCCTCATGCCCTCATGAGGGGCGAGAACCACCCATCCCCCCTTTCCCCCGCTGTTTTTCGCGCTAAGTGTACGACAACTACTACCAGAGAATTCAAGTGTCAAGTATATTTATAGTCGCCTGACCTCGTCATGACCTTATATCAAGCTATCAGGTCATCAGCTCTAGAGGACCTAATATCATGATATCAGGACCTAATATCAGCCTAATGGAGCATCTATGATTGGAATACTATTGGCCCAGACTAGAGTTTCGAGTTTCGATCCAAGACCACCCTCATCCCTTATTTCGATTCGAAATTTCGATGAGTTTGGAGCAAATTTCAAATTTCGAGCTACGAGGGCCTAATTTCGGTCTCATTTCGATTCGAAACTTGCTTAACCCTAGTATGGCCCCAGTCCGCGAGGCGGACGGTCGGGACGTTTTTAGTATAAAACAACTGAGCGTTAGTACCACTACTCCCACTAGCCCGGTACTATCACGACACCCCTCAGCGCACTTGCCCGCACGCCTTGAAGTGATGGCACAGACACATACACATATGCATCCCTTCAAGTCTCCCCCCTCGCAAACCCCCGGCTCCCATTATAACTCCCCACAAGTTACAATGAGGGAAAACCCATTGAGGCGGACCGGTCGACGCCGGCCGACTCTCCGGGGAAAAACACCGGGGGGGGGGGAGGGACCTCTCGTCGTGAAGCAGAACGGCCCTTACAGCTCGCGCCGCGAGCAGTCCTCGAAGAAATAAATGACTGCGCCCCCCGATACCTGCCACAGGGACGTCTTGAGCCACTCCCTTCTTCTCGCCCCTCCTGTCGCCAGCCGCCCCCCTTCGCCCGTTTGCTAACGCAAACGGGGCCCGTTTCTTACCGCACTCCATCGGGGGGGGCGCAAATTCCCCCCTCTCCCTCTCTCCATTCTCCTCCGCCCCTCTCCCTGCGGCGCGTCGCCATGCGGCGCGCCACGGCCTGCTCTCAGAGGGCCTTTGGGGGCTCCCAGAGGGCCAGCAAGGGCAGCTCAGGGGGCAGTGGAGGCTGGGGCTCAGCCCCTGGCCCCCCCTGCCTCTCCCACGCTTGCCACGCTGGCCATTGGAGCCTCCCAGTGGCCTCTGTATGCCTGGCGACCAGGGGAGGGGGGGAGTCAGCTCGAGGGCAGGCCCATGCTGGGCGTGGGAGTGCGAGTCTCGGCCCGCGCCCACTAGGGGTCTGGGCCAGAGTGTTGATTGCCCAGCCCCTGCCAAAGGGCAGGGGCTGGGGTTGATTGTACGGGCCCACCCCGGGGGGTGTCCGCGATGGAGAGAGGGGGGCGCGAGGCCCCCATTGACCCCCACTTATAAAAGTAGGTTGTCGGGACGTTTTTAGTACATTTGGCTATATTTGGAGCCCCTATGGGCCTTTGGAGGGCACTAGGGGCCCTCCGGATGAGACATGGGGGCCCTCCTAGGCCTGGGTAGAAGTCCCAATCAGAAATTCGTCAATGGTCCTTGGTTTTAGAAGCGTGGAGAACGTTGCCACGAAGGTTGGCGCGAGCCCATTCCCATTCCCCTCCTCTCCCCCCGTTCCCCCGCCCTTCCCCCCGGGTCCCTCAATGTGACGAAAGTACACCCCCTCTCTTTTTCACTTCTCAACCTCGTTCTTTTCTATAATATGCCCCCCCCCCCATCCCCCCCCCCCCCCCCCCCCCCGCGAACCACTTGCGCCGTTTGCGAGACGTACCCCCTGACCCCCTGCCCCCCGAGTGCTTCCTTGAGTTTCCGGCCCCTTTCTGTCTATTCTCTTCCCGCGCGTCCCCGCCTCCCCCCCGCGTGACTTTTCTCTCGGTGTCCCGTACACGCTCTGCGCCATCGCCCGAGCGCCCTCCATGCCCCTGCTCTATCTGCTCCTCGTCTCCGTCCTCGTGCTGCAGTGCTCCGTGATGGTTGAGAGTGCGCCCATGCGCCCATGTCATCAGCCCCGTCCCCGTGCGCTCCCTCGGTCCCTCATTGCTCGCTCTCCATGCTCCGAATGAGCCATACACATCTCATGTTACATCTCATCTCCCACTCACACCCAACCGCACCACAGCCACAGCTCCATCCAGCACACCACACCCCCTTGCCCCCTCTCTCCTCTCTCCATCGCCGACATCCCCCGGGGTGGGCCCGTACAATCAACCGCAGCCCCTAGCCCCTAGCCTTCTGACCGAGACCCCCAGTGGGCGCGGGTCGTGAGCCGCACTCCGACGCCCGCAATGGGAGAGGCGATGCGCGATGCAGCGGGCTCGGGGAGCCCCCCTAGCTCCACTTGAATGGTTCCAAGCGGGTCGTCGATCCTCGAAGGCAAGGCATCTCATACACGGTCACGGCACGGCCTCACTCCGAGGGGCAAGAGCTCCTCGCTGGCGACGCACGGTCACCTGCCGCACCCGCCACACATCTGCCGATTTCCCACCTCCTATAAATTCTGAAGAACCACCTTAAAAGAGGCCTACCTTCATCCACAGAGGCAAAATTCTATGGAACGAGGGGAATGAATGGCAAATTGCCAAAGGAAACTCTATGGGAGAGGCGAACACAAACATGCGGGCAAGGGACAAGATAGATATTGGTGGAAAGCGAGTGCTTGCACGAAATGCAGAGAAAAGCGAGAGTGGGTACAGAGGAGGGAAAGAGAGGGAGATGATTAGCAGCAAGCGTGGAAATAGAAGTGTGTGGTGGTGGTGTGCGGGAGGACCTCATCAAGAGAGATGTCCGTCATCAAGATGAATCGGGGACCCACATCCTCATGCATAAGCAATGTGCGCGGTGCGTATTTTCTGCTATTCTCTGAGGGCAAAGAATGGTTCATGTGCTAGTCGCGATCGTGAACGAGCTTCGGCCGACGAAGGATATGAACGGGCGCTAGGAAATATTGAACAAGCTGTGAGGATATGTGATGGATCGAGAAGGCTGACGCTTTTCATCAATCACAGCATCTCATTTGCGTCACTGTTTACAGTGTCGCCACCAGTCTTGCCATCTTCCGGCAGTGTGTCGTACGGACAGTTGCCTTCTGGCTCAGCTTCAAGGCTCGCGCCATACTTGAGCATCCCTGCAGCAAAGCCATGGGCGAAACTGAGATGGGCTGCAATAGGTAAAGAGTGAATTAAGCAAAGCCATGCTGGTTCGACAAATGGAGTCGATTGGAGTGCTTTGTTGCTCATGTGCGAACGATGAAGTGCGTGCTAGTACATGCGTATGCTCACCAACAGTGAGGAAGAGTTTGATGGCAAACATGGCGGGGAGAAGAATGAAGATGAAAGTGGCAAAGATTTGCAAAATGACCCAGCATGCGTAGAACATGATGAGCGTTAGACCCACAAATTTCCACTTTTTGGACTGGGACAGATTGAAGATCCACCAAAGCGTCTGCCACGACAGTGTGAGAAGAGTTAGCGGTGGTTGCACCGACGCATCGCTGCTGCGACCACAAAGGACGCAATTGCAAGGATGATTGCTCGGAGTCCATTCAAGGCCTCGCGAGCACCCCTCACTCACTCCAGGGTGCATCCGAGGCCTCGCCAGCACCCCTCACTCACCATAGCGGCAAGGTATCCACCCACGATTACTAGTGGCGCAAAGAGCATGCCAAATAGGAGCGAGAGTAGAGCTTCGAATGCTCCCCACCAAAAGCATAACGAATTGTACTGGTTGAAGCCATCTAGGCTGTTCTCAACCTACGCGAAGATACGGTGTCAAGGGTAGATGTTCGAGCATGCGAAACGGACCCCCACCGTCAGTCATTGATTACAGCTCGTGCTCAGAATCCACGATGAGCAGCCCCCCCCCCAGCCACCTCTCAGCGGAGCAGCGCGCCTGTGGTCCCTCCAGAGTGAACGTTGACTTTAGGTACGCCGTGAACCCGTCTCGCTTGGCCTGCAGATGCACCACCGATTGTGTCTGAGTGCAGTGGTGTCGCTTGGCCCTGCACACCCAGCTCATCACTCACCTGCTTGAAGGGCTTCACGAGCTCGACGTTGAAGTTCTTCATCTGTGCCCTCACCTCCTCCCAATCGATCTCCTTCAGCTTCTCTTTGACGAGCTGCACCGACTCGGCGCTGCGCGCGCGGATGGTTGTCATGTTCACTTTCTTGAACGACTCCACAAATGTCTCGACAAAGACCTCCTTGCCGTAAGCCGACGAGGCGGGTGCTGATGCAGGGGCCTTCATCTGCGGTCTGCGCCGGGTCGGCTCGGCGGGCCCGCGATTCCTTTCCGCCAAGGAAAATACTACTAGAGCTCTACGAGTACTCTAATCTACTCTATGAAAATACCTACTTTACTCCTAGAGTACTCCAAGTATTTTCCAGGAGGATACGAGGATACTTTTTCCTTCTGAAAATACTCCGGTGGCGAGTGCGGCAGCGGGGAGCGGGGTGGGGCGCGTCGGACGTGCCGAGCCCTCGCGGATGGGCATAGCGCCAATGGCTCGTGCTCTGCGGGAGATGAGCTCCGCGGCGTCAAGGCAGAAGACACTCCTCCTCGTGTGGCACTCACGGACAGGGCTCGCTGAGCAAATGTCCAACGCTCTTGAACGGGGTGCGTACGAGTGTGCACGGCAGATGGAGTGTGGAGAACGCATCGTTGTGCAGCGACGGCGTGCCTCAGAAGCAACAGCGGAAGAAGTGCTCTCTGCCAGCGGGTATTTGTTCTGTGCGCCTGAGAATCTTGCATCGACAAGTGGAGAGGTGCGCTCGAGGATGTGTTCGGCGTCCTGCGCCTGCTGGATGCGCGCGCTCACTATTGACTGTCCATTGTGCAGATGCTGGAATTCTTCCACAGGTGCTACTATCACATGTTCGATGCACATCAAGGGGACGGCAGGGCAAAGACCTATTCTGAGTCATCCAAGTTGATTGGGCGACCGGTGGGCATAGCTGTGGCTGCAGGCTCAGATGGCACAAATGCGGCGCGGCAGATGGAGCGTATTTGTCGTGGTTGGCGGCTCAATCCTGTAGCCGAAAGCATCATCAACCGCAATGGCCAACCTCAGACTGCGCAAGCGATCCTTGCCCCAAAGACTTGCAATGAGGAAGCCCGACAAAAATGTGAGGAACTTGGCGGACTAGTTGCAGCTTCTATCCTATTACATGACGAGGTGTGATGAGTGCACGTAATTGGTCAATAATTGATGATTGGTCATTTGTTCTATTCCCCAACGATCTTGTTGATCCCGCAAACACCAAACGCTCAAAACACCACACCACCACATACCGTAAGATTTGCTCCTGGGACTTTACCAATATGTACCACCATCCCGCTTCACAAGTTGCAGCCTTGTGTCTTATTACCTTGCGGGTAGAGAAGCGGTGGAGAGGGAGAGGCTAGCATAGCGAGGAGCCGTGAACCGTGAAGGTCGCGTTCCGTCGAATATGGGGCAGACTCGGGTGAGTCATCAAATTGTCCATGGTTACTTTGTAATCATTAGTTTAACATTATATGACCATATACTTACCATTAAAGCCACACTTAAACACCAGTGCAACGCTGCACCTTCTTCGCCATCCTTTTTCTTTTCCCCATGATGGCGAAACTATCAATCTATCATCTATCAATAAACTGATAGGGTCATGGAGCGCGCGCCGCTCCCCTCCCCTTCTGCCGCCGTCCCCTCTGAGATGGACGGTCTCCTCATCGACACGCCGCTGCCGCCGACGCGACCGCGTCAGAACGACCCGCCTAGCCAGGCGCGCACCGAAGCTACCACACCAAGGTCGCGTTCCGTCGAATATGGGACAGACTTGTGGTGGGCTGTGGAATAGCTGTGGTGGGTCTGTGTGAGGTTGTGGTTGTGGGTCTGTAACATGAGATGTATGAAGCGCGGGGCGGGAGGAACGGGACGAGCGACCGGAGGCAACACGGGAAGGGAGCACACGGGACGGCACAGGCGACAGGCGACCCATGGCCAGGCATGACGAACGAGGGCAGACGGGGAGACAGAAGGGTGGCACGAGCGGGGCGTCCTAGCGATGTCGCGGGAAGCAGAACAAGAGGAAGAAATATGAACACGGGGCGACGGGAATCCACTCGGAAACTATGAGAACAAGGGGAAATCTAATGGAACGGGAAGGGGCACAGTGCTGGCTGTCGTTCTTCTACAAGATCGGCAGGGAGCGCACGCGTCTGGAATCAGCCGGAGTCGAGACGGACGAATAGCACGAGGAAACGCAGCAGGGTGAAAGAGCGGAGGGAGCATGTTCGAGCGACAGCGACAACAACGCGCCCAGCCTCTGAAAATGGACCCCCCGCTGGAGTGCACTTCATGCGTTTAGCGCGGGGCGCGGGGCTGTTGTGTTGCTGCTGCACTTCCGCTGCTGCGCTTGCCGCAGCTCAGCTCCTTTTTCACTGGGACGGTTTCCGTCACCACCCCCTGCTCCTCCGCGCCCGTCGCCGCCGCATCAGCCTGGGCCTCCATGCGCGCCTTCTTCCTGCCTTGCAGCTCACGCATGAAGGCGTCGTTGGCTGCCTTCTGCTTGCGCTCGAAGGCGGCCACGTCCTGCTCGATGCCTGCGAGGTTCTCCAGGGGCTCCCAGGTGTTGTGCGACTTGTCGAAGCCAACCCACTTGATCAGGTACTCCGTCTTGCCCCGCTTCGTCTGCCTCGCGACGATCTCCTCCACATCCCATGTGCCATCTTCGTTTGCCTCGGCGGCTGCAGAGCTGCCGGTTGCAGTCCGCCTCTTCTTGCGCCCAGCGCAGCTGGCGGTGGCGTGCCCTTGCAGCGCTAAGGCCAGCGCGCTGCCAGCAGCTAGCAGCACACGCGGCCACGCGGAGTGGATGCGCGGGGCGCTGAGCCTAGTCCGCAGAACGACTCCCGCTGCCGGCAATTTGCCGGCAGCAACTGCCCGACGGCCGCATGCCCACAGCAACATCTTGTACTGGCGACAGGTTCACCTCCCTCCCGCCTGCCGCCTCGCGGCGCCGGCTCCCGCCTCTCAAAACGGACAGCGCCGCAAAATAAGTAAAAGTAAAAAAAAAAAAGAAAGGGGGGAAATCGATACCATAGGGGGGGGGGGAAGGCTCCGCTTGCGGCTTGCGGCCGTATATGTAGGGGTACACACACACACACACACACACACACACACACACACACACACACACACACACACACACACACACACACACACACACACACACACACACACACACACACACACACACACACACACACACACACACACACACACACACACACACACACACACACACACACACACACACACACACACACACACACACACACACATTAATAATATATACTACTATATATAATATGTAGTATATAATAATATGGGTGTATATGGGTATCGGGATACCCAGAATACCCAGCTACCCAGGGGGCCATTTGCAACTATCACTATCTAACTAGATAGGGGTCCGTCACTATCACTATCTAACTAGATAGGGGTCGGTGAACTACCCACAATATCCGGTTAGTCCCAAATCCAAGTGGTTACAGGCCTTATAAATCATGAAGCTCCAGCCTCTTACCTCTTACGTCAGAAGTAAAGTGCCATGCGCCATGGTGGCGCAGAACGCATAGTTTTGCGCTTCTCTAACGTCATAATTAAAGTGCCATGCGCCATGCTGATGCTGGCGCGGAATGCATAGTTTCATTATAGTTTTGCGCTTTGCGTCCAACGCTGTCCAATGTCATTCAATGTTTATGCTTTTGCCCATAGGCACGTAGGCAAATGCTCCACAGAACACCCGAGAATAACTCGCCCAGCGGTGGTGTTGCTCCCAACCCAGGTTTCGATGACATGACCAAATGCAGGATTAGCGCCTCCTCAGTTCAGTTGAGGCCCCGGCTACAGCGACAAATACCTTTGTGACCCTACTATGACGAACGCGGTTCAAGGCTTACAAACGGATTACTGTCGGGCATTGTTGGTACATGGCGGGTAAAGTATCATGTTTCACTGGCGCTGTGAGTAACTTATCGCTCAAACAAAGATGGGGGCGGCCAACATTAATTCAACATCCACAAGAGCAAGGATATTGACAAAGAGTAACAGCACAAAAGAATACAAGACCAAATGATCAGCCCCCGTAAGCGTGCATTGGCAAGCAGCAGATTCATCTGTGCCCGTTCCCTGGCACAGCTGCCGGCAAGTCGAAGACGAAGCCTTGCAGGCTAGGAGCGGTGGTCGAAACATCTGCATCCATATCTGTATCCTCATCTGCTGTCTCTTCTGTTATGGCAGTGTTCCCACCGCGGTCGCATTTCTTCCCCAGTTCTTTGGCCTGCTTGCGAGCCTGCTTCAGCTCTCGCTGCAGCGCCTTCTTTTCCTTCTTGTGTTGCAGCTTGTCTGCCTTGCTTACCTTCTTGGTCGCGTTCCGTAGGGCAGCCACCTCCGCCTGCAGCCGCTTCCGCTCGAGGTGACGCTGTTGGTGCGCGCTAAGGCGTGTTGGCTCTTGGGCAGAAGCAGAGTCGTCGGTCTCCATCGCGATGTCCCCTCCAGAACGAGCCATCGGGTTCCATCTCGACGATCGCTTCGCCTTCTTCGCCTTGGGCATCGGCGTCGACGGGACCCGTCCACGTGCGCCGCGCTGACCCCCTCAAAACTCGAAGCTATTCCTTATTTTCGGCACGTGGCAACTTGGAGCGCTTTGGAGCCTGGAGACGCGCTGTGGAGACGTTGATTTCAACTAAGTTTATGTAGTACTTACTTCACTCTTGAGGGGGCACGACCCCCCCCCCCCCCCACTACTCCCTAGTCCCTAGATGGGAGATACGTATTTACCGTATTTGGACGAAAGCCAAATACAGGCCGTTGAGAATTGTAGTCTCGTAGAGGATCTTGTTGGCTAGCATCCCTAGTTAGTCCCTAGCCTCACACACCGGACGAGCCATGCGCCATGCGCCAACCGCGCACACCGCACACCCCCATCGCGGGGTAGGGGTAGGGGCTCCGTTGCCGATGAGGCACGGTCCCTCAGCACTAGGAGTAGACCTCGACAACAGGAAACCTCTTACACTCCCCCATCGCCGTAGGCCGTAGGCGAATCCCTTTCCCTTTTCCCCATCCGACGTCATTCCCATTGACAGAAACAAGATACTAGATACAAGCGTAAGTGTTGGCTGAATCGGGCTCAAGCGAGAGGACGCATAGGCCGACGACCGACGAAGGATCTTCATTAAGCCGATAGAGGCTTAGTGGCTCCACTACTCCACTACGGTTAGTTCTGACAGGCTTCAGAAGAAGTGCAGGGTGACCGGTGGGACGTGGGACGTGGGACATGCAGAGATAAGACAAGAGACAAGTTCGGGGGAAGCTTAGCAACCCCAAACGAGATCGAGCAATCTTAGGCTTACTTAGATCGCCAGGCGGATGATCCGAGCGACTTGTCACTTGTTACGAAACGAGATGAACTTTGTAGAGCGTAGGGCTTAGGGCGGTCAAACATCAAACAGTGATTTATAACTACTAACTACGAACATGTGGCTGTGGCATGTGGCATGTGGGGCACATTTGACATTTGTTTGCGGCGTGGGCGTGGGCGTGGTAGGCCAGGGTGTCCACAACTTTTTGCCAAAATCTCCATGAAATATATCCACAATATCCAAATCACACCCCCAAATACCTCAAGAAATATCCACATTCTACTATTATAATAGTAGTAGTACATAACCATACCTTTGCCGCGTCGTCACCCGGTCGCGCGGCTGCTAGCCATATTATTTTTGGGCCTCGCTCTACAAATCTATCGAGGCAGTGAGGTGGCGGAGACGAGCGCGGGAGAGAGCCGGAGCTCGCGCTGTAGCAGCAGTCGTGAGCCCTCCCTCCCTCCCTCTCCCTTCCCTTCTCCCTCTCCCTCTCCCTCTCCCTCTCTCTTGATTTCATTGCGTACGCCTCCCTTTCTTCTCGCCTTCCTGTCCCCCTCGAGGCCTTCGCGGCGAGAAACTCGAGCCCCTCTTACACCCTTCCCCTCTCCCTCGCATACCTTCTTCTCCCGACCCGATGCGCCGGCCACTGCTGCTCGCGCTGTTTATGCTCGCGCTAGCGCGAGCTTCCCGCCTCCGCGCGCTCCGGCCGCTTCGTGGCGGCTCCGATGGCGCCTCCTCCGACTGGTCGGCTCACACCACAGACGATGGACAGACTTATTACTACAACTCTCTGACGGGCGAGTCAACATGGGATCCACCTGCAGGCTGGCAGCAGACCTCGGCGCCGCAGCCGCACACCGTGCAGCTCGGCTGGAGCAAGCACTACACCGAAGATGGCACGCCGTACTACTACAATGCGCAGACTGACGAGTCCAGCTGGGACGCGCCACCAGGCTTGAGCGGTCAGACGGAAGCTGCGACGGATGGTGGCACCGGCAACAATGCGCTTCAAGATGAAGACGTTTCAGCTCAGCAGGCCGAGGAGGATACGATCGCTCCCGTTGTGGATGCCCATGAGACGACCGGTGCGTATACGGCCGGAGACATGGATCCTGCCGCTGAGGAAGCTACTCTGGAAGAACAAAGTACTGAGGCGGAATCCTTCTCAGGTGCCGAGGAGACAGGAGAACAGGCAACCTCAGGCGTGGAGAGCAGCATCCCCGAATTGACAGCCGATGCAACGCAAGAGGGTGTGTCTGAAGAGGCTGTTGGGGGTGCTGACGCTGGGACTAAGGCCAAGCACGCAGTCGAGCCTAGCCGAGAAAATAACACCAAGGGTGAAGAGCCGGCGCCTGACGTGTTGCGTCCAAAGCGCAAGGCGAGCGTCGCTCGGAACCGCAGACAAGGCTGGTGGTCATGGTGCTGTGGTGGGATCGATGAAGACGCGGACGAAGCCGAGCAGCCAGGAGAAGGGCCCTTGGGTGAGCCGCGGACATCGAACGGCGAGACCGATGGACGGCTCGGTACACCCGCCGGCCTAGACATGGCGAGCCACAAAGAAGCGGTGCGCAGGGCCGACAATGCGGAGGGTGCCTTGTCTGCAGCTCAAAGTGCAGCTGCGCAAGCAGAAGCGGAGGCTGCCGAGCTTCGCGCAGCGTTGGCGGCGTCCAACGAGCGCGAGAGTGACGCTTGCGAGCAGTTGAAGCGGCTCGATGCGCGCGTGGCTGCTGAGGAAGAGTCGCTTGTACGCATCGGGGCGGAGGCAGAGGAGGCGGCCGCTCGCGCTGAGGCAGAGGCGGAGCGTGCGCATGTAGCCGAGGCTGCTGCCGCTGCTGCAGAGACTGCGCGGGCTGAGGCGGAAGAGATGATCGTTCGCGTCAGGAAGGAGCTGGGCGCGGCGCGCCAAGCTGATGCTGAGGCTGCGGAGAAGCGGCTCGCTGCAGCGAATGCCGAGCTCCAAATGCGCAAGGCGGAGGCGGAGAAGATCAATGCCGATCTCAAAGCTGCTCGTCAGGAGGTCGCTGCCACTGCCGCGCGTGTTGCCGAGTTGGAAAATAAGCTGTCGCAAGTAGAGGCGGCGGCGTCGGAAGCTGCCGAGAAGTGCGCCGCAGATCGCCATGCCATAGAGGAGGCGCTTTCTGCAGCCACCTCTCGTGCAAACGCTGCAGTCGAGCGCGCGGACGACGAGCAGAAGCGCGCGGCAGAAGCCGATGAGCGTGCAAGGATGGCGGACGAGCGTGCGGCCTCAGCCGAGCGGCTTGCGGAGGAAGCACGCACAAAGGCGACGTCGGAGGAAGCTCGCGCGGCTGAAGCAGCTAAAGAGGCGCAAGCGGCACGAGCGGCGGCAGAGGCAGCCGAGAGTGCCGCTAGGGCTGCCGTGGCGCAAGAAGTGGACGTACTGCGCTCGAAGGCAACAGAAGCCGAGACGGCGGCCATTTCAGCACAGGCGGCCGCCGATAAGGCTCGACGTGAGGCTGCCGAGGCGGCTTCACAGCGCGAGCAGGCCCAGGCGGAATTCGCCACTCAGCTGGTGGAGGAGCGAGCACGGGCCGCCGATGGAGCAGATGCCGCTGCGCGCGCTCTAGCCGATCGTGAGGCTGCGCTCCAGGCGTCGAGCGAGGCGGCTTCACGGGCCCAGCAGATGCATGATGAGCTGCAGGCGTCCCAGCGCGCATGGTCAGCGCGATGCGACGCTCTGACGGAACTTCGCTATGCGGCCGAGCAGGACGTAAACTTGCTTAAGGATCGTGCAAGAGCCGGTGCCCTACGCATCGAGGCTAGTGTCCTCGGCCTCCAAGCCGCATCGTTGCGGCGCTACAGCGGTGCGTACATCAACCGTGCTCATCGATCGACGGTTGCGACGGCCGCTTTCCGTGAATTCTGTGCACTTATGCCGCACGTCTGCGACATGGTGCATGGCATGAGCAGTACACACGCATCGGGCGAGGGGTTGGCGCTAGAAGGGGTGGACACAGAGACGACAGAGTTGCTTGCTGACCACACGGCTATTGCAAGCCGGTGGCGACGTCTCGCGGCACTCGTTCAACCCATGCCTGATCGTTGGCGCCTTCAGTCTCGCATGTCCGCGGCACTGGTGCACGCATGCGAGGACAATCGCGAGATCGCCATCTCTATTGCTGACCTCACCGATGTGCCGCGTGCACGCCCGGAGAGGAGCGCCTTCTTCGAGCCCCGTCGTGCAAGTGCCGAGGTAGTGCGGATTCTGGACGATGTGGCTAATACTTTGCAGAACGAGTTGCGCGCCCCTGGCTGTGCACTGGAATGGCTCATTGGAGCAGGAGCCCGGGCAGCACGACCAGTACCGCCGCCGCCGTCGGGCGGAATGGCTGCGCCAGCTTGGACGGCTGGAGAGATGAGGAGTGCGGAGGAAGAAGCCGCCCGGACTGATGAATGTGAGGCGATGGCGTTGGTTGCAGGCGATGAGGATGCCGAAAACGGCGAAACGCTCGCCCATCGTGGGGAGACTGAGACCGACAAGGGCGAGGAACGGGAGGGCAACTCGGTCGAACATCTCCAGGAAGAAGCCACGGCAGATGGTCATGAGAAGCAGTAGTGGGTCGGATTTTAGTTGCCTTGAGTTATAGAAAAACAAAATTCTCTTGAAAAATAAAATTTTGAAGATTCAGGCAACTACTGCTAGCTACGGGGGTCCCATTGCACTCTCGCGTGCTGCCTTTTGCCATCGCCTAAACCTCACTCTCCCACTCCCTCGCCCACTACTCCCTTCGAACTATCAGTAAAACTGATAGGGTCATGGGGGCCGCGTTCCTTCCCCCCTTCCTCCATCGCATACACCCCCTGGGTGGGCCTGCACACTCACCTGCTGGCAGGGGCTGAGCTGACATCAATCTTGCCCAGACTCTCGCGCCCAGCGCGCGCTGCGCGCCTCACGCATTCGCCTGGGAACCAGACCCCCGTCGTACTAACTCCCCCCTTCACCCATCGTACTAACTCCCCCCTTCACCACTGAGACACAGAGACCTCGAGCCGCCAGGAAGGCGCACCCAGGGCCAGCGAGGCCAGCGAGGGGAGGCCAGGGGTCCAGCCCCAGCCTCCACTGCCCCCTGAGCTGGCCCAGCTGGCGCTCCCCTCTAAGGGGACCCTCGGGTCCCCCAGAGGGGGGCCATGGCGCGCGCGGGCATCGCACGCCGGAAGAGAACGAAGAGAACGACGAGGAAAGAATGACAAAAAACCACTCGATCTGACTCGAGAAAAGGTAATACTAACGCCTGTTTACGATATGTTTACAGGTTGACACCCGAGGCGGCAGGCGGGCTCCGCGAAAGTGCGGCGCCAGACGAAACCGATTGAAGAGGCGGGGGCCACAAAACAAGAAGACAAAAAAAAGGTGAAGAACGACAGACGACAGACGGTTAAAGTCCGATGGACCGACGAGATGACACCACACTCACGTCAACACTCTCCACACTTACGTATCCTTATCACGGAACGCACAGGAACCTATTGACAGACCGAACAAGGAAGAGAATGCCGACAAGAGAGCGACGGGGCGACGGACGATCCGACGGGGGCGACAGTTACGCAAAAGAATAAGGAAGGAATCTTTTGAAAACCCTTAAGTGAGTTGATGAAGACCGAAGTAAAATAGCGCCACGATATAACCCAACGGCCAACACCTAAGGGGGAATCGGAATCGGGGTCACACAAGGGTGCGGTTCCTTGCACCGGCGATACCTGAACGCTAGACTTAGCCTAAAAACGCGAGGAGCACGCAAGGAAAAAAAAAACTTCTTAATATTCTCGCCGCGCGCGCGACCTCGCACCCTTACTGTGCAGCCACGTCCGCTCCTCTCCCCCCTCTCCACCTGCCTTGCGGCCCGTCCCTCGTGCGCTACCTAGGAGCTGGGTGTGTGGGGTTTCCTGCAGCAGACGGCGTGTTCCGATCCCCGATAGGTTGTCCTCCTCTTCCTCCTGCGCCATCGGGCTATCGGTTACTATTATATTGTATCGTGTGTCAGCGAGGTAGACGGTTGGTTCACGGTGTGGCCGAGGACGAGGGTCTGGTATGCAGGAGGGCCGCGGGTTGGGTTTGTGCGCTGTTATGCGAGTCTCTCCGCTATGCGGAGCGCTTGCGCTACCGCGGATAGGTTTGTGCCCAGCGATAGTGTGTCTTTGTCGTTGATTGTGAAAACGGGGGCGCATAGTTCACGTGGGGACTTGAGTTTAGGTTTCCTCCCTTGGGAGGCCTTGTTTGTGCGTGCGGTCGAGGGCCTGTCTGGGGGCACGAGGCCTCTGGCGAGGATCGTGAATCTGCTGAGAGTCTTTTCGATTACCGGTACTTGGTGAAAGGTGTAGTTGTCAAATTCTACTCTGTAGAAGTCGCCTATTATGTACCTCCATGCTATGAGGTAAAGAGCTTTGAGGCTATCGGGCGTCGTTGTGTTCGGGTATGCGAATAGCCTGTCTTTGATTTTCTGGACTGTTGATCTTTTTTTCTCGGGCGTGTAGCCCGTCACAGCTTCGATGGTTTGGAAGATTTGCTGCGTGGATGGGCATCTGGCGAGGTGAGTCGAGTTTTCGCGGTGTTTCCTGCACAGTCTGCATCTCGTGGTGGACGCCGTGTCGAACCGGTTACGCGTGCCTAACCTCCTATGGGTGATGTGTTTAAAGTGAGGATGTTTGTCCGTGTGTTTGAGCAGCGGGTGAGTGTAGAGTTTTGCCACGTGTGTCCATTCGCCTCGGGTCATCCCGAGTTTACGAGCCCACGTCTCGCGGGCCGGCTGAGGCTTGGCGTTGGGGTCGCTGTTGTGGTGTTCTCGCGTTATGTCAGACACGGTGATTTGGTCCAGTTGTTTTTTGTCGTTGAGTGTATATTCATCCGCTAGCGGGAATTCTAAGTGCCTCGGGGCCTTTAGCCCGCCTTCCCATCTGGCAGGCGTGTGGTATAGCGTCTCTTCCCCCGGTTTTGCCACCTCGGTGGTGTTTGTGGCTTCTCCCAGATAGTTAGTGTCCGTGAATATCCATATATTATTCATTTTAGTGATGTATGTGTCATCTTCGGACACCTTGATCTCCCTCAAGGAGCACGCAAGGAGGTAAGCCAGGTGAGGAGCAAGGCAGGCGACAAGGGAGGCGACACTCGTCCAATTCGACATGCATGTCGACCCGTGTCCTACAGGAAGTCGGGGCCCACGCTCCGCACACTCTCTAACGCTCAGCAACGTGTGCTTGGGATCCGCTCACATCCCTCTGCCTTCGTCGCTGACGACGTCGACCAATGGACAAATGCGCGTGCGAGTTGAGCATCGTCGTGTGTATATCCCGTTATCGATTTTGCAGCGACACCAACCATGAAATGGAAGCTTTGATGGTATCTATTCTGGGGACTTTCCACTCGATGCTTCGACCGAACATCCACCGAAGGATACCCCAGACGGCGTTCTGGAAATCTTCACCCTGAGTGTTTTCCACATTGGTCCTCACATGTGCCAACCAAAAGCTCGATGTAGGTGAATGTACAGTTGAGGAGAACGCCAGCTGGAGTGGGACATCATCTCCTTGTGCAAGTATACCTCTTGCGGTACGCATTACCATGTCTGCGACAGCTTCGAACACCTCTTTCTTCACAGACTCGATGCTTTCTCTCACGGCACTACAATCCCAATGTTTGTATCTTTGGAGCTCTGTGGTGAAATTGGAGTCACGTTGGAGCTCTTCACAAATACATATATTCATTATGTCACTGTTCACATCACTGAACTCCAACCAGACCTCGTCAGACATCTGTGCTATGCTCATAGACGATAGTGATTCCACGGAACGCTTCCTTTTTCCTAGCAGCCCATTCAAGACATCTTGGGGATCCCTTTCGCCCATAGGAAGCGCTCGTGGTACTAGGAAGATTAGATTATATTAATCCTGTCACGAAATACCTAGGCCTACAGGCTTTGGCCATGCGTAAAAGCTAACGTTATGTACGAAGGCGCTATGCGACCAGAAGCGCGCCCTTCCTCCTCGGTGCCACAAGGCAGACGAAACCATGGCAGGAGGCGGAGGGCGGAAGCTCTCCTACACTCTCACAAAAAAAAAATGTACAAAATGTGGAAGACCACCTCCCGATTCGATCATGTATCATAACTTATGCAACCGCATTCTTGGTCGCCCCAATCCGGAGAAACACAACAATACTGAACGCAATTCCACGACAACAATACTCATAAATAAAAGGCATAAAAGGCAGCCTACACCGTCTACGCGGAAGACTGACGATCACTCAAGTATCAGTGATGAAGACTGGAACAAGATTATTTCGGGAGATCTCTAAACGTCACAAAAAGTCAGGTAAATCGGACCCCTTCGTTCAGGCTGACATCGCCAGCATACCCTCTTGCCAAACGAGTGGGTTGGATAGCGCTACCCTCATGATCCCCACGATCTTCCGCGATTGAACGCTTTTCCATGCGGTGGGGGGGGGGGGGTGATGGTGATTGAACGCGTTCCACGTGTAGGCTGATGGTGATTGAACGCTTTTTCCATGCGGTGGGGGTGATGGTGATTGAGCGCGTTCCACGTGTAGGCTGATGGTGATTGAACGCTTTTCCATGCGGTGGGTGATGGTGATTGAGCGCTTCTCGCCTTCCCTTCGCCTAATTTGCGCGCGGCGTTTTGTAGGAGTAGTTCTACCGTTTTCAATGCCCCTTTTTCGTGTACAATATCCAGATCTATTGGTGCGTCAAAATGAGGTCCAGGATAATATCAATACTGATGGTCGCATGCAAAATACGCCGTGTTGTGGCCGTGCCAAGTGTGCTTGGGAGGGAGGAAAATAAGAAATCGTATTCAACTATGTATATTTGGTACCAATGTTCTAGATAGTCTAACGTTACGCGCATGCTCACTTCCGATTCCTCGTGCCCTTGGCTCGCCTTCAATATATGAGACATCGCGCGACATACTGACCGAAGCGGATGATTCGAACTTCCACATGGAGATGTCGCAGCTTCGACGACAATCATCTATAGTAGGTTGTCGTGCGTACCAAAACGATCACAAGACCCATTTAGCCGCCGACGTACCTCAACGATGTGCTCCGGCGTGACCCTGCAGCACCCGCCCACACCTGCTGCTCCTTCCCTAGTCCATTCGACAGCCAAGTCGCCGAAGCGAGCTATGCCACCCCTTCCTCGCACCCCGTGCGCATCAGGTACCCAGCTACTAGAGGCATTATCCCAGCCTTCGCCCGCGTTGGGATAGACGATGATGGGACGCTCGGATCGCGATCGGATCACCCGAATGAGCTGTGTCACGAAACGTGGCGCCGTGCAGTTGACACCGATGTACTCTACGCGGCCAGCACGGTCGATGCGCTCGATAGCCTTCACGGCATCCACGACACGCTCGCCCGAATTCAATTTGTCCGCTGAGCAGCACGCGAGGGAGATCCACGCACGTGCACACGAGCGCGCCTGCAATAGCGAGCACAAAGCTTCCACCTCGGCTACACACGGTATGGTCTCGAAAGCTAATATGTCAGGCCCAGAACGAAGAAGGACGTCCACCCTCCAGCTATGCCATTCTGCAAGGGCTGCCACACCCAGCTTCCGTCCGTAGCTGCCATCGTACTCGGACTCGCCCGCGACGCACGCTCCATAGGATCCAATGGACCCGGCCACCAAGCCTGCCGGAAAGGCCTCGCCGAGCTGCCTATACGGATGAGGCAATCCACTCCGCGAAGAAATCCGGGCGAGCGCGGTCCGAGTAGCCTCGCGTGCAAGAGTGACAGATCGTGCGACAAGCATTTCGGCCGCGACAGCATTGATGCCCAGTTCCGTCATAAGCTCATGGCGGGAGCATTGATAGCTCGCAGTTGCGATGATGTCCGCTCCTGCGAGCACAAAGTCTGCGTGTGCTCTTCGTAGCGTCTGTGGCGAGGTGTAGAGGAGCCGCGCCGACCATAGATTGCTGGATATGTCAACACCAAGATCCTCTAACCTGGTGCCTAGGCCCCCATCGAGCACAAACTCTCGTGCGCTAGCGCGTTTGCACATCAGCCGTGGCGCACTTGTAGATCGTCCGACGTCAAAGCCAAACCGCGACGAGGGAGCTGTGCCAAGTCTCCAAAGCGAGGAAGGTACTGTTCGAGGGGATATACTAAGACAGCCCCCGACTTCGCCAGCTTCCTTTGCCGTCGTGGATTCGAAGGGCGAGCCCGCGCTGACGCGCCCTTCAACACTCGCAATTTCTGCGTCATGCCACGAAGCCCACAGAAACCGCTCTGCTTCGTCGAGAGCCTCCACAGCTGGATGCAGGGGCGACTCATTGCAACTCTGTAGGCCTGGGCCCCAGGCAAGCGTGGCAAAAATCGGAAAGACGTGAGGCATATTGACGCCCACGTACGATGGGTCAAGTTGCACGCCGGCCTCAACGAGTCTTGCCTGCATTCGTTCAATTTGATCATGCAACACCTCACCGCTTCCATAAATAAGCTTCGTGCGGGGTAAATGTCGTAGTTCATTACCAGCATGAACAGGACTCACACGTGGGTCGCGTCCTATTGATCGTGAAGGCGATTCTCGATCCAGATCAATGCCAATCTCCGTCGGTCGACCTGGGAGCGAAGCGCAAGTGGAGCCGCAAGTGAACGCACACATTAGTGTGCCGAGGGGATGTACACAATTTGGTCAGGAACTCCACTCCCCCCGCATTATTGTCGCCTAGACGCGTTAGACGAGCTCTCTCTTCCATCGGCGGTGCTAATCGTACCTTTGCTGCGGCTGCGATGCGAGTGACTCGTGAGATATTCCCGCGTGAAGAGATTGACCAAGTCTGGCACCAAGAAGTCGGTTGCTTTATTCGTCTGCATGGATGTATCGGCGCCGGCGTCGGTCGATAAGTCAATCCACGGAGAAATGAGCAGGAGGCAGCACGGCGATGGATACCCGTCTGCGACTACATGGAGCACTGCGCCCACGGCGAGATTGGCCCCGGCCGAGTCACCAGCCACAGCTACTCGATGGGCTCCATAATGGCGAATCAACTTCTTGAGCAAGAGCGACAAGGCAAGTAGTTGGGTAGGAAAACGCGCGTGCGGTGGCCGCGCAAAATTCGGCAGCAAAAGTGCAGCTCCAGTGCGCCGCACAAGCTCGAATCCAATCATTGTGGGATACGTCTCTGCATTCGTGAGCACAAACGCACCTCCATGCACATACAGGATGACTCGCTGCACCACAGAGGGAAGGGGAGGCGCAGGCCCAGCCGGGGCGCAGCAGCCACAGCACATTTCGCAAGCCTGAGGATACCACCTCTGGTTTGAGCATCCACAAGTGTATCGGCCATCCGAATCCACGCAGACGCGGCGCGGATACGTCTCTGGAAATCCTTTTGGGAATGCGGTCGGGTATCGTGCCGAATGCTTTGGGAAAAGCCACAGCCCGCGTTCTGAGAAGAGCCCGTCGGTTGAATAGCCGCCGAGCACGTCAGAAGAGGCTGGGGCGGAAGAAACACCTTCTCCGAAAACGTGCGCGAGCAGATGGCACATGCATGGCTGTGCGGCCGCCAGATCCGTGATGGCTTGCATGACTACAATGCTTCGCGGCGCTGTTTGCGAGAGGCTTCGTATTGTCGCCACAATGGCCTCGAAGCGCACCTCTGCTGGCGTACATGGGCTGAGAAAGCGCAGATCGGGGCGGAAGCGAAGCACGAATGCGCAATTGCCACAGGGGTCTGCACACGCAGCACGGCAGAGCGTGCGACAGCAGATTGCAGCAGGGCAGCACGAGACGGGCCCGCGGCTGAAGAAGGAGTCTGCCGTCGAGCACGCTGCTCGCTTGTCAGCCTCCTCCCGAATCATCTCCTCCACGCTTGGAGCGCCCAGCATCACGTACGAATCCTTCGGCATTCGCGCCGAACCGGTGAGACGTCCACGCCGTGAGCTCCGTCCCCCCCCCTCCCCCTCTTGCAGAGGGGCAGCCCCCCTTTTCTCTCCCTCCGCGCACTCCTCTATTCACACAATTCACATGAAGACGTCCACACCAAAGACTCTTCCCATAATAAAGGTATGCTTCATTCAAGTAGTAACAAGCGGGCGGCGTGGTCTTCTTCCTCCGTCCGTCCTTCCTTTCCGATGGATGGATATGAATCGACTCTCACGTGCTTTGCGGCCGCAGGCAGATACTCTAGAAAAGATCGATCCATGGTCTCTCTCTCTCTCTCTCCCCCCCCCGTCTTCCCCTCTCTCCCCCCATCTTCCCCTTTCTCCATCCCACCTCCCATCGGTGAGACCCCTCGCTCGCGGGCGGCAGCATCGCTGTCATCACGAGCGAGCAACCCACCCTCCGCTCCCTGGTGCACGCAGCAGGCTCACTTCCTGTCGCCCTCTCACAATATTCAGGGGCTTCCGCGCGGATGCATCTCGCCGGCCTCCTGCTACGCCCTGCTGGAGCCATGACAGTCTGCCACTCGCTCGTGACAGCACAGCGTGGGCGACCCTGGCCGCTGAAGAAATGCGAGGCAGGGGCCATGCCGCTCTCATTGCTTGTCACTTCTCGGCGGAACTACTACGAAGTCATCGACAACATCCGGCGGGACAAGAAGGCTCTTTCACTCGCTCGAGCCGCCGTCTCTGGCCAAGGCGACGGGCGCATCAGCAAGACTGATGCTCGTGCGATACTAGAAGGCCTCTCTGATGGTAAGGGCGTAACGGCTGTGGAGTTCAGCACCGCATTCCTCATCCTTAGAGACTTCAAGTTCACCCCTGGAGCCGCAGAGTACTTCATCCAGGAGCTCGCCATTGCGCCTCCGGTCAAGTGACCTAGACAACACGTAATCATAGAGCAGTTGGCATTTTCCAGTGGAAAGGTACTGTTGAAGACTAGGTCGAATTGAGATTTGTAGACATTTGTTTCTCACAATCACTTGATCGCTCCGGGCTCTCGCAGGGCTGTCGTGACATCCTGCACGCCTCGTGTGCATATTCTGATGTTGCTGATGAATTGAGTTGAATCTGCGTTTGTAGTCATAACCGGCCATCTAATGTAGCACAGCGCACGCCGGTACGCATGGCGCGTGCCTTCGCGCGCGCTGCTACTTTTATCTAATTTAATTGACACTGATTGTCTCTTTGGGCGCATCAAGATATGTCGCAGCATAACAAAGATAGCGCAAAATTTACCTAGCACACGCACAACTCCAACTCCTAGCTCCGGCTGGCTATTGATTGAGATGCTGGTGTTGGCTGGCTGCTTGGGGAAGAGGGTTCGAGATGGGATTTAATAGTGGTACATCATAGCTCATAGCTGCTTCATGCCAACTAAGTTTATACTTGATTCATATGCCACTTTCGTAAAACGATATAGGGGCATGGAGCGCTCGCCGACTCCCTCCTCTCTTGCCGTCATGGCCGCCAGCACGGGCGATGTGTCCATGGACACGCCGCTGTCACGGAAGCGCGCACGAGCCGACGACCCGCCCAGCCAAGTGCGCGCAAGCCAGAGCGCGCACAGTCCTGCGAAGCGGGCGAAGAGGACTGCATGGCAACCAATGCCCAATGCCAATGCACGTTGCCAATAAGAAGGTGCAACTCGAGGTTGCTTTTTTTGTCACACCCCTCTCGTCTATTTTGGTACTACTATATAATTATCGTGCGCCGCTCGCGCGTGCACCAGTGATGCGCCTCCAACAAACTTTGTGGCCGAGGAGGTGATGCCAGCATGACGAACACTTGGTGGTCGTCACGCACGACCTCTGGCTAGTAAAGAGTTTCTAGGAGCCAGCCTGTAACTGCACGCGTGCATCGAGCACCCGCCGCGTGCGGCGCAAAGCACCACCGGCGGTTCGTCTTGCTGTACGAACACCCATGGGGGGCAAGTGCTTCCTCTTCCTGTCGCGCTCATGCGCTGCGAGCATTGGAATGTTCAGCCCCACATCCCCACGTCAGCGTCGACGTCGCACACGTCGCTCTCATGGTCACTTTCACCATGATCCTAAGACAGCGCATTGAGGAGGGGGGGCGGGAGCGCTCAGCTCTCGGACCGATGGCACACCCTTCATCCGCTCCTTACGACCCCCCTCACACAGGCTGGGCGCAGACATACCTGCACCTGATCTGAACATCGGAGATGCGAAGCCACACCGGTGCCCTCGTTGCAGTCGTGCCCTCCCCATCCCCACCCTCAAAGAGCACTTGCACCATGTGCGGGCCATGGAGGGTGCCCTTGCCCAGCATCGTAACCACGCCCATGCCGAGGGAGTTGTGCAACACCCTCGAGCCCTGCTCGTGTCAGAGCAAGGCTGATCTCACTCTTGGAGATTGCCTGCGAGGGCGCGCCGGCAGCTAGCGCGGAATGCGGTTCTTGCGGGGAGCTCATGGAGCTTTCCTCGGGGGTGACTACGGGCATGGTGATCGACGCACGACGCATGACCCACGGAGGGCGCGGAAGTGCGGAAGGAGGCTTGTGGGAGGTGGTGGCAGGCGACTGGGGATGGCTTAGGCGCGTGCTTGACTTGTATTGACTCGTTGACTCGGGGTATAGACTCGGGAACTCGGGGGGACTCGCTTGGGAACACGGTGGGACTCGACGAAGTTGCTACAAAATCACTCACGAAAAACCCAAAACCCAACGACCTTGGGCTCAGAAAACTAACGTAAACACTCCGGAATCATACGATAATAAACCTTTTAATAGTCTCACCGCACACGCGGCCGTGGACCCTCTACTTTCTACTCACGTAGGAAACTTTCTACACCCCCACTTCCCCGGCCCTTCTCCCCCCGCCATAAGGCGACTCCCCCCGTGCACTAGCACTACTAGGGGGATAGGGGAAAAGGGCTTAGATATGGTCCGGTGGCCCGCGCCCCCCCCCGGTGATCATTCCCCCCCTTCCTCCTGTGTCTCCGAGTGGGCGGCGGTCTCAGCCCCGACTTATCCTGTAAACAGTAAACAGGTGCGGGACTTACCTATTTTTCGGTGAGCGGAGCTCTCGCTCCGCCCACCCCCTTCTCCGCGCTCTCTCTCCCCTCTCCTGCGGCACGCGCGATGGCGCGCCTGCGGCAGGCCTGCAGCTGCCCCTGGCGACCCCTGGAGGCTCCGAGAGGCCAGCTCGCTCTGGGGGCAGAGGAGGCTGGGACTGGGACTGGGCCCTGGCCTCCCCTGCCTCTCCCTCGCTGGCGCTCCTGGGCCTCTGGGGCCCCCACTCTGCACCTGTCTGCCTGTCGACCAGGGGGGGAGGGGGGGTTGGAGCGATGGGCTGGCCACGACGCCACGACAGGCCAGGACGCGCGAGGCAGGCGTGCCTGCCAGGGAGAGAGTGGGTCAGTAGGGCAGTGTCGGCGAACGCACCGCACCACTCGTCGAGCTCAAGCCACTGTAGCTCGACGCGGTCGTTGCAGTCGAGAGGCGTTGCGCAACCTCTGCTTCGGCCAGAAGGGTTGTGTCGTTTCTGTCGTCCGAGGTGGAGGAGGCGTCGGTGTCAGGCGCGGAGCGTCGGCGTTGCTAAGTTGCCCTGGTGCCGACGCCTGGCCGTCCGTCCAGGTGTGGTTAGTTTTCGCCCCGTTTGGTTTAGTTTGTGTGGGTCTGTGTCCTCAGACTTTTTGAGTCCACTCGTTGTAGTCTCCCGTGTCTACCTCGGACCTAAGAAGCTCTCATTCTCACTCTGGGGGAACAGTGCGCGCGGGGGGGGCGAACGACGGCCGGAGGAAACGAAAAGCGCGCGGAGGAGAAGAACCTCGCGCGCGGGGGGGGAATAATATAACGGCCGGAGGCGACGGATGGCTAGCCGAGAGGAAGAACCTGCCGCGGGGGCGGGGCGAGGGACCGAGGGCATGGCGGGGCAGCGTGGGAGGGCGCGAGGCCAATCTCGGAGCGAGATCGCGTCCTTTCCCTCGCGGAGGAGCGCGGAGAGACCCCCCACGAGATATCTTGGGACCGGAGAATGTTTTGGACGAATCTTCCCTCCGTCGGCCGAAGAGAGGAGGACGGAGAGAGAGGGAGAGAGAGTCTCGCAGGGTGACCGCAGAACGAGAAGTCGAAGTCATGCCGGTTTATTACCTTAAACGAGCCAACAATTATAGTAACAGCAAAAACAAAAGTCGAATCGCAAATTTCGAGACCAAAATCTGCAAACCTGGACTTGAGACCATGGGGAATCCGAATCTGTGTGTCTTGTGCGTCAGTGACAACACGGGGAACTGTTCAATTGTAATTGTGAGCGCGTACCTTACACGAATATTCATGCCTACAGCCTTCAGATGGGCAGGAATACAACAGCTCACAGATGTTGTCGGCCGTGGACATGACGGCATCCGGTTTCTCCCCGACGTCCTCCTCATCGTCGAGCTGGGTCGGTCGCCATCGTTCCGCTCCCACTTCGGATTGCGCGGGGGGAGAGGCAGGGGGAAAACTTGTGACCCAACTCTAGGCCGGGGGAGTGGGGGTGTAGAGCGCATGCGTGGAAGTAGTGGTTCCAAAGTCGCGTGCGCGGCGAGAATAATATACTACCTAAAAGTTTTTTTGTCTGGTGCACGTTACATTCCATCCTACATCCCAGTCTCCACCTCCCACCGTAGATAGTCAACCCATCTCGCTCCTCCGAGTCACACCAGGCATTGTGCATTATGGACGTCCATACCCATACTACCTATTGCATGCATACGCATCGACACCGCACAGATGCAAGTACTGGGAGTTAATTAACATGCAGATGGTTGACTTTGACGAGCGCCAGAGCATTGGTGCACTGAGAGTACCCGTGCATTGTTGAACCGTCAAGAGAGCTCATGCCCCTCGGACATCGCCCAAATATCTGGGGAATTAGCGCAGCGGAAGTATGGTTCCATACACTTGGCGCATAGGTTCCTCCGCCTTCTACATGTTGATGCATCGTGAGTGGTCGAGGCCTGGTGGTCCATATTGACTATCTGCGTGGCTTGGGTGGGCTTATTGCCTCAAGACTAGGCCCACGCCCAGGTTTCTCACCGATGACTGCCCCAACGTTGAATGCTGGAGTACCCGATGGTTGCGATGGCCATCCAGTGCTGAAGTCATCAGGCAGATTCTGGACTAACTCACGCTCTTTGGCGGTCTGCTCGAGCCCGCGCCACGACGCTAGGCCAGTGGCTGGCGCAAAGTGTATTGGGTTTGTCTTGTCACTCAAAGCTGATATGGTTGTGGGTGGAGTGAAGATCTCGAGCAGCGATGCAGTCCTGTTGCTTGTTGGCCGATACCCCGCAGTTGCCCTTGCAGCACGGAGATGTGATGCACTCATATCTTGTACCTGTTCATACGCAATAGACGTGAGATGTCGGAGAAGGAATTGAAGGATAGGAACCCATTCTCAGCCGCAAAGCTTGTTGGGAGAGTTGGGCTCACGGCGTACCATGGCTGCTGGATTGTTCAGCGCATCACGGACGACATGTAGATCATTGTGCAGCTGATTATAGCGCGTGATCTCAGGTGCCATGTGGGCCATGCTAGGGTCGTCGAAACACCGCGGGCCCACCAGTTCGCTCGCCCCGCTCCTCGTGCCGTTGCTGCTCATCGCCGGCTTGCGTGTTGAGCCGCCAGTCGGCTCGGCTCGGCCTTGGACTTCCCACTCGCTCATCGGAAGAGGAATGTGAAACGTCATGTACTCTAGCATAAATTTCTTCTCTAACTGCGGATCTCTACTACTCTACGAGAGAGTCGCCTCCTCGTCTCCTCGTCGAGGGAGTATTTGTAGATGCGAGAAGAAAGGAGTACTCGAGGCGACAAGCCATTTCACCTATCTACCCGAACACGAGGCTACAAGTAGGTGGTAAAGAAAGGTCACTTCACCGTTTGAACATTGTTAACACCTACACTACTCCCTTGACCCCCAAAGTGAACACTGTCAAAACTCCTGACTCCTGAAAATTTCCTCGCCCCGTGTAAACGCGGCGGTCAACCAAGCGAAACAACGAAATGCACCTGCGGCTGCGCCGCGAACACCTAACCTGACCCACGGCGCACGACAATGAACACCCGTCAACTACAAAAAGTGAATGCGCGTATTTTTTACCACCTACTTGTAAGCTATTCATAGTGTGAACGGTAAATAAGTACGTATTGTATTTCCCATCCAGGGTTCCAACAACCTCGGGCTATTCATTCAACCTTCATTGAACTTTGAAAGAACGCTTTTGTTTCTCCTTGGAATTCTATTTTAGGTGAGGAGCGAACGAGGGAGCCTCTCTCTCTGCGGCCTCCCGCTCGCTCGGTCCGGCCGGCTGCGGCGATGCTGCGGTTCGGCAGATCGTCGGCCTCGCGCAGGCTAAGGGCGCATAGGACGACGCGTCACGTCTGGTCAGAGGCATCGGCAATGGAAGTAGAACAGGAGAAGCTGCGTCGCTTGGCAGAGGTAGCGCAAGTGACGGAGGAGCACAAAGCTGGCGGAGCGAGAAGGTTCTCTCTACGGCACGCTGAGGCACCAGATGTTGAGCTCGCTGGGCTCACTGTCGCACCATCAAATGTAATGTACGAGCTTGTCGTTCACGATGCGCTGCCGTTCAATACAGCCAAGAATCTGCTGACGAGTGTGCTTGCTAACGGGAGCAAGCCAATGGCACTTGCTCCATTACATGGGCTGTGCGCATCAGTAGCCCTCATTGATGAGACAAAGCTCGCAGCAGAGTTTGGCGACGAGGCTGCAGAAGCTGTCAGAGCTGTTTCTATCGGGCGCCCTCGGCCTGGGCATTCTGTGCTGGGTCAGGGCACGTTTCGCGCTGCAGCTTCCGCATGGCAGGTGCTTGCCCAACGCTATGCTCTCTGTGAGGATGAAGAGGTCAAATTGTATCGCAACGCTGGCCTCTCAGACCTGCGCATTCAGGCTTTTGGGGATATGAGCGCGCAAGCTCTCACCAGAAGTGGTGGTGCTGTGGCTTGGCTTGCATTTCCAGGCGGCTTTGCGCAAGACAGCTCTTGAGCAATAGGGTGGGGTAGAAGGGGTGTCAAGACTTCCGAGAGCGGTGTGCACGTAGCAATGGTGGTGACCCCTGCCCTCCCCTTGTCCTCTCTATGTCAGCATCTCTCCCCATCACTAATAGCACACAGACACCGACAATAGTGGCAACAAGCCCCGCGCGACACGACTTGCTGCACGGGCCATGGAGGATAAGGTTTTGTATGCCTCAAATCCTTCGCGCCAACGGTGCAATCAATGGATACGCGCCAACATTATAACGATAGTTCAACAGGTGTTCGCGCTCGCCGCCACCCTTGAGGCTCCCCCAAATGTCTCGGGACATTTCCAAGATATCCGCTTCACAGAGACCTATCCAAATGTCAAATGTCTGCTAGATGCGGAACGAAGCATTTCGCATTTCCCCCTACTAGTGCGGTCAAATAGTATATGTTATGATTATGAGGGGTAAAAATGACCATCTCGGAGCTCGGAGATGAGGAAATTCTTGAAGATTGTTTCAGTAGAATGTTCCCAATACACCCAGCTAGCACACATCCGGGGCCCATTGATTGGGACCCAAATCCCAGATCCACACATCTAGGGACCTGCACATCGCACTTGACGACTTTTTCGACAAGGTGTCGTTCCGTCAATAGTGGGACATCAGTCGAATTGAGCGATCAAATGTCCACAGTTGTATTGTAGTTGTTTAACATTAGATCTTGTTAAAATTATAAGAGAGAGAGGCCGTCAAAGCTTCTTCGCTAATCACATCGGTGCATACCGTGCATGGGCACGGCGCGATGTGCATCGGTCCCCCCGCGGATACGCCGTGCTCGCGCATGTCAACCCGTTCCATGTGTGTAGCCCCTGCGGCCCACAACTACGTAAACTGGCCATATAAGAGATGTTTCGTTACACAGCGCCTGTGATGACTTGCAATCACATGTGCACGCCGTGCGTGGGCACGGCGCGATGTGCACCGGCGCACCCCCCGCGGGGGCGCCGTGCGTGCGCATAGCAACTTCCAGGAAGGTGCACGCCGTGCGTTCACTCTTTTCGCGGGGGAACTCTGGGCGCGGAGGACGGGCGGAACAAAGTGTGATTGCGTTTCGTTTACGCAGCACATGTGATTACTTGCAATCATTGAGCACGCCGTGCGTATGCGCATCGACTTCCCCCTCGCGAGGGCGCCACACTCTCTAACGCTCAGCAACGTTTGTTTGGGATCCGCCACGAAATACCTAGGCCTACAGGCTTTGGCGATGCGTAAAAGCTAACGTTATGTACGAAGGCGCTATGCGGGCATAAGCGCGCCCTTCCTCCTCGGTGCCACAAGGCAGACGAGACCATGGCGGGAGGCGGAGGGCGTTTGCTCTCCTACACTCTCACAAAAAAATTGTACAAAATGTGTAAGACCACCTCCCGATTCGATCATGTATCATAACTTATGCAACCGCATTCTTGGTCGCCCCAATCCGGAGAAACACAACAATACTGAACGCAATTCCACGACAAAAATACTCACAAAGGAAAAGCATAAAGGGCAACCTAAACCGTCTACGCGGAAGACTGACGATCACTCAAGTATCAGTTATGAAGACTGGAAAAAGATTATTTCGGGAGATCTTTGAACGTCACAAAAAGTCAGGTAAATCGGACCCCTTCGTTCAGGCTGACATCGCCAGCATACCCTCTTGCCAAACGAGTGGGTTGGATAGCGCTACCCTCATGATCCCCACGATCTTCCGCGATTGAACGCTTTTCCATGCGGTGGGGGTGATGGCGATTGAACGCGTTCCACGTGTAGGCTGATGGTGATTGAACGCTTTTCCATGCGGTGGGTGATGGTGATTGAGCGCGTTCCACGTGTAGGCTGATGGTGATTGAACGCTTTTCCATGCGGTGGGTGATGGTGATTGAGCGCTTCTCGCCTGAGTTCTGTCTTGAGTGAGCACTATTCCTGTCCCTTTGTCGCACCGCGACCCATAAAAATTAGTAGTAAAAATTAATAAATTCAACGAGATAGTATCGAGATAGGAGATAGCGACGATAGGCCTCCCATGACCCCTACTATAGCGAAGTAGGTTGACAAGTGCGAGTGCTAAGTGTAGCTAAGTGTTCCCTCTACTTAAGATGTTATATTGATTGTCCACAACTTGAGAAATGCACGCGCTCCTCGAACTTCAACCCACGGCCCCACTTCCACAGACACACATCCACATCCGCCCGTCGATGCTAATCTCCCACAAAGGTATTTAAGATTTATGAAGATAATGTGGCTGCTTTGCCGTTGTTGCGTCTGGGTCGATTTAAGGATGCCCTGCGACAAGGCCTCGAGCCTTCTGGAATGAAACCGTAGATGAGCATAGATTGATCTCTACAGAATTGCCCGTAATAGAACAAGAGCTCCGATCCCGATTTCACTCCTTTATGCGCAATGGCGATGAATGCACGTCGTTTGTCGTTGAAGTGGACGCGAATGCCCACTTGCCCGAAATTCAGCAAGTCAATGAGGGGAGCCAGGAATTGCCGGTAAACGCCATGCATCGGGAGCGCCCAATCTCGCGCCTGCACGACGGCCAAAACTTTGATCACTCGCTCCAGCGAGTAGAAGTCCAAGCACGATGTCGTAGAGGGTCCGCATACCCCGCCTTCAGAGAGCTGCGTGGTGTATTTTTGGATTACATGCACGGCGATATGCTGATACACGACGGAGACCTTGAGTTGCCACTTGCGAACCATGGCCTGTAAATCGTAGTTGAGAGCCGCAAAGCGACTGGAATTCTGCGACCACGTCTTTGGGATAGAGTCAGGGTCGTGGCCATTGAAAAGCGCGAGGATGTAAGGAGCGAAAGGAGACGACGAGCGCGAACCCTCACGAAGGATGAATAACGACATTGCCATGGCCTGCGAGCACCGCTCAAGGGCTTCAGGACTCAAGGGCTTCAGGAATGCAATACCTGTTGTCTGACGACAAGTCAGGCCACGCTGAGGCAAGTGCATGAAAAAAATACTTGGCACGCCGGAGGCGACTCCATGGGGGACGCTTTGTGCCATAAGCACCTCCCATTCTTCGAAGATGTGACCTTGGAGAGGGTTGCCTTTGACGGAGACTCGCGTGAGGGGTTCAAGGGTCGTGTTTGCTAGAGTCAAGAAGGAGATCATCCTCGTCTCTGGTATGACGCAGATCTCCTCCATGGGCATGATGTCCGCCAGGGCGATTGCGCCCCGCAGTTGCTTGCCCAACGTGGGGTAGTAGAACGTGGAGATTCCGACCTTAGGACATTGGATACCCAGGCGCGGAGCCAAGTCCAGATAATGCAGCACTCGCTCCGTCTCGTTGAGGGCAAGCCACGAGGCGCGCGTGATCTCCTGCTCGGCCAGCTGCGCTTGAGCAAAGAGCACACACATGATGAAGAGGCGATCCATCGCGCGCACCGTGCACTGCCTCCCCCTTCCCCTCCCCTCCTCCTCCTTCCTTCCGTTCCTCCCGAAATCCCCCGCCCCTCTCCGTCCGTGTCCACCTCCCTACCCCCCCACCCCGCCCCCCGCCCCCTCCCTCGCCTGCGCCGGCGCCACCGTCGCGACAGCCCGAGAGGGCGAGCCACTGAATAATGGATGATCGGCGGACTCTCCCGAAAGTAGAGGTTTTTTACAAGGTTCTTGGAAGGTTTGAGGAGTGTTGGAACGTTGGAACAGCTCCTTCAACCCTCTTACAACCGCTCTGCAAAACAAGGAATCCGCTGGTACTCCCACTCTACTCGGTTGAAAGAGCGATCTCGCTGCTTGGATGCCCACTCTCCCCTACACCTACACCGCACAGGAGGCAGGAGGTGGAGGACTCAGGACTCAGGACTCAGGACTCCCTCCTCGCTCCTCGCTCCTCGCCCTGGGCCCTGGACCTGGCGCAGCACATGTGGTCCTCGCCCTCTCTCAAGCCCGCCTGCCTACCTGCCTGCCTTCCTCTGCTGACGGGCTTCAGCCAGTCAGCGTCTCCGAAGTCGTCTCCTCCGCCGCGCCTGCCGCCGGCTTGCCTCCCTCCTCATTGCCATTGCCCTCAGACCCCATGGGCCATGCAGCCATGCATGCCAATTCGTCACTCCGACACGAGCCCGAAGACGAGTAGACGATAGACGAGTATAGCCCGGTCACTCACTCATTTTAACCACTATTTCCCACCTCCCCTGGGTGTCCAAGGATTCCTTAGGGTCCCCCCCCTACCTGCCCCGCCAACTCCCTCCCCCCTCCGAACGACCCCCTCCCGCCCCACGAAGGGCAATGGCGTCGGTAAGTGACCCCCCTCCCTTCCCCCGCGCGTGGCGGGCTATTTTGGGAGATTGAGGCGGGCGCTCACGGGAGGGAATCAGAGTAGTGAATGTGGGGCGCATCACTCTTAGAAACGCGGAGCTTCCGCGACGTCCGATCGCCCGCGATCGGCCGAAGAATGGCCTGAGGTGGTGGCCATGCAGAGCCTAGAGCTCTCGCGAGCAGGGTGGGGGGTGACTAGTATGTCGCACGCTGGTTCTTTAGGGTCGCACACACTCGTACTAACCCGTCCTGGCCCCTCGCACCGCAGGAATGCCTCGATTCGATCCGGCCCGACGCCCAGGGCCACGGCCCGATTGACGTCGAGAAGCGCTCGCTCGGACGATGGGAGGTGAAACACCTCAATTGGCCTTGGGGCGCGACGGGTCCGAGGGACGGCGAGCTCGTAGATCGGAGAGGCGAAACATTAGAGGTACGAAATGAAACGCGAACGGGAGTGACAGAAGTGTTGAGAAGCGAAAGGGGTGGCGGTCCAGGCCGCCGAGGAATCGAGAAGTCAACGAAGCATATGGCGGCGGCCTCGCCTATTCCCTAACGGCGGTTGCGGCCGAGGACGACGAGACGACGAAGGTAGGCGCGGTGGGCGTCGGGAATCTCCGGCTCGCCCTCGCAAAGGAAGCGAGCGTTTGGGCAGCTACTGGAGGCTCTCGAGGCTAGACTTAGCATCGCGAGTGCCGCCCTTAGTGCGGACGAACGTACGAGCGTGTACCCATTTCGTAAGGGTGCGAGTTGTGTAAATGATGCGAGCGTGCCAGGACTCACCCGAGGGGACCTCCCGAGCCGCCATCACCTGGTATTCGAGTGGGGCACTAGCGGAATCGGAATAGGCTTTGCCGTGGCGCCCATAGTGGCGCAACCACTGCTCAAGAATGTCCGGTTCATCGGACAGGGCTGGGTCCGCGGGAGGAGCGGCGTGACGTTTAGCATGACGTCGACTCTCCCGGCTCCTGTGATGGCCTGGTTTAGACTTAGAGGCGGGGGGACGGAGAGATCGGCGAGAGTTAGAATGTAATCCTTCGGGGGCCATCATAGACGGCCGTCCCTCCTTAGTATGATAACCTTTGCCTGAGGCAGCATAATGACTACCCTTGGCGCGACGAGGCTTGCGACGCGAGTCCGTAGACTCGGAGGATCCATCACAATCCGAAACGCTGGTCGACGAGGAGTTAGATGAACGCGGGCTGGAGACCGGAGACGAGGACGAGGAGGACGAAGAGGTCGGGGAGCTGTAGCGGCGGCGGCGGCGGTCCTTCTTCTTGTCTTTATGAGTCTTCTTAGATTTCGATGATGAGTGAGGGAGCGGCGGTGGTGGAGGCAAAACATTTTCGCCGCCATCGTCGGATGGAGGTGGAGGCGGGCTGGCTGCCTGGACTGGAGCAGGAGGGAGTCGGCCCCGCTCAATCGCGCTGGTGACCGCAGCGAGTTGCTGAGAGAACTGGGCGGCCATGGCCTGCATCAGCTCAATATAGCGCAGCTCGACGGGGTTGAGCCCCGGTGAAGCCGAAGAGGTTGGCGGCGGAGCCGTAGCAGACGGTGGAGAAGGAGAGAGATGAAGAAGGGAGTCGGGCAGCAGGCCCGGGGCCTCTCCACAACGAGACGGCTGACTTGGGGCGACCGAGGCGACCGAGAGGCGTTCGAGCGAGGGATGGTAGGGCTCGTAGGCGGCCTCCGAGTCCGATGGTAATGGTGGCGGTGCCTCGAGACATGCGCGAGAAGAGGGGAGGAATCCTTCCAGAGGATTATCCTCACCCTGGAAAGACTCGGGCTTGGACCTGCCTCCAACGGACTCCGGCGGCGAAGGCGGAGATGTTGGCGGCGGGGCCGCAGTGAGATCAGGAGGCGAGGCGAGGGAGGGCATCACCTCCCCCTGTGAAGGTGGTGGTGGATGACCGTCCGGAGAGGGGAAAGGGGGCAGGGCAGGCATGGTGCCCGACTCTGCAGAGGTGGAGGTGACCCCCATTGAGACGTCCAGCGCGGGACGCACCGGGAAGGATTCTACACCTGACGAATTGGGAAGGCCCTTAGGGCCTGAGGGCAATGAGGAAGGAGGCATGCCGGCGGCAGGCGCGGCGGAGGAGACGACTTCGGAGACGATGACGGGCTGAAGCCCGTCAGCAGAGGAAGGCGGGCAGGCGGGCTTGAGCGAGGGCGAGGACGGCGGCGAGAACGACATGGAACGAGCGGCGAGAGGCGAGGGCGAGTGAGAGGAGGGCTGTGATGGCAGGGGCTGGCGAGGCGAGGCGAGTTTGTTGGGTACGAGTGTTACGAGAGCGAGAGCGACGAGAGCGAGAACGACGACGGATGACGACTGACGACAGGACGACGGACAGAGACACCCAGGAAAACACCCCGACTCTCGCCCCACGACTTTCTCACATAACTCGACTGAAATCAAACCCAAACACTCCGATCAGACAACGACGGACGACGATCAAAGGGCGATCTGTCGGCGATCTTGTCTGGAACGGGAATCGCACCATAACGGAAACGAGGGGCAATCCTGCTGCACAAGATTCCAAGAGACCTACCAAATAAGACGAAAGGAGTGCGATGTGCCTAAGGGGGAGATACGAAGAGGTCGCAAATTAAACCTGATTGCCCCCAGAAGCAGATAAAGAACCGCAGGGGAGATAGCAAATTAAACCTATCTGCGAGGCGCCTGGGAGGAAGAGAGGTGGGGAAACTTCCCTTCTCTTTCGAGAGGAAGAGAGAGGGCGCTCCACAACCCCCGATCCCATGCATCCAAGCGAAGCTTTTGACCGAGAACGAGAACGAGAGGATTATAACGATAAATACCGAACGACGAAGAGAAGAGCGAAGCCTAACGAGTGTCGATTCGCGAATGCGACAGTATATTTCGAAAATTTCGCCGGAGAACCCCCACTTTTTTTTGCTGATCCATCCTACCGGAACCTATAGGGAGCTTATTTAGCCCTTCATTTACCCATTGCAGCTGGTGCCCTCCGCACCCCCATAGTGAGTGACCGGGCTAACGAGTAGTAGCAATACCCGTTGTTAGTGGTTAGTAGTTATTATGATATGGTTTTGTTTTAGAACGTAAGCGTAAGCGCGTAAGCGCGTAGGCTGATGTTAGTACTAGTACTCATGTAAGTATAAGTATAAGTACTGATGTGATGTAAGCTTACGCACTGACAGTCATCCGGGATATTTTCCGCATATTTTTGCGAGAGGCGACGAGACATTTACATTTCGGCGGCCCAAACGAGACATTCATTACCGCCAAGCCCAAGCCCGAGGATGCTAGATGCTGATGCTAGCTAAAAAGTTGTCTCAAGGCCGCAGGGATCGCACATGTGTCCTCAACGGCCCCTAGAGCCTAGAGCCGATAGCCCTCCCAGGGCCCCTAGAGGCTCCACATATTTCTACTTGTACATACTACTACTACTACATATGTGATCATCGCAATGAGCAATGCCCGTCCGCCTCGCGGACTATGCACATACTAAGGTTAAGCTCTAGGAGTAGCGCTCTCTTTGTCCATCACCCTTCCCCTTCCCCTCTCTCGCCCACCTTTGCTTTCTTCCCTCCCCCCCCCTTCTTTCCTTTGTCCTCGTTGTCCCGGGGTGGTGGTGGGCCAAGAGGTCTAGTACACTACCTTGGGCCAGGAGAGATAAAAGAAGAAGAGAGCGGATAATCTGCCTTCACAAAAACTAGACGAGTAGGAGTAGGAGTACGGTAGTTTTCTTCTCTTCTCTGCTGAAATCTGTGAACCTCTTTTGACGATTGAGAGAGAGGGAGAAGATTGAGGGGAGAGAGAGATTCTTTCTCTTCTCCTCGCTCAGGTTTCCTTCCCTCCCCCCGCGCCCCTCAAAAGCGGTGGTCGACCGTCGCTTCCTTCCTGCCGGCCGCCGCTCCGCCCGCCTCCTCTCTCCCGCCCCATTCTCCCCTCCGCTCTCTGCCTGTGCCTCCCGCCCCGCACGCCCACTCACTCCGATGGGTGCCTGCGGATCCAAGAGGCGGCACCATACGCTCACCAAGAAGGAGGAAGAGCAGGTTACTTCACATCGCCTGCATGAGTTCTTCGGCGCCACCGTCGACGTCAACGTCGAGGAGAGCAAGCCGGGGTTGCCAGACCAAGAAGAGGCAGACGGGACGAGCACTACGATCGAGGCCGAGCCGAACGATCAGGAGCCTCTTGAGCCGGAAGCCTCCGCCGACGCGATATGCCACAGCTATGCAGCGTTGCTCGGCGAAGGCCTTGCGCCCGCGGGCACCAACATGCGCCTCTCGCATGGGGCACTCTCTGCAGAGACCACACGCCTGCAACGGGCGGAGCTCGAGGAAGCAGCCAAGCTGATCCAATCAATGGGTGCGACAGGAGCAGATGCCGACATTGTGGCCACGTGCGACAAGGATGGATGTCACTATGAGCTCTCCATCAACTGGGAGAGTGCGTTTGTTGCATGTGCCACTCAGCACATGACGGCGCTCCCCCTTTCGATGATAGAGATTTGTGCGCTGGTTCGCGAGCCAGATCTGATCCCCCTCCCCCGGTGGCCTGGTCTCCCGAGGCTCGAGACGGTCTCTATCATCCACGAGTTCGAGCCCAACAATATTGTCTACCACATTGGCATCGAACCGTGGGGACCCTTCCCTGGGGTGGACTCGATTGCAGTCGCCGTCGCGTTTGTTCGCCCCGATGGCGCCATCGTGGGCTTCGCGCGCTCGCCACCGGAGGAAGACTCCAAGATCCACCGCGGCTGGAACGTACTGCCGCCGCAGAAACGGCGGAAGCGGATGCAGCTTGATGGCTGCGCTTGGGTCATCACGCCACGAAATGATGGTAAGGCCGATGTGACCATCTACATGAAGACACGCATCCCGATTCCAAACTGGCTTGTTCCTCCATCGCTCGTGCGCTGGGTGACTCCAAAAGTCTTTCGACGGACTCTTCCATTGCTCACGAGCGAAAAGACGAAGGAGCCCTTTCGCCAGCGCGTCCTTGAGGACAAACACGGTTTCTATCACATTTTGAAGCAGCAGCTTGGGTTGAGTGCGCCTCATGATGAAGAGGATGCGACAGCACCCAGAGCCGAGCATTATTCCCTGGGTGTGCACAAGGCGCAATCTCAAAAGGCACTTATGGAGGAGGATATGGCGCTCGAGTTCGTGCGTGCGATCCAAGCCTACGACTGGGTATCGGCGGAAAAGCTCGCGACCACGGAGGAACAAAAGGAAGACTTGCGTGACTCCATTCTTCGCGTCAACGCCATCGAGCTCTTCACTAATCGGGGTGAGAAGGACAAGGCGCTCGCGCTTGCAATCACTGAGGCTGAGGTCGACAAAATAAATTCGTACATCGCCAAGCCAAAACCTGTGGCTTTAGGGCCAAACAGCTTCTTTGATCCAATGAAGGAACGCTCTAACCACGTATCACCACCGGGCGTTGCCGTCGAGAAGCTTCCTATCCACGGGCCGACGTTGGTAGCCGCTGCGTAGGCGTCGTCCATGCATGCCTTCGCCGCCTTCCGCAAATCGACACCCGTACGTTCAGTGCATAGCGCGCAATTATTCTTCCTATCGATGTGACGATTGGCGGCTGTGAGCAAGCACACCCCGGCGCCAAGGTTGCAAACATGTCATTGGAGCTTGAGGAGAGGGCGTATTGATCGGGCTTATTTGATTGGCTCAGCTATCCACGCTTCCTGTCGCGGTGGTGCTACGACTTTACCGTCCCGCTCGCTGCAACTGCGTCCATTCCGTGGACACCGCCACGCCTGCTTTGCATACTATTTCCGTTCGACCACCGACTTCTTAGACAAATCTTCTTGTTGCACACCTAGACTGGAGGTTAGAACATCTGAATTCATAGCTTCTCCTTGAGCATGCTCAATAGTAGCAACCCTCCGGAGAATCATTGACTTCGTTGATCATTTGAATCCATTTTGTGACTGGCAGTTGTGCTTGCGCATACTTGCGATCACATAAATCGAAGTATTCCCCACCCACCCCTGCTGAAGGTGTTGCGAGGCTGGCGAGTT
This sequence comes from Isochrysis galbana, assembly GCA_018136815.1. Classification (NCBI taxonomy): domain Eukaryota; phylum Haptophyta; order Isochrysidales; family Isochrysidaceae; genus Isochrysis; species Isochrysis galbana. The sequence continues at coordinate 8,394,665 of CM030932.1, read as the reverse complement.
GAATCTGAAATCTCTCCCTCGCTAATCGAGGAGTGGTTCCACCCGAGGCATTCGAGTGCCCATAGCAGGGCCCTCGAAAGTCTCTCGAGTGGTGACTTTCGAGGGCCCGTGCCTCGAGTGGTGTGGGTGTGAGATGTGAGACGCCAAAGTCGAAAGTCAAACAGGGTGATTGATGTAAATCGTACATCTCTGGCCCCCGGGGATCTCGGCTGGCGTAGCACTCAGATAGGCTTGAGATCGTCTCCACAGATTGGGAAGTTTCTCGGGCTCACAGTGAAAAGTGGGGGGGGGGGGGGCGGGAGGCGAGCTACTCACGCGAAATTTTATTTTCATGTTGACGTGAAAGATCAGAAGTACTTGTAGGGACGGGAATGGCGATGGCGGCCGTCGCTGTCGTTGTTGGATTGCATGCCTACCAGAGGGAAGCGCGGCCGCCACGGCCATTTGTGGCGATGCCCACGGGTGAGAAAGGTGCCGATGGCACCTTCACACTTCATAGGACCGCTGATTGCGATGGATTCACAAACGCTCCGGCTCGTGACACCCCATGCCCATGGTCCCCCCATTCCACTCGCTCGCGCCGTGTTGGCTGCGCTTGCGCCGGAATCTTCTGGCCTCGTGCCTCGATATAAATTTTCAGAGGTGTGCCGCGCGCACAGGGATGGGGCCCTAGAGTTAGCCCATACGAGATACAAGCCCACATGCACGAGTTGGACAGCTGATAAATTCACAGGCTCGAGATTAGAGATCTTCTTTGTTTGCGTGGGCGGACGCTCCGCACACGTGAGAAGCAGGGTGTCCTCGAAAACCGCGCCCCCCCAAAAGCGCGTTACTACTCCAAGCAAGAAGGTGAGCGGCTCTTTTTTTCTAATACGTATATTAAAATGAAAATGCACTAATCTTATGATTGGTCGCCATGGAGGGGGGCCTCGCGCCCCCCCCACTCTCTCGACTCCCCTCATGGGGGGCGAGAACCATCCACCCCCCTGCGCTGCCTCTTGGCATGTAGGGGGGACTCACCCAGACTGCCCAGACTCTCCCTGAGAGTCGGGCACAGATCGCACGCCCTGGCCCACGTTGGCCTGCTTCTCGCTCTGACCAACCCCTCCTCCCCCTGGGCCCTCCTGATCAGGAGCCCCCAGCCAGCTCCTGTCGACCGGCAGGGGCTCGAGAGCCAGCGAGGGAGAGGCAGGAGGGGCCAGGGCCATGCCCCAGCCTCACCTGCCCCCTGAGCTGTGCTCCCAGGCCCCTGCAGGCCTCCTGGGGACCTGAAGAGGGGCCGCAGGCGCGCGCCATGGGCCCCCGCCGCAGGGAAGAGAGGAGGAAGAGGGAAGAGGGAGGGGAGGGGGGAGTGGCAGCTCTCCCCTCCGGCGTTTACGTGTCTTGGGGAGGGGGGAGTGGCAGCTCTCCCCTCCGGCGTTTACGTGTCTTCTCACCCCGTTTGGGTAGGAGAAGACGGGGGCACTAGAACCAGGAGGGAAGGGCCGCGGCTCGCCGCGACCACTCGCTTCGGCGAGGAGAGATTAGCGCTTCTGGGCTCCCATTCACGAGAGCCCCCCCCCCCCCCTGCGTTGTTTTTACCCGAAAGGGGTTTTCCCCCAGCGTGGACTCGAGGAGAGAGAGGACGTGCTGGGGTGCGCGGGGTCGGTGCGTGCACTGGGGGGAGGACAAATATCGAGGGGAGGGGGCAGTGTCCCCTTCCCCCGGTAGCACTCGGACACCTGGCTCGTCAGGCATGGCGGGATTCCGGGACGGGAAAGTTGTGTCCAATTAGCTAGTGGGGTTGGCTAGGATATAACATTGATTATAAATTATATTAAAATGAAAATGACTTCTCACAAAAATGTCTTATTGTATTTGTCGTTTTGCTTCTCAGAGCTATGTATGTCTTATGATGATAAAGTCAATTGCAGGAAACCTACTGCAAGCGAAGAATGATTAAATTAAACCTTTTAATAGTCTCACCGCGCACGCAGCCGTGGACCCTCTACTTTCTACTCACGTAGGAAAACTTTCTACACCCCCACGCTCCCAGCCCTTCTCCCCCCGCCATCAGGCGGCTCCCCGCCCGTCTCGTTGTATGATCGCATGGGAGGGGCCCGGATTCTCTCCCACGTTCAGGGCCTGTCTAAACGCGCGAGGGGGACGACCCGCATATTTGGAATTGGAAACGAGGGGTACCAAATGAAGGCAAACGACCTACGGCCACTTTTTGGGGGGAGAGGGCCCGGATTCTCTCCCACGTTCAGGGCCTGTCTAAACGCGCGAGGGGGACGACCCGCATATTTGGAAACGAGGGGTACCAAATGAAGGCAAACGACCTGGCGACGCGACGCAGGGACAACGATGGGTGAGAGTGGAGAGAGGGAGAGAGGGGGTTTTGCATCTCCCCGATGAAGTGCAATGAGACATGGGCCCCGTTCGCGTTAGCAAACGGGTGAGGGGCGGCTGGCGATAGGAGGGAGACGAGAAGGGATAATAATAATCAATGTTATATCCTAGCCAACCCCACTAGCTAATTGGACATAACTTTTCCGTCCCGGAATCCCGCCATGCCTGACGGGCCAGGTGTCCGAGTGATACCGGGGGGTGGGGGCACTGCCCCCTCCCCTCGATATTTGTCCTCCCCCCAGTGCATGCACCGACCCCGCGCACCCCAGCGCGTCCTCTCCTCGAGTCCACGCTGGGGGAAAACCCCTTTCGGGTAAAAGCAACGCAGGGGGGGGGGGGCACTCGTGAGATAGGAGCCGAGAAGCGCTAATCTCTCTCGCCGAGGCGAGTGGCCGCGGCGAGCCGCGGCCCTTCCCTCCTGGCTCTGGCGCCCCCGTCTTCTCTTACCCAAACAGGGCGAGAAGACACGTATCTGCCGGAGGGGAGAGCTGCCGCTCCCCCCTCCCCTCCCTCTTCCCTTTTCCTCCTCTCTTCCCTGCGGCGGGGGCCCATGGCGCGCGCCTGCGGCCCCTCTTCAGGTCCCCAGGTGGCCTGCAGGGGCCTGGGAGCACAGCTCAGGGGGCAGGTGAGGCTGGGGCATGGCCCTGGCCCCTCCTGCCTCTCCCTCGCTGGCGCTCCGAGCCCCTGCGGGTCGACTGGAGACTGGAGCTGGCTGGGGGGTCCTGAACAGGGGGGCCCAGGGGGAAGAGGGGCTGGTCAGAGGGATGGGCTGGCCACGACAGGCCAGGGCGGGCGAATCAGGCGTGCCTGTGGGGAGAGGGATGGGTCAGCATGGCAGTGTGCTCCTGGCAGGCCATCAGGCGTGCCAGGAGAGTGGGTGGTTCCTCCCCCATGGCAGGGGAGGAGTGGAGAGAGAGGGGGGCTCGTGCCCCCCCATGGGCGAACTAAGTATAAACTTAGTTGAGGGAGACGAGAAGGGAGTGGCTCAAGGCTCAAGACTGCTCCATGGGAGCTAGGGGGCCGCCCTCGGCGGGGGAGCGGCGGCGCGCTCCATCGTCCATGGCAATTGACTATGAAGTTAGTTATTCAATTATACTACAAGCAAGAAGGAAGAAAGCTTGCTTTGGGGGAGCACGCTTTCTTGGAGGAGCGCGCTTATTGGGAGGAGCGCTTTTTTTTTGTGGGAGGAGCGCGCGGGGGGGATTATCCGGGTCCGGGTCCCAAAAGCAAAAGCACGCGGGCGTTCAGAAAGCACGCGACTGCCTCCTCTCTCCTTCTCCCTTCCCCCAGTTGAGGATTGAATAGCGTACCTCTCAGATGTAATACCAAATGATAGCAAGTCGCAAACGTCTATAGTGAAAACGGGTCCTATTCCTATGTCGTTTACTTATGTCTTAATTCATCAATCAGCAATCAGCAAGATCAAGAATCAAGAACAGTATCGAGTGAAACATACGACTTCAAGGACAACAAACAACTCCAGGAATAACAATATCGAATGAAAGTGCCATTAACCCTCAAAGAATAGCCTGTGCCCGTATGATGTTGAATGTGAATAGCTTCTCTAAATAAAGCGGCAGGAGGCAGACAATAGGACAGGTTGGCAGGTTGCTGCAGGCGATGGCGATGCTCGAGCAGTTGCATCAGGTCGTCTTTACCGAAGTCATGGTTGGATCATGTGAAACAAGAGAATATTGAGTAATCGCCGCATATTCCACCGTTCCATCATACCCCTGCCCCTGCTCCATTTCCCTGCTACCATGTACTACTTCTATAATCATCATTCACAATTTGTCGAGTGTGATGTTTCGGCCACATTGTTCAACCTGTTCGCTCTACTCATTCTTCACTCCGCCCCGTCCTCCAACACTACGGTTGGATACCGCCCCTGGCTGAGCTCCTGACGCCTCAATTGACGCAGCATTGCGTGCTCTCCGCTCCAAGGCAGCCTGGAGCTCTTCCTTCGTCCGCGGCGGCTTCTCGCCTTCAGCTGGGTAAAAGACGTAGTTCTTCGAGCGGACCACTCTCTCCACCTGATGCAATGTATGGTCACAAGGGGTGGGGTGTGAGGGAAGCAGGCGCCGACTTGCGCAGTCCGAATGGCTCAGACTATGACAATCAGAACAATGGCCCCACATCCGCTGCTGCTCTTGTTCCTGTAGACGGCAGATCAGCGCACAATGGCATCATTGTAGAACAATCCGGCTGTGGCGATGGGCGCGAAGATGAACCAGAAGAACTTAAAGTTCTCCAACAAGAGCGTCTGGCGCAGCGAGCGCCCCGAGCCCTTCCACATCGAACGCGTCTGCACTCGCCACATGACGCGTCTGTGGTGGCGCGATAGGCGAGAGGACGCTACCGTGAATTTTCACGAGTATGTCAGCGAGTCCAAAGAAAAAGTAAAAGCATTCGCAAAAACTCAAAGTGGGACTCTCCCTCTCCCTTCTAAAGATGTGGACCAGAATGCCTTACTCCTCTAAGCATTATTGTTAAATTATCGTAAGGCACGAGCACAGCGCACCGGGCAGCTGCAGGCCAGCACGACGTTCTTGCTGGGCCCGCCGGCCCTCAACTGCGCCACGCGCGCGCGTCATCGGCGTTGCGGCAAGTCTAGATGTTAAACACAGGAACAGTGTGTTTCTACGGAAGTCAAAAACAGTGTTTTTCACCGTGTTTCTAGGAGACCCCCATGTCCGGAACAGAGGGTTGCGCGCTGCGCGCGCGCGGTGAGTGAGCGTGCGAGCGAGGCCATAGCCATAGCATAATCAATCCCGCCACCCGATTGCCTGGCCTCCCACCTGCCACCTGCACCACTACACCACTAGCTACCACCACCTACCTTGGGCCCGGCCAGAGTTTCGCGCCCGACCCCTCTGTCGCATGTCCGTGCGCTGCTAAGTTGCCTTGGTGCCGACGCTTGGTCGTCCGTCCAAGTGTGGTTAGTTTTCGCCCCGTTTGGTCTAGTTTGTCTGTCGCTGTTGGTCACCAACCTTTTTGAGTCCCCGCGTTGTAGCCCCTCGTGTCTACCTTGGACCTAAGAAGCTCTCGTTCTCATTCTCTCTCTCTCTCCCTAGTTCGCTCCCTACATGTGAAAAACAGTCGACAAGCTCAAGAAAAACAGTAAAAACAGCTGTTTTTGGGTTGTACAGAAAAACAGCCAAAAACAGCCCAAAAAACAGGCCGCCAGTGTTTACGTTAGAAAATGGTGTTTACGTTAGAAAATGGTGTTTACGTTAGAAAATGGTGTTTACGTTAGAAAATGATATTATACTAGTAAAATTTTGCGCGCGGGGGGTGGGCGGGGGGAGGGGGGTAGATGGAGGCGTCCGCACTTGCCATAGCCATAACCATAACCATATCATCCATGTACACACATATACCTAGCGAGCAGCGAGCGAGCATTGCGAGCTGCCAGTTGTGCAGACACACCGGCGCGCCGGCGCAGCTGGCCCCAGGCTTAGGGCCCAGGCTCAGAAAAACGGTGAAAAACACTGTTTTTGGTCTTCACAGAAAAACAGGTTTTCTGTTTTTCACATGTAGGGTTCGCTCGCTAGCCTCGTTTCTACTCTCCGACGCCGCGCGTCGCAATCCTCCGAACCTCCGTCTACCTCTTCGCTCGAAGCGCTCGATGGCAGACAATGACAACTACTCCTACCATGACCTCTCTGACATTTTCCCGCCCGCAACCAACAACGACTCTTTTACGGCCGCGTCAGCTGCCGGCTTGGTCGAACGGCCCTCTGCCTACGAGCCTATAGTCATCGCGTGTTCGACAGGTCCTCGTCAGAGGCCTTAGGCCTTAGGCCCTACGATGATGCGACGGGCTCGAACGCAGGGTCAGCTCGAGCATTCGAACTTTGCGGCGGCAAGACGTGGGGCCCACTTGGCTCGCCCTTCATCGATGCAACGCCCGGGCTGTATTATGGCTATGCGGTCTCCATGTCTGGATCTGGGAGCCAAGTTGCGATCGGTGCTCCCGGTGACGGCACCGTTGCTGACTTCGCGGGACAAGCAAGCCTGTATCAGCTCTCCATTGTGAGCTAGACCAACTCACCAGCCTCCTTGCATGCCTAAGGGCAAGACGAGGCGACTTGCCAAGGGGAGCAAGGCGAGTCTCATTGACGACGCCCACTTACTGCTATGATCTCATGGTATGCTTGCACACCCGTGTGACCTCAAGGGCCCGTCGAATGGCGAGCCGAGGTTTTGTCCTCGGGCAAGACGGAGAAGGAGCAACGGCCACAGCGATATGGGCATTTAGAGGCATGTCTTTGGCATGGTGGTATGAGCGATGCAAGAAATGGCTCGAGTGCTCGAATGGAGTGCCGAGGGATCGCTACCGTCAGTGCAGCTTGAGACCTCCGACACATGGGAGCTTGCAACATTGACGATGGGGATGCTGTTTTATGGGCCTTGTCGGAGTGTGTCCTTGCACGTGCGGGTTCACATGCCAAATCATGATGATGGGCAAGCGCCACTACACAGGCCGACATCATCCATCGACGTTTGGCCAAGACTCATTAGGCCTAAAGCGAGCCACGGAAATTTGGAGTAGTAAGTCATGTAAGATATATTTCAAAGGTGATAACATTTCTTGAGGGGGGGAGGGGGAGATGGTATGAGGCGCACGCGGCGCACCTTCTCGTCAAGTGGGCTCGCGACCCCAGATTCGGTTGTTTTGTACCGATAGCCCCCATGAGCAGGGTATAATGTCGTATCCAGAGTGTTTTATATCCTATGCGGATGCGGTGCCTCTGTTGGTGAGTTGTGTGCTGAGACTGAGAAGCAATTGAGTGAGTTTTGAAAACTGTTTCTTTTTGTTACAAATGGCCCTCCATCTGCCTCTCTTTCTCTCCTGCTACGTTACTTACTAAGTAGGTAGAGACCCTCTTCACATGAGAAGGGGCGACGGGCCTCTCTCTCCTCTCTCTAGGCCTTGGCCTTGGGCCTGGGTAAAAACATGTGACATACATATTGAACTACATATTTGGGTCAACTTTTCCAAATTACAAATTACATATCATTTCATTTTGCGCAAATTTCACATATTTACTGCATATTTGATATTGGGGCGTGGGGAGGGGGGTTCACAAACTAACTAGCTAGTAGCTAGCGTGCGGGGGACAAGCGCACGGGTACAGGCAAGGTGGGAGGTAGTAGGGGGTGCCTTTGATGGTTGCGTGTTCGCCTTTGAATCTGGTTTCGGAGAAGATGGTCATTTTGCACCCCGCAATCACGTGCCCAAAACTTTTTCAGAGCCACATCGGCCGTGCACGCGCGAGGCACCGTCGCCCGTACCGCACCCCGGTATGTATTCATCGAGAACGAGAAAGGTAGAATCCAACTAAGCGAGACTTCTACTTCTAGCCTCGTAGCGAAGGCGCTAGGCCTTGCCGAAAGACTCGCGTAGAACGACAAGACGTCCCACTTCAACGACCACTCGGGAGGGCGACCGACTAATGTCGCCGCCACAACATAAACATCGTCGCACACAGCGGCGACGACGCACTACGACAACTCTAGGATAAACAGGTCACCCAGCAACACAGGAGGAAGGCGAGAACGAGCAGCTGGGGACAGGTGCACCCCGCTTTGCTCGGACCCCCCGCACGACCTGAGCCCCTAAGTAGAGCACGAGGGGAGTTGCCGCAAGGCGGGGAGTGAGGGTGAGGGAGGAGAAGGGGCGTGGCTACGAGAATAGTACCCAGTGCCACGTGTGAGGCGAGAATGTTAAAAGGTTTTTTTTTCGGTGTGGTGTAAACCCGCTGATGGTACCAACACTTGCAGATTGAGGTGTTAACGCATGTGCCACACCTAGCCAATGGAGGTGTTAACGCAAAGTGGGTCAACACCGGGTAAATGTGAACGCCCATACGCCCTGCATACGCCATCCCAGTGCTGTGGCGGTCGCGCATGCTCGCATGCTCGCAGGTGGGGCCGGCAACAACATAAGCAGCAGAAACGACATGGAGGCCGTATGGGCCAACATGAACGAGAAAGGGCTCAAAGCCACCTTCCTGAGAGAGGAAACGGCGGCCAGGGCGCCAAGCCCTCCATACAATCCACTCTAGAACTGAAAGTCACGAGATTGGACATCCGCCTCGCACAACAGAGGCCCAACGAAAAGCTCACGGCGGAGATAGCCAACACGCAACGCGAGCTAGCCGAAGCGCGCAGCAAGATGCCTCTCAAATACCTTCCACTATACCGCCAACTCCGCCGAGAGGACCTACACTCTAAAGAATTCTTCGCACAACTTAAGACCCGCAAATGGATAGCCAATATCACTGAAATTTTCCGCACGAAGGAGTGGGACAATGCCGCACACTCAGAATACGACACAGTAATGACAGACCACGACATCCGATGGGAGTTCTGGAAATACTACGTCTGGCCCTACTCCCCCAAAGAATCACAAAGAGTCCCCCATGCACCACGTCGCCACGCCGAGTTACCAATGATGGGTTTATGTGCGCATAAATGGGCGTGTCGCCGTGAGCAAGAGGCTGCTGTGAATGGCGCAGTGCCAACAAAGCTAGGCTAGGGGTGAAGACAAAGCGCACTCGGCTCAAATTCAAATCAAGGTCCAAGGTGCCACGAATTTGCATCGCTAGTGACTTACTCCTTAACAGCTGTGCTCAAGTCACGCTTGCCTGTCTTGACGCCTTGGGAACGGCGTACAACTCCAGATACGAGCGGGTGGCCGCGCGGTACTTGATGTTGACCCAAAGGATGAGTGGCCACCCGTCTTGAGATGTGCACTCAGCCTCTGGATCAAGATGACGAATACTACTCTTCACCATGCGTCCATGTTGCGCATCTTCTGCGGCACTCGTCTTGGTCGAGATGCCAAAGCCTTTGATAGCATGATTTCGCGCATTCTTGATGGCCTCAACGCAACAGCTGTGGAGCCGGCCCGACTTGAGCGTGAATCTAGCCCCGGACGTGTGGTGCGGAGGCGACGAGTCAAAGACGTATCTAAGAACAATGGTGTGTGTGAGACATGAGATGGAAAGCGCTCCGGCATGCCCAGATGACCGCATGTGAATACGCATTGCAGTGGAAAGAAGCAGCATTTGATGCGCGGGAGTAAGCACTTTGACATCGCACCTGAACTCATGCTCGGAGAACGAGGGCGCCCTCGCGATGTGTGAGACGAACAGGTTGATGGAGATGTCGGAGGCGCCGAGAACATTCTTCACCTTGACCAGGAGAGTTAGGCTTCGTGTCTGGGGTGGTGGCAGCACAAGTTCGAAGAAGCGCGAGCCGTCACCTTCAAACTCAAATGAAAGCCGCGTGTTCAGTGCTAATGGCTCTGGCAGCGGCATTTCACGAGCAGCCCCGGCAGCATCGGCAACGGAGCATATATCGTCGAGCGCAGGCGGATCCCAGACTATCGAGCGGTGTTGCTCGGCCGCAAGGCGCACAGCCTCCTCGTACAACACGCTGTCTAGAAACATTGAACCAGTGCCGTCTCCCCTATTGGTTGGCAGATGTGCGCCGTCAACGGCTCGGCCTGGACCTCCCTTCGAGCTCACTACCGACCCTCGCTTGTACAAAACGGCTTTTCGCAACCACTGCGGGGGCGGTACCGTCACTCCAAGTGCACTGCGGCTGCGATTGGCTAACAATAAGCGCGCGCGAGGGCTGAACTGCGAGTTAAGCGACGCATTCAAGCCGCCAAAGTAGGTCGAAACTGTCTTCACAGCTGAGGCGAGGTCTGCCCCAAAGGGGATGACTAGGAAGCGCTCACGCAAAACCGTCACGGCGATTTGGAGATCCTCAACGGACAAAGTCGTGCAGTTCGAGTCCCCATCCCTCAAGACATCTTCGCCACCAAGCAATAAGCTTGGTCGTGAAGCTCCCGAGGTATCATCTATCCGTTTGTCACTCGACAAGGCACAAACGAGGGGATCGTGTCCGAGAGCTTTGACCCAGTTGACGCGCTCAGCAATCTCGGAAGCCGACAAGAGTCCCTTTATCTCCAAATCCGCCTCGCGCCTTGCTTCGGAGTCGAGCGCCGCCATCGCAGCGCGGGCCTCCTCAGCACCTCGCGCCACAACTACGTCCTCCTGCTCGTGATCGAGCTTGTGGGATGCGTCTGGGCGTCGCACAGCGTCAACGAGATCGGGGAATTTGTGGGCCAAGTATGCGTCCCATGCAAAGTCATCTGGCGATTGCAGTGCCATCACTAAAACAGCATTACGCACACCAACCGCACCAGATCCATCCCCGCCATTGACTTTACTGTCTTTGGCCCCGGCGCCATCGGCAGCGTGGCTGTGGCCCATCTGCGCACCCGATGCCAATTGGACTAGATCAAACAGGTGGCGGCTTTCCACACACCGCGCCATGTCGGACGTGAAACCCCCATCAGCCGAAAGCGTGCGGTGGAAACGCTCGTCGCCGAGCGGACGGCGCGTCGAAATGATTGCATTGCACCCGAGGATAGACCCTATCTCAAACGGTTGGTCTCCTCTGCTGCCGCTGTCCGTTCTCCATGGATCAGGTGTCCACCACAATGCTGATGGCGCGCCGCGAGGCGCCGTACAGCTGCCGCTCACTGCCTTCAGCGGAACTCGCCAAGGTGCCACCGGCGCATAAAAGACGCGTAGATTTTCCGGCAGCGTGGAGCGCTCGCCCGTGAGCAATGTAGCACACGGAATGTCCCACTGCGCCACAAATAGCTCCTGCATAGATGCACCGAGCTGTCGCATTGCTGGGTGCACGGTCGTGTCAGGCATCTTTCCTATGTTGCCAGTGTGGAGTAACAGTGCATGCGGCTTCGACGGGATGCGCACTAGGCCTGTGGCAAAACCTACTGATCCGTCCGTGGCGGCGGCCACGATCTCGCGGACAAGTTCACAGCAAAGGCGCGAACGCTGAAAAGATGAGATCGACACGATATGCTCGGATGGCACCAGCCTCTCCGGATGCGCGCTGCGCAGCCAGTAGCCGATTAGCACATCAAACGCCCATGTGTGCATGCGTGCATACAGCTCCGATTGCAAGTGTTCGTAAAAGGTGCTTGGTACGAGCGTGTAGAGTGCATTCCCATTGATATGCTCGGGGATTACTCCGGCGTCGGCGGCCGAGAGGCAAATCGACAGGCCACCTCGCACCCATGGCTTCGAGTGCCTTCGCCTACCATTGCCGTACACGTCTAATGCCTTGTGCGCCGACCCCTCCTCGGTCACCGGCCATGTGGAGAGGGCAGCAAGCTTCTCCGCCCATCCCGGAACAAGTGGATAAGTGTCCGTCTCCATGAGGTGAAAGTGGGAATAGAGCGCGAGACCGAGCCTGCGAATCCGATTCAACTCGCGGAATGCGGCGAGAAAATGACGATTTGGACCCGAGAAGTTGTGGGTTGGCGTGATGGTGTAGACGTCAAGCTCCAGCGGTATTCGCGCTGCAAGGTAGCGTACCTATTCACTGGGGGAGGGGGGTAGTGAGTGAATGCAGCAAGCGAAAACAACAAGGCGTGCCTTCAAAAAGGCATACAGCCCCGCGCACCGATCCAAAGCAGCAGCTGCCGCCGCCAGGTTGATGGAGCGCGAGATCCAGGCTTGCCGCGGCGCGCAACGCAGCATCACTTGCGAAGTCCTGGGAATGAAGGAATGTGAGATCCAGCGGAGTGCTTCCGCTCGACACAGCAGGCTCGTATAATGATTCAGCGTTGGCATCGGTGCTGTTCGGTCGGGTGTTTTTCACTTTCTGCGACGCTCCGACCACACACGGCGGCCGCTGGCGCAATGCCCAGCTTTCTATGTTGCGTAGTGCACTCGGTAAGTTTGTGTCCCGGACTGGCATTACGATGGCCAGCCGCGCCTTGGACCTGTCGCCGAGCGCCTCGCCTGACTGTCGAAGCTGAACGAGCAGCCCTGATGGAGACGGGACTGCGTGGACGGTCAATTGCGAGTGCATTGTCTTTGCTTCACCCACTGATGGGCGCCATCGTGATGGTGGCCCTGCCGACAGGCTCCACTCGTCCGCGTGCTCACGTAGTGCCGGCTGCGCCTGTCCGGCGGCCAGGTCAGCCGTGTGCTGCACGTCAGGATTCGATATGTCGTTGAACCCTCTGGCTGATGGTGACACGGCCGGCGCGCTACGCCCTGCAGCGCGCTCGTGTCGTGCTGCAGACTGACGGTCAGCGTTGCGCGCCTGCTCTGAGCGACGTCCGACCGCCTGCGGCTCGGCGCGGAGCAGGTAGGCCTGCAACACTAGGAGGAAGGCTGTCGCGAGGGCGGCGAGGCAGAGTGCCAGTGGTGAGCCCGCCCGCCGCCCCCGCCGCCGCCGCCGCTGCCGCCACTCTTCACCGGCAGCGGCCATCCATCGCGCGCCGCCCGATGACGCGTCTCAATTCACACGTCTTGGTCATCTGTTGAGTTCTTGTTATTCCCGCTTCACGGATGGGTGAGGGGTTCCCCGCCTCCCAGTCCTTCAGGGGCGCCCAGAGGGCCAGCAAGGGCAGCTCAGGGGGCAGTGGAGGCTGGGGCTCAGCCCCTGGCCCCCCCTGCCTCTCCCTCGCTCGCCTCGCTGGCCTTGGGTGCCGCCCTGAGGCCCCTGTCTGCCTGGCGACCAGGGATGGGGGGGGGAGTCAGTACGAGTACGAGAGCAGGCCCATGCGGGCCTGGGAGTGCGGCTCGCGGCCCGCGCCCACTAGGGGTCTGGGCTGAATTGATGAGTGCCCTGCCCCTGCCAGAGGGCAGGGGCTGGGGTTGAATGTACGGGCCCACCCCGGGGGGTGTCCGCAATGGAGAGAGGGGGGCGCGAGGCCCCCATTGACCCCCACTTATAAAAGTAGGTTGATAGCGTGGAGATACATAATAGGCGACTTTTACAAAGTAGAATTTGATAACTACACTTTCCACCACGTGCCGGTCATCGAAAAAATCCTCAGCAGTCAGCAGATTTACGATCCTAGCCAGAGGGCTCACCCCCCCGGACAAGACCTTGACCGCACGCACTAGCAAAGCCTCACAGGGGAGAAAACCGAAACTCAAATCCCCGCGTGAGCTTTGTGCTTTGCACCCCCGTCTTTACATTCAACGACAAAGGCACACTGATGTTAGGCAACAACATAGCCGCGATAGCCAAAGCACTCCAATTGGCGGAAAGGCTAGCTTAACCGCGCATAAGCCGTCGCGATGCTTCACCCACCCGCCCAACCTCAACCCCCGGGAACACGGAGGCACGCCGCCCATCTCCTAGGTTCTGAAAGAAGCAGTATAGAAACTGGTAGCCCGATGGTACAGGAGGAAGGAGGGGAAAAAACCTATCGGGGACCGGTGCGCACCGTCTGCTGCAGGAAACCCCGTACACCCAGCCCCTAGGTAGCGCACGAGGGACGGGCCGCAAGGCAGGTGGAGGGGGGATGAGAGTGGCGGGCGAGGCTGCAATTGTTAGAGTGCAGAGTCGCGCGCGCGGCGAGAATATTAAGAAGTTTTTTTTTTTTGCGTGGGCAGGTGACAGGTGAAGCAGCAGGAATCGGCCGAGTGCGGTGGCATGAAACGCCGGTGAGACCGCGACCGGTGTACCCGGACCATTTAGTCCGAAATCCAGCGACAAGGGACAAGGGGGGGCTGACCACCGCCGTGCCGCCGTGCTCTCGCTCTCGCTGGTCGCTGGAGCGCGGCGACGAAAGGCGGGTCGGCGGGTCGGGGTTGGGGTCGGTCGCCATCGCTCTGCCTCGGATTCGGGTTCGAGCGGGGAGAGACGAACGGAAATCTTCCCCCGGCCCCACGATAAAAAATGTGGGCCTCCGGATCAACAAGAGTTTTTTTTTCAACCCACTCTCCACTCTCCCCCATCCCCCACCTCTACTGTTGGCTGTTGGGTGTTCGTGTTCGTGTTCGTGTGTTCGTGTTCAACGAGCAACGAGGCTGATCTTTTTTGAAGAATTCCCTTGGGTGGGCGGCCAAGGGGGGGGCGCCAAGTGTCAAGTGTTCAGCTAGCCGGACAGGGATGAACAACCAGTGTTCAAAGCGGGGGGCAGAAGGTGTTTGTGCCGGACGGACGCAAATACTATTCTCTCACGGACTTATATGCGCGGGAACTTGTACTAGAGTATTTCTATGTGGTGCTACTATCTATCCCCTATTTTAGGTGTGTGGGGCGCGAGCCACGCGCCACGCGGCGCGCGCTGTGCGGCGCGAGGGAAGAGGGGGCGTGGGGGGGGGGGGGGGGGGGGGAGAGGGGGGGGGAAGAGGGGGGCCGGAAGGGGGAGGAGGGGAAAGGGGGGAAAAAGGGGGGGGTGGGGATGGGGGGCGCAGAAGGGGTTAGTCCCCTCGCTGGACTCTCACCATTCCGCGGCGCTCTTTCTTCTCTTCGAGAGGTGCCCCCCCGTCGTACCCACTCGCGTCACCCCTTCCTCTCTTTCCAGCGAGAGCTCTCCTCGCCGCCGCTTCCGACTCCCCCCCCTGACCTTCCCCTCCCCCGGCTCTCTCTCCCTCCCTCCCTTCCTCCCTCCCCCCCTACCCCCGCGCTTCTCTCTCCTCGCCATGGGACGCAAGGCTCTCATCTCTGTCTCAGACAAGAGCGGTCTAGCCGAGCTCGTGCAGGGGCTGCACAAACACGAATTCACCATCCTCTCCACCGGCGGCACCGCAAAGGCGATCCGCGACGCCGGAGTGCCTTGCACCGATGTCTCAGAGTACACCCAGTCGCCAGAGGTTATGGATGGACGCGTCAAGACGCTTCATCCTCGCGTCCATGGTGGGATCTTGATGCGCGACACCGAGGCGGATCGCGAGCAGCTCACCAACCTGCTAGGCGGCCAGCCCATCGACCTCGTCGTCGTCAACCTTTACCCATTTGCCGCAACTGTGGCTAAGGGCGCGCCTTTCGACGTGTGCATCGAGAACATCGATATCGGAGGGCCCACTATGGTGCGTGCGGCCGCCAAGAACCACGCGCGTGTGACCGTGCTCGTCGAGCCGGCCGACTACGCCAGCTACCTTGCTAGCCTTCCTACTGGTCCCGACGACAAGGCCAAGTCAATGTATGCGCTCAAGGCCTTCTCGCACACAGCCACATATGACACGGCAGTCGCCGAATGGATGCAGAGCCAACTCTGCGAGGGTCGCACAGCAGTGCAGACGCTCAAATACGGGTGCAACCCACACCAGAAGCCGGCGTCGGTCCGCGGCCTCCTCTCCCCGCAGGGCCCACAGCCACTCCCATTCACTGTACTCTCCGGCACGCCGGGCTACATCAACCTGCTCGACGCCCTTAACGCATGGCAGCTCGTACGCGAGCTCGGCCAGGCGACCGGCCTACCTGCCGCCGCCTCATTCAAACACGTCTCGCCGGCCGGCGCCGCCGTTTATGCGCCGCTCTCGCAGGATATGCTCGAGGTCTACGAGGCGGCCGGAAAGGAGCTCTCGCAGACCGCCATCGCATACCTTCGCTCACGGCAGGCCGACCCGCTCTGCTCGTTCGGCGACTTTGTGGCCATTTCCACAACGGTGGATGCCTCAACGGCGGCTCTCCTAAAGATTGAGGTCTCTGATGGCATCATCGCACCGGGATACGAGCCCGAGGCCCTCGAGATCCTAAGGGCCAAGAAGGGAGGCAAGTACATTGTCCTGGAGGCGGACGCTGCCTTCGAGCCGCCTGAGGAGGAGGCCCGCACCATCTTTGGCACTGACTTCCGCCAGCGCCGGGCGGCCGACACGATCACTGATGCGACGCTTGCCAACGTTGTCACCGCCAAGAAGGAGTTGTCTGATGCTGTCAAGCGCGATCTCCTCGTTGCGCAGGTCGAAATTGCCCGCTGCCTCATTTGTACCCTCGCAGTAGCGTACGCGGATGCGCTCTTCTGCAGTCTGCTTGCCTGGGCCCATTCACCATTTGCTGAGCGTCACTGCGTCTCTTTACAGGTCGCCATCAAGTACACCCAGTCTAACTCGGTCGGCTACGCCAAGGACGGGCAGATGGTGGGCGTCGGCGCCGGACAGCAGTCGCGCGTCGACTGCGTGAAGCTTGCAGGCCGCAAGGTTGAGACGTGGTACCTCAGGCAACACCCGAAGGTTCGGGCGCTCAAGTTCAAGGATGGCGTCAAGCGACAGGTACTGCGCAAGGGCGTGTGATCCGACAGCTCCTTGAGCCCGTGGCCCCCGCACCGCCAGTGCAAGCCAGCCCCAGTGATCGTCGCCGCGGCACGCCTCGCCTATAGGAGCGCATCAACGCTCGCGTCCGATACATCGAGGGCGACATGCCACCTACTGAGAAGGCGCAGTGGCTTACCAACTTCGCCACGGAGCCAGAGGAGCTGACCGCCGAGGAGAAGGCCGCCTTCCTTAAGACGCTTGACGGGGTTGCCCTCGCGTCCGACGCCTTCTTCCCTTTCCGCGATTCGATCGACGTGGCGTCCATGCGTGGCGTGCAATACCTCGTCGCTGCCGGAGGTTCAGTCGCTGACGCCGAGGTCATCGCCGCCGCAGATGAGTACGGCATGACCATGGCCTTCTCTGGCCTGCGCCTTTTCCATCATTAGACTCCCGACCGCATCGATGCAGCCTCTCCGCCCACCGGCTCTTACGTGGGGGCTCTCGATGCACTCACACCTTAGGCCGGTTGCTTGGCATCACACATGATCACAACCAACCGAACAATTTGCATGACGGCTGAAACCCCGCGCTGGGGTCGTGCAAGTCCGTTGCTGTCTGCCGCCAAGCTTGACTTCTTCACGTGTTTGGCCACTCAGACAGGATAATCCCAGCCCCTTGTTCATGATCGGAAATCTGTCCCAACAATGGTTCCATAATTGTGTTTCAAGTTTTGAGACAGGGCAACAAGACGTCACCCAGTTGCTGGAACTGGGTTGTGCTCGCTCCGGTGTCTAGTCCTGTGCACTTACGCTGACGTGCAGCTCATTTCAGTGGTTTGGGATCAATGCTTTGATCATGTGTGTGTGCTGTTGCTGTTGTTGTCGGCTCAGACAAAGCAGAGGGGCATGGTTCCCCCTCATGCTCTCCAACTAAGGGTATACTTAGTTCACCATGGGGAGGCGCCTTGTGCCCTCCCCCCCAGGCCCTCATTGCCCCATCCGTGCGGTGCCCTGCCGCGTCCGCTGTCGCGACCTCCTTCCTCACAAGAGAAGGGGCACAATCCGCATATCCCACCCCCGAAAATACGCGCCCCCTTGGCGCGGCTATGGGAATCTCTCCACACGAACGTCACTCACAACGTCTACAAATACAAAGACGACGCCTTCACCATATCCTTCCCTAGCGACACACAACGAGAAGACAGGAATTAGAGAACCAGCCAGTTATGTATGACGAATTGAGCTGACCCATAGGGTCTGAGGGTGTGGCTCGAGGAGTGGAGTGGCTGTGGCTGTGTGTGTGGAGTGAGACTCAAAGGAATGTTGTGACCAAGAATGGGGCACACCAGGGACACTCAGGCTCACAAAGGGCTGAGCACGGGGGGCACTGGGGCTGGAGGGAGGCGAGGCACCAGCGGGAACACCGCCAGCACGAACATGGGGCGACGCGGGGCGGGACAGCTTGCCCAGAGCCCCTAGGAGTGCGGCCATGGGGGCGACTCTCGGGAACTCTGGACGAAGACAAGAGAAAGAGCGGGAAACACCCGGGACACGGGGGAAGCGCAAACAAGGAAACAAAGGGCGCGCACACACAAGAAAACAAGGGAGGGGGATCGAGCATGAGCTCAACCCCGACCTAACACACTTGGGGAGAGAGAGAGAGAGAAAAAGGGGGGGGGGGGGTTGGGGATCGGGGGATCCCGATCGGACGGAAGGGACGCGGACGAAAACTCGCAAAGGGGGGAAACCAAGGGAGAGAGGCTCCCTTGGGGAAACCTAAGGGCGGCTCTCCCCCTAACCGCGACACCCCCCCCCCGATGGGACACCCGAGAAGGGAGGCCCAACGCGAAAGGCGGGGAAGGGGGAGAAAGAGACGGACGTGCAAACGAACGGAGGAAAGAAAGAAAGGGGAAGGGACGGCGGACGGATGGAATTAAGAGGAGAGAGGACCGAGAGTGGACGAGCCGACGGCGAAGTCAGAGTAGAACGGGCGAGGCGGGAACGGGGACGGAGGGAGGAGGGCGTCGGCTGCGATGGCCAGGGAGCCGGCAAAGAGAGGCGGCAGCGGCGGCTCAGAGGGAGGAGGGGCTGCGTCTGAGGAGGGCGAGGGGGTGCCCTCGAGGGCGTCGACGACGTCGAGGAGGGAGGCCTCGTCGTCGATGATGGTGGCGACGTTGGCTTGAGGTTGGTCGAGGCGGTGGCGCTCCTCCCAAAGGTGGGCGAGGCGGGCAAAGACACGTTCGGGCACGGGCTTGCCGAGGGCATTGAGGGTGTGAGAGCGGGAGGGTGGGGAGGGAGCGCGCACAAACAACGCAAAGCGGTTTGTCGCGCGCGCCTGGGCACAGCTTTTCGCCGCAGGAGAGGCAACGACGGGGACAAGTGCGGGCGGAGCAATTGGGAATTGGGCTCGCCGCACACGAAGCAGCCGGTGGAGGTGGAAGGGGGACGGGAGAGGGCGGCAAAGGCGGCGGGGCCGGTGGTGGGCGAGGGCATGTGCACCCCCGGGCGAAGCCAAAGGGCGATCCGGGCGATGAGGGTGTCGATGTGGCTCGGTGGGTCGCCCATGATGTCGGTCTCGTAGAGCTTGCGTAGCTCGTCGGTGCGGAGGGAGGAGAGAGAGTCAGGAAGTTTCTCAAGGAGCATTTGGTGAAGGGCGAAGGGGCCGGTGGCAGGGCGAGTGGGGAGCAGCTCAAAGGCGCGGATAGCGTGACGAGCGGCGGCCTCGACTTCGGGCTCGTCCATGCCAATGGCAAAGGGGCGGAGTGCTGCGAAGGATTGAGAGGCCGCTTGGACGGCGGCGCCTGTGCGTGGGAGATGGATGTTCTCGAGGTAGGAGAGGAGCCCCCGGCCACTCAGGAGGATGTCGCGGGGGCAGGCCTCCATGAGGTTGGCGACCCGGGGTGCGGACATGTCGAGACAGTCGATGATGGCCCCGGAGAGCCACGAATCGACATTGGCCTCAGAAGGGGAGATGGGTGCGTCGAAAGAGGGGCGAAGGAGCTCGCTCACGGCGGGGTGGTGGCGGGAAAGGCGCAGGACAAGGCGCCTCATCCAGGGGGCGTGTGTGCCCGGGTCGAGGCGGGTGGTGAGGGAGGCGGTGGTGTGCGGAAACTTCCATGCGCACGCACGGCGTTCCCGCGGGGGGACCGAGGCACATGCATCTTGCCGAAACTGCCTTGTATGCGCATCCGTGACGGCGCGTGGAAACTTCCATGCACACGCACGGCGTCCCCGCGGGGGGGCCGAAGCACACGCATCTGGAGAAACTCCAGAGTCCTCCTCCTAGACTTCTTCCACCACCGTCACCACCCCACTCTCCTCTTCCTCCTCCACAATCTTCCTTCGCTCCTTCGCCATGGGCCAGTACTTTGTCTTCCTCGCCAAGCGACTCGGTCACCGCACCTACGAGGAGATCCGCGGCCCAGCCCTCAAGTTCTGCGAACACATGGAGGAGGGCATGAGCGGCGCCATCCTGGCGATGCTGCTCGTCACAGCCTCCGGCATGGGCCGTGGATGTGGAGACTTCCGCGTGGATCTGGCCAAGGAACGCTACCCGTCGATGTGGGCACTCATCGAGCCATACATGGGCCGTTGGTGCAAGGCAAAGCTCATGCTCGTCGGCGACTACTCCAACGAGTACGACAGGATCTCAAAGACCAAGTACATTGGAGACGAGGCCGCCGTCGCGTACGTACCTCTGCATGGAATACATCACGGCGGTCGCGTACGCTGAAACGAGTCCCATGGTGCAAGTGCGCCGAGCAGCTGGCAAACTCTACATGGAGAACAAGATGGCCGTCCTCGCACGCGTCACGGACCTCGCCACCCAAGATCAGCCAAGCGACATCGTCGCCTGCCAGCAGAACGACATCGACAATAGGATCGAGGATGAGGGGTGTGACGGTGTGAGAAAAAGACGAAAAAGATGAAAACTCAGCCTGCGTAGCTTGGGGTTACCGTGTGTGTGTTGGGGGGGGGGTTGCTATGCGCACGCGCCGCGTCCTTTTGTATGTCGTGATTAGCTTTGTACTCATCTTCGTAATAATATTACTCTGGGGAATTGTTGTGGCATTCCTACCTAAAAAGAAAACAAGCACTTCTGGGTAAAAAAAATCACCTGGCCCTCTTTTGACGGAACGCGACTTTACGAAATACGAAAGGTGGAATGGTCGTAGAAGCGCGAGTTACTTGATCGTAGAAGCGCGGATTATACATGGCCCCCCCTTCTCCTGACTATACGATTACACCCATATCTATACCCATGTACCATGTAGATGCACTAGTAGTACTGCTGTACCCCAAACAAAATCTCGAACGAATCGCGACAGCCCCTTCCTCTCGTGATTCACGTGCCCTTCCCCTGCAGTTCATAATCTAACCACCACTACTTCTATCATCACTCTCGGAGAGCTCCTTTTTCTTGCCTGCGTCCGACTCGCACCACACCATCGTCATCATGGCAATGCCGGAAGAGCTCCTCGCAGAGATACGCGCCAACGGCTTCGTCGAAGCGCTTCGAGATCATCGTCGTCGGGCAACGCTCGCCCTGATTCGCCGCCGGCGCGCTGTGCATAGCATCCAACAGGCCATTCGCGAATGGCTTAATTCCACGCTCCACCAATGCGCAGTGTGCATGGACAACATCGCGTGGGTGGATATGAAATCAGTCATCCAATGGAAGTACTGCCATCGTGCGTGCAGGCCATGCATCGAGCAATACGTCACTCTCGCTGTTCAAGAGGGCCGTCTCCACATCCCTTGCCTTGGCATCGGCTGCAAAAACCTCCTGAGCGACAGTGACATTGCACAGTATGCTTCTACCGAAGCGCTCAAGAATCAGATGGAGAATCGGCGTGCCGTCTACTCTCGCCGTGTGGCTGCTCTAGAATGTGGATCTGAACCTGATAGTGGCTTTGCGGAATTTTGCCAAGAACACTGCCGCTGCTGCCCGCAGTGTGAGGTCATCATTTTCCGGTCAGAAGGATGCAATCACATTGTGTGCCGCTGCGGAAGCCATTTTGACTGGGAGAAGACGCAAGGTGTCAAGATCGTTCCAAGACTCAAGCAGACTGTAAACCCGTCAAATATCCTCTCCGCCAGCACTATGCTGCAAGGATCATCCGAGGAATCCGTGAATCCGTCCGACGCATTCTCTGTGACAAATGCTGCTCAATCGGATACTCACCCTTTGGCAAGTGGCTATGGAGGCGAGGATCGGAGCCTAGGGCTCCTCGTTCCTGCCGATGAGCCGGCAAGCTTTGTAGCCAGCATGAGCGGCCGAAGTGCCAGAGTTGATGCGATTCGTCCGCAAGAATTCAGCACAATCGCAGCTCGGCCGTGGAACCTTGCACCTCAAAATGATTCCGAGGCGGATGAGCAATTGGCCGCCGCGCTTGCACTAAGCATGGAGTTTTTGCTCGACCACCCTCCACGTGCGCAGGTGGCAGTTGTGCAGGGTGGCACAATAGTTCCGGCTTGAGAGTGCTTCTGAATCTGAAAAAGGCGCCGATTGCTTGAGGCGCGCCTCTGTGCGCTTCTCTTGCTTGCTGTGCTTTGCGTTGCATAACGCTTGGCGCCTGCTCCATCATAGGTGAGCAGAAGTTGTTGTCAGTGCGGTGCGTCTATGCTGGCTCGTCGATGCGCGCTGCTGCACCCCAATGCAACTCGTTTGAGACAAAAAAATGAGAGCAATAAGGGGAAGTAATGAAACTAGGGGGGATCGAACGAAGGCGGAAGGCGGTCGGCATTTGGCCCACCACTCCACGCCCCCAACAATAGCGCTGGATATAGATAAAAAACTGAAGATCCAGGGCTACACACCTACTACGATCCGGCAACTGTTGCCTTACTGCCGACATCGGCCTTGTATCCCTTTCCTCCACCTCTTCCCTTTCCCCCCTTCATTCCTTAGTCTTCGGTTTCCGGGGTGCGGCCCAGGTGCGCTACATTGGGCGGTTCAGTTAGTAGCCCGGCCACTCACTAGGGGGTGCAGAGGCTCAGCGTGCGCATGGTGCCCACGCAGAGCTCGTTGCCCGCCCGCCGGAGCAGCTGCAGTGTGGCGGCGCCGGGCTACGCCACAAAGGCGCCTTGCGCTTTTGAAGTTGACCTGTCAATCTGAGCGACTGGGGGCTTTCAGGCCAGGATCATCATGTTCCGGTTCGTTCCGGAGACTGTGAAACTGATTGACCACGTAAGAGGTACTTTGCCAGTACCAGTAGAGATTATATACCCATTTTATGGGGGCATTTGACAAAAAAAATTTTTCACTTGAGGTAGCTGCCACTTTAGGGTGTGACGAATTGGAGTGGCCCATAGGGCCTGAGGGCAATGAGGAAGGAGGCATGCCGGCGGCAGGCGCGGCGGAGGAGACGACTTCAGAGACGCTGACGGGCTGAAGCCCGTCAGCAGAGGAAGGCGGGCAGGCGGGCTTGGGAGAGGGCGAGGACGGCGGCGAGAGCGACATGAAACGAGCGGCGAGAGGCGAGGGTGAGTGTGAGAAGGGCTGTGATGGCAGGGGCTGGCGAGGCGAGGCGAGTTTGTAGGGTCTGAGTCTGAGTGTTACGAGAGCGAGAGCGCCACTATCAGTAAAACTGATAGGGTCATGGGGGCCCCGTGCCCCCCCTCCTCCATCGCAGACACCCCCTGGGTGGGCCTGCACACTCAACCTCAGCCCCTGCCTGCTGGCAGGGGCTGAGCTGACATCACTCTGGCACAGACCCTCGCCGAGCGCGCATCGCGCGACCAAGGTGGTCATGGTAGGCGCGGAGGTACGTGTCACGAAGGGACTCCGGAATGTATAAACGAAGAGGAGCCTCTTCCGCTTCTGAGGAGCGGTAGTAGAGTAGGCCATCGCGAAGGAGGAATCGGGAACTTTTCTTCGACGACGAGCTAGAGTCAATCGAAGAGGAAGCTTTCGGAAGGATCGACTCGACTTCAGAAAGGATCGAGCTGGCGAAATCGTCGGTAGAGAGCGCTTGACGTAATTCGTCGGCATGAGGCACGCCCACATCGAGATACGAGGAGGTAATCGACTCCGAAGATTCCGATGCTTGACGAGCGAGCCTATCGCTTGCTTGTTGGCGGCGAGCGGTGAGGGTGGATGAAGTAACCGCGGCGGCGACTATGTCGTGAATTTCAGAAGAATCGAAAGAATGCCACCTCTCGCTGAAATTCTTCGTGGCGCTGGGCGGCTTGGAGGGTAGAGGACTCGAGGCGGTCGACAGCGCCGCGGAGAGCCTCGATCTGGACTTGTTGGTCCATGATTTGGGCGGCGCCGACGGTGGCGGTCGGAGGTGGAACGAAGTTACGCTTGGGGTACGAGTACGTCGACGACGGGGGTGGACATCTGGATGAGCCTTGCTCTGACATCGATGCATCTGCTCCTTTGTTGTGATCCCGCGCCTGCCACCATTGGAGGACATCGATGTCCATGTCTTGCACATGAGGCAGAGCCAAATATATCTCTAGCTCATCCAAATCTGTCCGAGGAGAGTCCTGCGGCACGTCCTCAACAATGTAGTCAGGTGTTAAGGGGGATGAAAAGATGGAACTCACAGAGCTGGAGCTGGCTTTCTTCACAGGCACCACCGCAAAAGTTTGGGGTGGTGGGGGGGGAAAGATGATGGCTTGCTGCTGTCTTGCCGACGTGGGCTTCCACACATGCTCCCATGTGCCTCTGAACGCTTGCATGGCGGCTGCCCTCTCTAAAGTCAAATCTGTGTCTTGGAGCCCTGGAAATGCGTATGTCTTAAAACGCGGATCAAGCAGAGTGGGGGGGAATTTGGCGGCAAATGGGCCGGTCCTACTACAAATGCT
Source organism: Isochrysis galbana (assembly GCA_018136815.1). Classification (NCBI taxonomy): domain Eukaryota; phylum Haptophyta; order Isochrysidales; family Isochrysidaceae; genus Isochrysis; species Isochrysis galbana. The sequence continues at coordinate 8,370,409 of CM030932.1, read as the reverse complement.
ATGATCTACACGCATACATGTATATGTTACCCCGCGTAGGCTCTCAGCCCCTGGCTGGGAGCTCCCAGGACCCCCCGTGAGCGGAGTGGTGGTTGGTAGCGGCAAGGCGGCGGGCGGCGGGACGGGCGGCAAGCGAACAAGCGATTCCTCCACATCTTCATCTGTGCATCTGCGCACAAAGCCTGGTTGTGTGACTGTAACTGTGTACACTGTACGACTGTCGACGGTGGACTGTGTGCTCTGTGTGTGTGTGTGTGCGTTTCTTTGCGTGTGTGTGCAAGTGTGAAGTGTGGGTTGGTAGCATCACATCCTAGTCGCCACTAACAGGGTGTGGTGTGTTTAGCTTGGCACTATCACTAGCTAGCTCCTACGCGCCCTTAGCCATGGCCATGGCCATGGGCCATGCATGGGCCCTTGAACGGCGCGCACCGCGCACTCGCTAGCCGTCGGCGAGACCCCATTATCAACCTTGTTAATACTGATTGCGCCTTTTGCTATCTAGATCGATAACGATAGTGGCCGACTGCTATCTAGTTAGATAACGATAGCTGGTTTTGCTCCTCGATAGCTCGATATCTCGATATCTGGGTATCTTGTTCCACGCCTTACGAACTTACGGTCCGGCGGAGTGGCGACTGGGTAATAAGGGGGGGAGCGGCTGGAGTCTGCCAAATACCAAGCCCCCCCATCCCAATCCCAACCCCCCCCTGTCCCAATTCCCAATCCCTCCCCCCCCCCCCCCGGCCTTGTGCCCCCTGTTCCCCCTGCCCCCCCTCTCCTTCTTAATGCTTAATTCTAATTCTCAATTAAGTGTACACGTTCACGTTCACGTTTGCATTCTTTGACCCAATGGGACATTGCGGCAAAAGGTAGGTGGCCGCTTTCCCTCCGACCGGCAAAGTTGAGGGGGGGACCCCGGGGGGAGCGCTAAAAAAATAGGCAAAATCTCAAGTTGCACCTTGTCAATAGCAGCCGGCCATCGCTCACAGACAATCATGCAGTGGGGAGACAAAAACTAAAGAGTAATGAGAATGGTATTCGTATCGGCTATTGGCGCATAGTATTTGCACCGCTGGTGCTTGCTAAATAACGCAACGACAGCAACATCAGCGAGAAGGCGAGACATGATATGACAACAGGCTAAGGATACGAGGCTGAGCACGAAAACGCCGCCCTCAATCCTCACGAGTCGGGTTGGAGAGGAGAATCGCACACGACCGACACGGCAGACCCACTTTTGCTCGGGTTGGGAGCAAGCATGTGAAGTAGCCCTCAACAGCACTCGACCCTATACTGGGGCGCCGCACAAGTCACTCGAGACAAATGATGCTCGCCAAACCACAACCCCGATTCCCACTTTCCATCCCCGCCCGTTCGTGATGCCGCTGACGCGGACACGAGTCTTCAATGTGCAAGAACTCCGCGCACACGAGTGTGATGATCGGGATCCTGGAAGCTAGCTCTTAGCATGATATTTTGAGACAAACGTGGCCTAGCAGAACATGTAGAATGGTGCACCCACAAGCATACAGGCCGTGCACCGAATGATCTCGTTAGCGCTTGAAGTGAAACTCAGCGAGCAGCGGCACATGATCTGACGAAAAGAGCGGTGAAGGGAGCGCAGTGTGCTCCTGCACCTGCCGATCCTCGATCATCTGCAGTAACCCGCCGACAGACAAGCGGTCGACTGTGTAGAATATGTAGTCGAGAGTTCCCACAAAACTTGTTGTGTAGTTGGTATAGGGTGGCTCCATGCGCTGCAGCTCGTGCGATTCCGCAGAGGCGTTCGCGTGAGCGCCAACGGTCGCCATGGCTGATCGCAAGGGTAGAGTATGACGAAGAGGGAGGGTTGCGAGCACGCCCGAAGGGTCACCATTTTCGGGCTGAACGATGCCATTCGCGAGCAGAGTATGCGGATCGGAGCCGGGCAATGAATTGAAGTCGCCTGCAGTCACCACTGGGATCGTTGACGTGGACCCGGAATGCTGTGTCATCATGCGTTCGATTTCGAGGAGGAGATGCTGCGTCTGCCAGAGCTTCACGTCGGCGAACTCTGGGGACGCGTTGATGTGTGTGTTGGCGACGAGAACCTGTCGGCGGGTTGCTGGGTGTGGCGCAATCATCTCCAGCAATAGAACTTGCGCGACGTTGTCCTTCAGCAGGCGGTTGAGCACGGCGCGGTCGTTGGAGTGGCGCTGTCGGGCAATGGTGTTAAACTCAACCTCGAGCTGACCCCCCGGCATGACGGTGAACTTGTCGCGCCGATAGAGGATCGCACAGCCATCCATCTTGCCGTACTGCCCCATGAATTCACGGGTCTTGCATTTGTGGACACCTGCGTAGTTGTACTTGGCAAGCTCAGGCTCGAGAAAGTTCTCGAAGTGATCCGCCTGTACCTCTTGCAGGCACATGATATCGGCACGATAGTTGACAAGCTCGCGCAGGATGTTGCGCCTGCGGTAGTTCCAAGGAAGCGCCCAGGCGGCACAGTAAGGGTAAGCGTCGGCCGTGGCGTAAATCTCCGAGAGCACATTGTAGGTGAGCAGCGTGAAGCCTAAACGGTTGGCGTTGGTTCGCGCCTGGCCATGCTTGCCCAGCGAGACCACCACATTGTTACGAACAAGAAGCATGCGCCGAGGTGGCGGAAGTGGTGGAGGCGCGATGACGTAGTTTGTCTTCAGCGTCTTAGCGACACCCTTTGAGTATCCATCATGGCTCAATGGGGTCACAGCCTGAGGTGCGCCGGGTAGGAGGCAGTGTCAGTCAGCCAGTGCGGTTCAACGAGCAACCAAGCTCATCCCGCCAGCCAGCCCATGCAAAAAGCGAGACAGCGACGCCCCCATACAAATACAGGTTGGCACAGCAAGAGGAAAACGCATATCTCGTACCAGCTTCAGCATGTGACCGACGTCATCGGCGGAGGGAATGTAGGTGCTTGTGTCCGCCACCTCGACCCACTTCTGCTCGGTCGTCTCATACACGTCCCTACCCATCCATCCTTCGACCTGCTTGGCCGTCTCTGTACGCACTCCCACGTTGGTTAGCCCAGTGCGGTGCTGCGCGGAGTGGCCCGGCCACGCGTTGGTGAAGCACGGGATGGAGCAGAAGTAGGCGTCGTCGGTGAGTCGTTGCATGTTGACCGGTGTCTTGCCGCACCATGAGCACGCCATTTTCGTGATCGAGCGATACCATTTGTACTCTAGCCGGCACGAGTGGACCGAGACCCCGTTGTTGAGGAAGATGTCTGGCGTGAGCTCGCATCCCTCTACAGGCTGGTCAGAGACGAGCCTGAGTCTCGAGATGGCCTGCGGCCCGGTCCTCTCATCCTCCATCTGCGCTGCGCCCCCGCCTCACTCGCCGGCGTGGGGGGCGCCAGACGGCGCGCTGGCAGTCGGGCGGCGCCAGTGCGCGCCCTCCGCCCCCGTCTGCGCCTCCCCTCCTCCCTACTTCTCCCCCCCCCCCCCTCTCGGCTGGCCGCTCCGCTCTGCGCGCCGCTGAGCGCGGGCGGCGGCAGAAGAGCAGTGGGGGGGAGGGGGGGGGAGGTCGGGTAAGAGGGGGGGGGGGGGGGGCGCGGGGGCGCGAGGGCGAGGAGGGAGCTGGGCAGGGCGGGGGGGGGGGGCAGGGGAAGAAGATATACCGCAGGGGGGCATCGCGCCACGGCCATCCACACGACCGGGACGCGCGAGCGAGGGCGGGAGACGGGCGGGAGAGGGACGAGAGGCGGAGAGGGAAGAGGGGACACTGCGCAGCTCCCGTACTGCTACAGGCGAGACACAGCGAGCATACACGCCGCATACGAAGCTAGGATAGGCCTCGCCACACGGCGGACCAGCGGTCACGCGAGCTGTGCTCAGCTTGCGCAAGCAGGGAGAGGTGGGACGGAACGTTTCTGAGGCACAAACACCGCTGTTGTCGCTGCGATGGTGCTCGGCCTCGACACCAATCTAAAGCGAGTTCTTTTCGCGGCGTACGTACTTCTATGGGTCTCTTCTCATGTACTCGTGTACTCTAGCCGTCTTGCTGGCGCTCCAGTATACAACGCAACATCTGTCGTTCTCGTCACGGAGGTGTTGAAGCTGGCCCTTGCCCTTATGCTGTACTTGTTGAATGACGCCACCTCAGCGAGAAGCTCCAGGATGAATTCTCGGTTGTCCCAATTCGTCTCGCACATAGCGATGGCTCCAGATCTACCCTTTAAATATGCGGCTCCAGCGCTGCTCTACTGTGTCTACAACAACCTGGTTTATGTCAACCTAACTACTTTCGACCCAGGCACGTATAATGTGCTCATGCAATTGCGTATTGTCTTTACCGGGTTGCTCTATCAGGTGTGCTGATCGCCTTGATACTTCATCTTCATGCCATTTGAGAGGATGGCAACTCTACAACCAAAATTACTGCGGCTCTCCGCAGCTATTTCGTTTTGGTCACCACATACCTACCGACGCCCTTACCCCAGGTGATTTTCTCCCGTCGCCTCAACCGTAATCAGTGGTCCGCCATCGTCTGCATCACGATTGGCTGCATCATGAAGGAGTCCGAGAAGATTTCCCTCGCTCAGAACGTGCAAGGTGCGCACCTTGTCCAGTTCTTCTCGGTCTAGACCATCGTGCATCCGAGCTTGGAAAGTGGCTCCAATGATGCTGCACCGCTGTACTGCAGGAGCACTTCGTGCCTCTCTTGTTGCATGGCTTCTTTTGTTCGTGCAGATGCTTTGTTCGGTCACTGCAGGCGTCTACAACGAGGTACTCCTGAAGGATCGCGGCAGGATACCAACAAATTTGCAAAACGGGTATTTGTACTTTAATTCCGTCCTCTGCAACTTTGGTGTCCTCTTGGCACAGGGCAAGCTGGGAGAGGCATTGGCGATTGATAATCTCCGCACCATCTGCACGCCTACCTTAATTATGATTATTCTAGTCATGTACGTTCTAGCGGCAGAACTGCTTTCGAAGCCCTTCTTGTATATCTCGCCGCGACTGCCCTTACAAATGATATGTTGTGTACGATTATGCATCTCGCTCGTCCTCTTCAGGTCCTCGGTTGGCCTTGTGACTGGTTTTTTTCTCCGTCATCTTGACTCTGTTCTCAAGGCGGTTGCGTCAGCCCTAGAAGTCGTGGCCAGTATGTTCATATCATATGCTGTATTTGGGGTGGCATTTGGCCCGCAGGTAGGCTCTACGCACGATGAGCCCCATGCCTTGGCTGCACCGCACCATGGTCGCTCCTCCGAGCCGATCTCAGCTTTTTTCTTCTCTACTCTATTCCAGCTATCCCGTTCTCGGTGCGCCCCATCAGGCTCTGATTGCCGGGCTCCTCGTTGGTAGTGCAGTGGCCTTGTATTCACGTCCTATTCGAGCGGCCAAAGCACACGGGTATGTGCTCACATCGCCGACCGAATCCAATGAAACTTTGAGGCTATTAGAATCTGGCAACGGACGATGAATGTGGTGCACCAAGGAGCGCGCGAATTCAGCTGCCTATTTATATGCCTGCAATCGCCGACCATCCCACGGAGATGGAGACGGTCTCTCACTCACGAGCATCGTTTGTTCGAATGCTGATCAATCCGTGAGATATGAAATTGGTGGCGCATACCCCAGGCCCCACATGTGGATGTCATGCATGCGCGCGCTGTCATGCATGCGATAGTTCTTCTTCATCTCCCTTGAGCGCACCACTCTCGTAATCACCAGAACTACACACATACACAATAAGTACTGCTCAACACCGATCCATGGATAATTATGCTCCTCGCTACCATGATGAACTGCAAGCCTTAGACATGCATGGCTTGCATGTTTCAGCACTCCGTAAAGGGTGGAGCACGGAAGTGATAGTGAGGGAGGAAGGGATGACTCATCCGATGAGGCAGCTATAAGATCTAACACTTTGCCCGGCCACGTTCGCGACCTGTTTGACACCGGCGGAACGGCAGAGGCAGCTCTCCCCTCCGGCGTTAACGTGTCTTCTTGCCCCGTTTAGATTTAGGTAAAAGAAGACGGTGGGCGCTAGAGCCAGGAGGGAAGGGCCGCGGCTCGCCGCGGCCACTCGCCACTCGCTCCGGCGAGAGTGATGCTAGCGCTCTGGGTCCCTAGTTTCACGAGTTCGAGTTCACGTGTGCCCCTAGCACCCCCTTGCGTTATTGTTTTTACCCGGCAAAGGGAAAGGGGGTTTCCCCTAGCGTGGACTCGAGGAGAGATCGCGCTGCGGTACACAGGGTCGATGCGTGCACTCGAGGGGGGGCAAATATCAAGGAGAGGGGGCACCACCCCCTCCCCCCGGTATCACTCAGACGCACCTGGCTCGTCAAGCATGGCGGGATTCTGTCGCATTCATCCTAGATGATGCGATTTCCAGGCTCTTGTTTCCAGGTCCTTCGCCGTGCGGCCACACGGTGAAGCTCAGGTACATCTAGGTTGGTAGGGTTCGTCCCTAGCGATCTAGAATTCGAGTTCTCGTTTCGTTCCTTCTAGCCTGTCTGTCAGGTCTAGATTCCAGGTTTCCTCCTTTCGGGTAATCTTGACCCAAAGGAGCCAGCGTCCACACCGGAGTCGATGCGCTGACCCTGCCGTCTCTGCATCCGATAGCTTCGCTCCAGGTGCGTTTCAAGTTGCACCGGGGCTGGACTCCGACTGGAAGCGAGGGGGATGGTGACCCTGTCACCGCGCTGAGCGAGGAGCAACGATCTCTACTCGACTCAGCCACCATCGATCCAGACCGGCTTCTTTCCGACGATCAACGAGAAGAAGTACGCCAACTCTTGGCCCGGCGCATCAAAGCTTTCGCGTTGCACCCGGGGGCTCCAAACCATACGCACGTTCTCGAGGTGGAGTTGCCACTCAACCCCGGCGCTGTTCCTCACCGGCACGCTCCGTCTAGAGTGGGCCGCGCAGGCGAGCTCATCATAGAAGAGGAGGTAGCCAAGATGGAAGCCGCCGGCATTATTCGCAAGTCAAATTCGGCTTGGGCTTCCCGAGTAGTCCTGGTCAGCAAGAAAGATGGCTCCGTTCGATTCTGCGTGGACTACCGCGACACGAACGCCAAGCTACGCGTCGAGGATAGCCCTCTACCCCTCATTGTAGAGGCTATTGATAGGCTAGCGTCCGGCCAAGGGCCGCTCAGTTCTCTCTTTTTATGTACTCTCGATTTAGCCTCTGGTTTTTGGGGCATCCCGATCAAAGAGTCGCACAAACATATCACCGCTTTCACTACCCACCGCGGCAAATACGAGTTCAACTTTCTACCGTTCGGCATCCAATCAGGTCCCTCCTACATGTGCCGCTTGATGGACATCGTTCTCGGTGCGCTAGCGTGGGAGATCTGCATGCCTTACCTCGATGATGTGGGCATCTGGTCAACGGGCGTGGGACCTTCCGAAGAGGCCAGGGCACAGGCTTCGTTCGAGCAAATGCTTCACCGGCTAGACCTAGTTCTCGAGCGGCTAGAGTGGGCCGGCCTGACCTGCAAGATGTCCAAGTGTGTCTTCTTTGCCACCTCTACGGAGTACCTCGGTCACGTTGTCTCGAGGGAAGGTCTCAAGATGGACCCGAAGAAGGTCGCAGCTGTCGCCGACATCGACCCGTCATCCATCAACTCCTTGGAAGCGGTTCGATCTTTCCTCGGCCTTTGCTCCTACTATCGTCGATTCATTCGCCAATTCGCCGCTAAGGCTGCTCCTCTCACTGCCCTCACGCGGAAGGGCTGCGACGTGGCAAAGGAGTCCCAGTCCGAGGAGTGTCGCCGAGCTATCCAAGAGCTCAAGACAGCGATCACCTCGGAGCCCGTCTTGACTCCCCCAGGGATGATCGGCCCTTCATCGTCAAGACCGATGGGGCTAGCAAGTTGGGCATCGCCGGCATCCTCTCGCAGCTAGGAGACGATAACCGTGAACGAGTCGTTGGGTACTACGCTCGCAGTCTCACCTCGGCCGAACGCCACTGGACGGTGACCGAGATTGAGCTCTTGGCTGCCCTGGAATCAATCCGAAATTGGCGACCCTACCTTTGGGGGCGTCGGTTCAAGTTAGTCGTCGACCACTCCGCGCTGCGATGGCTGCATACCATGAAGGATCAAGTAGCCGGTGGGCCAGCCTCTCGGCTGACTCGGTGGGCTCTCAAGTTGGCTGAGTACCGGTTCGATGTCGAACATAAACCAGGAGCTGTTCATCAGGATGCTGACGGGCTGTCCCGGCTAGCATCCCTGGAGCCGGAACACGAAGACGAACCACTCGCCGGCCCAGCGTCGTTAGCGGTACGTGAGCCTGGCTCAGAGTCTCTAGCCGAGCATGAACGGTCTCATCCGGTGGCTGCCATCACGCGCTCCGTAGCTACGGCGCGAGGGCTTCAAGCTTTGGACCGATCTCGTCGTCGAGCCTCCGATTCCGGGCCCGCCATCCAGTCCAGTTATTTGGCCCCGGGTACGCCGACTTCCGAAGAGATGAGAGCGGCCCTGGCGGAAGATCCGTTCGTAGAGCCACTCCTAGGCTCAGGAGAGACGGTCAATCACGAGCCATCAGGCCTAGGGTCGCCTCCGCCGGCCGCCGCCTCAGGCCCCATTGCCGAAGATGATTCGTGTTCCAGTTCTGTCGCTCCCGTTCCCGCTCAGCAATCCAAGATGTTTCGCCGTTTCGTCGTTCACGATGGGCTCGTCTACTATTGCACCGTCCTTGACTCCACCGACCCGGACTCGCTAGTGCTCTATGTTCCGCCCTTGTTGCGGTCTCGCTACCTCTTTGCCTACCACGATCGCTCCGGTCACCTTGGAGTTTCTCGTATGTCCGGTCTTCTTCGTACTCGGGTATACTGGCCTGGCATGTCTTCCGACGTTGCATCCTACGTCCGGGAATGCCACGAGTGCACCCTCGCCAAGCCGCTACCTAGGGCTCTAGCGTCGCCCTCCGGTCTCTCCGTGGGCACCTACCCCTTTGATGTGGTCTACTGCGACGTGCTCGCACTGGCTCCCACTCACAACTTCGTGCCTGGAGTCTCGGGTTACGACAAGCTGGTCGTCTTCATCGACTCGCTCACTCGATGGATTGAGGCTGAGCCTTCGAATGGGGATCCTTCGTCGGAGGTGGCCTTGGACATGTTCATCCGCTTGATTGTGACGCGTTATGGAGTCCCTAGGCAGCTTCGGACCGACGCCGGTTCGAATCTTTGTTCGGTTCTTGTTTCGCGTATTCTGGAGCTCACCGGGACTGATTTGTCGAGTACAGAGCCGTATCGACATGAGGGTGTAGGCTTCGTCGAACGCGCTCAGCAAACGCTCATTCGTTTGATGCGCGCCTCGAACGAGGGTGGCGGTCATTGGGTCGACCATTTGCCGTTCCTACTCCTCTCGTTGAGGGCTTCTTCCGGTCGTGTCACCTCCCGGTCTCCAGCGTCTTTGATCTTTGGGCGTGAGCTGCGTCTGCCCGCTCAACTCTCTGATCCGAAGTCTGTTTCGCCAACTGCTCTCGAGGCGGCGTCCGCCGACGTTCGCTCGTACGCATCCAGGCTCAATGCGAGCCTCCGCCTCTCTTGGTCCAGCGCTCTCGAGGCTACCCTAGCCGCTCAGGCTGAGTCGGTCCGTGACGCTACGATCAAGTCTCAAAGACCAGCTCGTTTCGAACCTGGGGATCGCGTCTGCATGCGATTACCAGGCCATGCCAACAAGTTGCAATTCATCTACTCGGGTCCCTACCGCGTCGTAGAGGCTCTGTCCGACACTAGGTACCGACTCCGTGATCTGGAGAACCGGTTAGTCAAGGAGGAGGTGCACATCTCGAACCTCCGGCCGTATCATACTTTCGTTGATGAAGAGCCGCTGGCTGACGACGAGTACATCGTTGAGAAGTTGCTCGATCGTCGTAGCCATGGCGATTCTACCGAGTACCTCGTGAAGTGGCGTGGCTATTCTCTTCGAGAAGCCACCTGGGAGCCTCGTTCCGAGTTGCTCCGTCGTTGTTCTGATTTGCTTGATGATTATGATCGCTCCGTCGAGGAGACTTGTCCAGAAGATGTTGAGTCCCCGGAAGCAACTTCTTCGTCAGCCAGGGATACTCCTCTTCCTCTCGTTCTCGATGCGCCGTCTTCGCGCACTCGCTCCAGGCTCCACTCCCGTTGATCCCATGTCTTGGGTAAGGGACCCGTCCCTCTAGGCTAGCCCCACGCCTCGGCTAGGGCTCCGAGTTCAAGAGCGAATCATGGAGGTGATGAACGCGTGCTGCCTGCGCTCTACACCCGGCGCAACACCCGAGCAAAGCTCCTGTAAAAGGGAGAAGTGGGTGGGGCAGTGCGTACGAAAGAGGCCGCCGCGTTAAGCCGCCGATTTCGTGCTCGCTTTGGATCCAAAGGGTGTTCTTGTCTCCACGTTTCGCTCGCTATGTTCCGTTGCTTCTTGTTCCGATTCTGACCTCTGGTCAGCTCAGGTTCCAGTTTCCAGGTCTCTGTTTCCAGGTTCACCGCTCGACATCGGGAGACGTCTCGATCTTAGTCGGGGGGTGTCGCATTCATCCTAGATGATGCGATTTCCAGGCTCTTGTTTCCAGGTCCTTCGCCGTGCGGCCACACGGTGAAGCTCAGGTACATCTAGGTTGGTAGGGTTCGTCCCTAGCGATCTAGAATTCGAGTTCTCGTTTCGTTCCTTCTAGCCTGTCTGTCAGGTCTAGATTCCAGGTTTCCTCCTTTCGGGTAATCTTGACCCAAAGGAGCCAGGTCGCCTGTCACTCGCTGCGCGCTTGTCTCAGGCTCTCAGGTTACCTTGTGAAGGCTTGTTTAGCTTCTTGCAAGGCTTGTCGTTTCTTGTTGGGTTCCGGTTCTTTCTTGGGACCTGCTCACTTTCGTTGTCGTCCAGGCCTGTTCTTCGTAGGTTCTGCTTGGCCTGGTTAGGGTTTCGTTGCCTTCCCGCGTTCGGCGTTTGGCGTTGGCGTTCGGAAATTTCCTCTCACATTCCCTAGGTCCGCTACCCTTGGCTTGTAGGTCCTTGCTTCTTTCTTCTCGGTCAAGGTTTTGGCGAGCAAGTCGGTTGCTCTATCCGCTCGAGATTTGAGGTTTAATTTGCTATCTCCCCTTGGAGACCGGTGTAGGTTCGCTTCCTAGGTGAGGGAATCTTTCCCCTTGATGCAAGTTACATGCAAGCCCTTGGCCCCTTTGGTGTTTCTTCCCCTTGGTTGCTACTCAGGGTTGTTCGTTAGAAGCGTCTAGAAGGTTCACGCTCAACGGCAAGATTTATTCGGTCGTGAAGATATCTCGTCGCGATCTGTATCCAAAGTGATCGCCGTGGTCGCGCGACAGGACGCTCCCCTTCGGACTCTCCGCTACGTGGGAAGTTACAACGGAGACACGCTCCGGCCGTCGCTGCGGAGTCTCTCTCTCTCTCGCTCTCTCTCTCCGTCTCTCGCGACGTGTTTGAGTTATCGGTGATTTGGGGTCGCGGTTGCTTGATAATTTGCTTGGTTTGGGTGAATGATTCCGGTGTGTTCGTGGGTCGGTGTATCCTGTTGTTCTCAGCTCCGTTGTCCGTCGTTGTTCGCTGCGTCGCTGCACTCAAGCAGCCTAGGCTCCCTCCCTGAGGGAAGAGTTCTTTGTAGGTCTAACAATCTCTTAAAACCCAACACACTAGGGCCGCTAGGAGCGCCTCGCCGCCCCACAGCCCTTCGTTCGCCGTTCGTTCCCCGTCCAGACACCCAAATGGGGTTGCCCGACCCAGTCCAGAATTTCATTCACCCGACTCCCGGTGGGGAGGAGGGCCAAAGCGCCGCGCTAGCCGCCGGTGCTGCTCGCGACGGAGTGGCTCAGAGCCCTCCGGCTCCGCTCGACTCGACAGATTCCGGGGCACTGGAACGTTGTCCAATTAGCTATAGTGCTACTAGTGGGGTTGGCTAGGATGTAACATTAATTATTTTGTTCATTATTCTTGTACGGTGCCATATGGATATAGAAAGTGTGATAGAGGGCTGAAATGCTCGACTTGAGCCAAATGGTTGCAGTACTGCTGCAATGCCGCGCTCTACCATCGACGAGGGGAGTGCATTGCAAAGAGCTGAGGGAGAAAGCCGAAAGCCACTACTCTATCTTGCCCGAATGCATCCCATTCTGACCATCTTGCGACACATGGAAGGATATGGGGGCAGCCGAGGCAACAGGATTGCTTTGCGCCTCACGAAATGATTGACGTTGGCTTGGGCGATTGTGCATTCAGTCTGCACGCGAAGCAAGCGTGCTTGCACGACATCTCCACACCGATAGCCTACTGGGGCTCCTTCACAAAAACACCATCGTCGGCGAAAGGAGACTTCTTCTTGTACATGAATAGATAGCGTGCCGCAAGCTCTTCCATAGGTCTCGCTTTGAGGCCAAGCTCTGCAAAGGAGAGGCTCGTTGTTGGCTCGTTTTCCATTATGGTGTCAATGCTCTCCAGACGAACCTGCGAGAACAGGGCAGACAATGGGCTAAAGGAGCGAACATAGCATTGAGCCATGCCCCGCTGCGATGATCCAGGATACATGAATGCTAGCGGGTGGCCGCGCACCAGATCAGGAGTCATCCAAGGCGCGGGTATCAAACCAGCAACAGCAGCACCAACAAGAGCAACCGACTTGGGGGTTGAGACAGTCATTGGCTCGTCGCCAATTGCCTTGAAGACAAACTCGGCGAGCTCCTTCTGAGTATAAACTTTCGGCCCAGCCAATGAATAGGTCTTCCCTGCTGTGGAGGAGTCGCTCACGGCTGCCACCACGGCTTTTGCAACATCATCCACAAAGACAGGTTGTGCCTTTGCCTCACCACCATCCACGAGTGGGAAGAAAGGCAGGTGGCGCGCAAAGATAGCCTTGCGGTTGAGGAATTTGTCCTCATCACCAAACACAGTTGCCGGCCGCAAGATGGTTGCAGATGGGAAGCCTTCCCTCACAGCGACCTCGCCGACAGCCTTGCTCCGAAGCAGAGCACTATCCGACGATGTCGTAGCCCCCAACGCAGACATGTGGATGAAACTCTCCACTCCCTGCTCTGCACACACCTCGGCGAGCACGGCGGGGAAGTTCACGTGACAATCGCCAAAGGACCAGCGCCTACGTGTCGGTGGCAAGCGCGTGTCAAGAAGGGACGTGGACTGGCCAGAAAAACCGGTGTCTGGTGTTAGGATCCCATACGATTCTCTCAGCAAGGAGATGGCCCAAGTTATCCTCAGAGGCACTAGCGATGCAGGCCAACTATCGGTGGGTGGGTGTGGGTCTGCTGCGCCGAGCAAAAGTAATGACTCAGCGCGATGCGAAAGTCTGCATATAAGGCGTCTCATCGGGGCGTTCGGCGCGCCCGGCGCACCTGGTCTCTTGGCGGAGCCCCAGCAAGTTAATGACGACGTTGCTGCCCTCGACAGCAGCCTGGATATCTTCGAGGCTGCGGATTGTGCCCTTGACGAAATTGATAGCCCCGAGGTCGGCCATTGGCTTCAGATGACGCATATACAACTCGTCCCCGCGGTAGGGAAGCACCATCTGACAGCCGACTGCGCCGAGGCGTGAGACGACATAGCGGCCGAGGAACCCTGATGAGCCAAAGATGGTGACACGAAGGCCGGAGACGGAGGAGCGGCCCATCTTCATGCTCCCCTTTGCGGTGAGCCTGGCGAGCGACATCGCTCCCCCCGGCGCGCGGCGGCGGGCGGAGGAGAGTCAGGAAGAGTGAAGGGGGGGGGGGGGCGGGGGGCGAGAGGGTCGGGGGCCTGACCGGCGGCGCTGGCTGCAGTGGGGGGGGGGGGGGGGGGGGGGGAGGGGCAGAGCGAATAGGGAGAGGGGGGGGGGCATAGGAACGGGGAGAGCGGCGAGGGCGGCGAGGGAGGCGCGGGGGAACAGGGGGTAGAAAGATAAGGCACAGCAAGTACAAAGGTACTCGTACTCTACTCTACTTTAGCTACTCTAGAGTAGAGTAGAGGGCATGGCCGAATAGAGTTGTAGAAGGGAGAGAGGAGGATGCACAGAGCCCCGTCGTCGGCGGCGATCCGCGGCCGTGGTGAGAGAAGATAACATGAAAGAAAGAAACAAAAGAGAAGAGAGAGCCTCGCGTGGCGAAGGCAGCAGGGAGGGGTGGACTCTTCTCTACAATAAAAAGGCGACCTTTTGTTTTGGCCTCCCCACGTCCTTCAGCCGGCGATGGCGGCAGAGGACGACGGGGCCGCCGACGCGGCGGACATCGAGGACATCGCTGCATTGCACGCGGCGGCGGAGGCGGCATTCAAGCCGCACTACGAGGATCCGACGACGGGCTATCGAGTCTTTACCGCCTCCACTCTCAAGGCACGTGGTCGGTGTTGCGGCTGCGGCTGCCGGCACTGCCCTTACAGCCACGAAAATGTCCCGCTCGATAAGCGCTCCGCTCGCATCAAGGCGCCGGCCGTGCTCTGCGGTAGCTTCGACGCCGTTGACGCTGCAACTCACGGTATTGATGTACTCTTGTGGTCGGGCGGAAAGGATTCTTTTCTCGCCGCGCGCGCATTGTGTAAGGAGCACTCCTCAAAGACGAGGCTCGTTCTCCTTACCACGTTTGACGGTACCAACCGACAGGTTGCGCATCAAGAGATTTCAATCGACGTAATTTGTCGGCAGGCCGAGACTTTAGGGCTGCCCCTCATCGGCTGTCCCCTATGGCCGTATTCTCCATACGTGAGAAGCATCACTGATGCCTTGCACCTGATCAAATCGCTTGCCCCTGTGCCAGTGCGCAGGGTCTGCACTGGTGACTTGCACCTGGAGCACATCGCACAGTGGCGCGCAGAGCATTTGGGACCTGCTGTCGCAGCCATGGGCGCCCATCTTTATAATCCATTGTGGAAAGTTCCGTATGATAGATTGGCGAGTGATCTGGAGGCCTCCGGCACGCCTTGCCGCGTATGTGCCGTCTCGATCGATGATGTTCACGTCGGAGAGCTGTTTGATGAATCATTCCGATCGAGGCTTAGCCCCGACACCGACGCATTTGGAGAAAATGGCGAATTTCATACGATTGCCGAGGTGTGGGATGTCCGTGGCAGTGATCCTCTACTCGGTAGCTTAACTACAAGCTGAGACGATGGCGAGGATGGGTAGTTGTTGCAGTTAGACATGTCACAAAGTGATGGTGATGATGTGATAGTACTACTAGTCAAACAATAGAAAGCAAAATGAGCGGCTGGTGTGTGTGAGAGACGCAATGTGTGTGACGGCGTCGTGCGAACATTTGCACAGCTGTGTTGTGCAACTAAGTTTATGCTTAATTCACCTTGGTCCGTATTGTACCTTTTACCTTTCATCAGGTTGACATTGATATGTCCGAATCAAGTCTGTGGTCTGTGGAGTGGTGAGGGAGTGACTGTGCTGGTGGTTGTGTCATGTGACAAGTGAGGTGAGAATGAGGTGGTTGTGTTGGTGGATGTGTGAGCTGGTTGTGGCTGTGTTGGGGCTTGGACAGTGTGATGTGTGGAGGGAGAGGGAGAGCTGCTGTCGCATTCGCGAATCGACACTCGTTAGGCTTCGCTCTTCTCTTCGTTATTCGTCATTCATCGTTATAATTCGCTGCTTTCTCTCATTCTCGGTCAAAAGCTTCGCTTGGATGCATGGGATCTTGGGTTGTGGAGCGCCCTCTCTCTTTCTCTCGAAGAGAAGGGAAGTTTCCCCACTTTTCTTCCTTCCAGGCGCCTCGCAAATAGTTTTAATTTGCTATCTCCCCTGCGTTTCTTTATCTGCTTCTGGGGGCAATCATGTTTAATTTGCGATTTCTTCGTATCTCCCCCTGAGGCACATCGCGCTTCTCTCGTCGTATTCGATAGTTCTCTTGGAATCCTGCGTAGCAAGATTGCCCCTCGTTTCTCGTTTCCGTTATGGTGCGATTCAGAGGCTGCTGACGTTGCTGCTCTTTGGCTTCGGAACTCTTCTTTTGCAAGTAGTCAGACAGCTGTTTGAAGATCCTCAACACGTGGTCTTGCGAGACGTCCCGCACATCATGAGGCAGTGTGTTCTGCAGCTCGGCGGGCAACAACTTGCGCACTTCGTCGAGGTCGACGAGTTGGTGGCATGTGCTGTCGTTGTCCTCCACTTGCTCGACGGCAGGTCACACCGTGTATGTCGTCGGCGAATCCGAGCCGCCGGGTTTTATAAGATGAGAAATCTGAGAAAGCTGCAACAGCAATGAGATGGCCGACGGCAGTGATCGGAGCACTGTAAGCGAAGCGTCACGCGTCACTCGACATGTTCCTTCTTCGTTGCACGAAGAGGGTGCAACCTCAGGTTTGGTTGTTTTTTTGACAAGTGTGACGCCGTCTTGAAAGATCTTGAACAGTCGTTTGGTGAATCTCGAGTTCGGCCCAAAACTTTTTCAGAGGTCAATCGGCGGTGCACGCGCGCCCGGCGCCCGGCGGTGCAAGCGGTGTGGAACCTCGAGTTGCACCCTCTCGTGCCTATATAAAAAATTGCAGCTATCACAGGCGTGGCGCGCGGACGTGTGTGGTTGTTCAGGGTCTTTTCCGAACCGGACTCTTGCTCTCCCGTTGCGGCACTGGATGGTAAAGTCCCGGCACTGCTTGATGGCAAAGTTCTAGCAATCTCCCGACTTCGTCGCCTTGAGTCGTTTGTCCGAGTTTGCTACACATCTCGAACCTCAGGACGGAAACTCGAACGCACGCACGAACAAGGCCTCCCAAGGTAGGCCCAGGCGGAAATATTCAGGATATTTCGCGGGATATTTGGGCGAATATGGCCCAAAAAATATTTCGCATATTTTGCGGAATATTTGGGCTGCTCAAGCAACGAGATCAAAAACAAAACCCCCTTTTCAACAAGAAATTCATTAGAAAGGCATGGCCGGCGGCACTAGGCGCGAAAAATAAAGATCCGGTGCGAGCTTGGTTAGTTGTTAGTTCAACTCTCGATGCGTGAGATTTACGCGTGTTACTATCATAATCCGTGAGCCCCTAGGAGCGGAGTCGCCGAGTCGCATGGGAACGGCACTGTTGGCGGGAGGCGGGAGAACGCAGACACCCCCCTCCCCCCTCCCCCCCCCCCGCGATGCCTCCGACTCCGAGAGGTATTCCTAATTCTGGTTCGTGTGAGCATGTCTTCTCTTTGCTTGCGTGTATGTTTCCTTCTGTGCGTGCAACTTCTTTGGCTGATCAAGTTGAGGCCTCTGTCTTGTTGCGTTACAACCGCACCAAGAGGAAGCAGGAAGCGGGAAAGCAGTGATGTGATTGATGGAATGATGGAATGAGAGCGTGTGCATATCTATTTATAAAATAATTAATGTTATATCCTAGCCAAAGGTGTCGTTCCGTCAATAGTGGGACATCAGTCGAATTGAGCGATCAAATGTCCACAGTTGTATTGTAGTTGTTTAACATTAGATCTTGTTAAAATTATAAGAGAGAGACGCCGTCAAAGCTTCCTCGCTAATCACATCGGTGCACGCCGTGCATGGGCACGGCGCGATGTGCATCGGTCCCCCCGCGGATACGCCGTGCGTGCGCATGTCAACCCGTTCCATATGTGTAGCCCCTGCGGCCCACAACTACGTAAACTGGCCATATACGAGATGTTTCGTTACGCAGCGCCTGTGATGACTTGCAATCACATGTGCACGCCGTGCGTGGGCACGGCGCGATGTGCACCGGCGCCCCCCCCCCCGCGGGGGCGCCGTGCGTGCGCCTAGCAACTTCCAGGAAGGTGCACGCCGTGCGTTCACTCTTTTCGCGGGGGAACTCGGGGCGTGGAGGACGGGCGGAACCCCCCGTGGGCTTCAGCACAAACTTGCGAAAGTTGAGCTCGCGCATCTCTTCCGAGCCGAGGCGCACGCCCGTGCCATCCGAGTCCACCTTCTTCTCGAAGAGCACAAAGTTGACGTACATGCGGCCGTTCTTGTCGTGCTTCGTCAGCTCGTGCTTGGCCAAAAAGCAGAAGCGGCACTCACGCTTCGTCACAGGGACGTGGCCGGTCGGCCGCGCCTCCTCCTCCTCCGCTTCCTCCTCCGCCTCTTCCGGCTCTTCCGCCTCTTCCTCCGCCTCTTCCTCCGCTTCTGGCTGAGGCGGAACTTCGGCTTCCTCGGCGACAGGGCGCGGCGAGACCTCCGATTGGGCTGAGGCGGCACGCTTGGTCTTCTTGGACGGGACGCTTGGCGACCTCGCGCGCGGACGCTTCTTCTTCATCTGCGACTCGAGCCGCTTAATGGTCGCCTTGAGCTCCTTCAGGGTGCGGAGAATGTCCTCCTCCGACTCCTCCTCGGACTCCTCCGCCGCCGACTCACTATTCGTCGAACAAGGCGTGGCCGCCACATCTACCGCTTCGTCGGTCAGGTCAATGTGCATGGAGTCATTGGAAACACCAGCCGCGACATCGCTCAAGTCCACCGCTGAGGAGCCACTGTTCACGACGGCCTCCTCCTCAACTGGCTCCTCCGGCTCCTTCGCCCCATCGGGCTCCTTGGCCATGTCCCAAAAGTCAAACATGTCGTCGTCGTCCTTCTCGTCAACGATGGGCTCCAACATAGCGTCCGCTTGAGCGTCGGACGCATGGTCCTCCATCACACGCGAGGCATCCGTGGAGGTCTCGATCGCGGCCTCCGCGGAGGTCGGCTCGGCTGCGGTCTCCGCGGACTCCTCCAGCTGAGTCAGCTCCTCCAGCTGCGTGGCCACCTCCAACCCCTCCCGAGCGGGTGCGTCGGACGTCTCCTCTTCCTTCTCCTCCGTCTTCTCCTCACCCTCCTTTTCGTTCGCCTCGGCAGGAGCGGGCGCCTCGGCGGTCTCGGCCTCCTCGGCGGTCTCGCCCTTCTCCTCCTCCTCGAGCTGAGTTGCCTCTTCCAGCTGCGTGGCCTCTTCGAACCGAGTGAAGACTTCTCCGACTGGTGCGTCGGACGCAGCCGTCTTCTCATTCTCCGCCTTCTCCGCCTTCTCGTCCTCTTCCTCGGCTTCCTTCTCATCGGCGAGAGCGAGCGCGTGGGCGGTCTCGACCTCCTCCATCGACTCG
The DNA here is from genome assembly GCA_018136815.1 of Isochrysis galbana. Taxonomy (NCBI): domain Eukaryota; phylum Haptophyta; order Isochrysidales; family Isochrysidaceae; genus Isochrysis; species Isochrysis galbana. The sequence continues at coordinate 8,351,442 of CM030932.1, read as the reverse complement.
GCTGGCTCCTCGACATCCGCAACCCGCGCGATGGGAACAAGAAGACCTGGAGCGTCCGACGCACAGTCCTCGTTCTCCTCTTCTCCTCCCACAGGCCCGGAGTCCTCGTCGGTGGTGGTGGTGGTGGCCTCATCGGTCGGGGAAAGGGCCTCCTCCTCGGCATCAGGAACGCGAACAGGATCCGCCTCCTCCGCCGCGCCCTTGGAGCAGGAAGAGGAACGAGTCGTGCGAGCAGCGCTTGCGCTCGGCGTCCAGTCGACAGGTGGCGGTGTCGAGCGAGTCGAACGAAACCAGCGAGCAGGAGCACGAGACGAGAGGACGGAGGACCGTACCGATGCGCGCCGAGTCGCCACCATCGTGAGGAAGACGAGGGCGAGGAGAGAGCTGGAGGGTGAGCGAGGAGGGAGGAGGGAGGCAGGCAGTAGGAGCCGTCTCTCTCTGGTAGGTCGATGAGAGGGGGAGGAGGGGACCCGGGGGAGGGGGCCCCGGGGGAGCGGAGAGACCCCAAGACCTCGATTGTTTACGTTAGTGTTTTCGCAATATACGGTAATATTTTCCCCGGTCCCAGGGGTGCCCCCGCGGTTCCCGACCGCCTCTGCGTCCAGAGTCCCCCCGCGGAAAGAGTGAACGCACGGCGTGCACCTTCCTGGAAGTTGCTATGCGCACGCACGGCGCCCCGCGGGGGGGGGAAGTCGATGTGCATACGCACGGCGTGCACAATGATTGCAAGCAATCACACGTGCTGCGCAAACGAAACATCTCGTATATGGCTACTTTACGTTAATGTGGGCCTTAGGGGAAAAAGTTTCTATGCGCACGCACGGCGCCCTCGCGAGGGGGGAAGTCGATGCGCATACGCACGGCGTGCACAGTGATTGCAAGTAATCACATGTGCTGCGTAAACGAAACATCTCGTATACGGCGACTTTACGTTAATGTGGGCCTTAGAGGAAAAAGTTTCTATGCACATCTCGTATACGGCGATTAGCTTTGTTTTGTACCACTATTGTTAATAACTAAAAAGAAAACAGATATGTTGAAAAACCACCTGGTCCTCTTTTGACGGAACGCGACTTAACCCCACTAGCTAATTGGACACAACTTTTCCGTCCCGGAATCCCGCCATGCCTGACGAGCCAGGTGTCAGGTGTCCGAGTGCTACCCTGCCCCCTCCCCTCGATATTTGTCCTCCCCCCAGTGCACGCACCGACCCCGCGCACCCCAGCACGTCCTCTCCTCGAGTCCACGCTGGGGGAAAACCCCTTTCGGGTAAAAGCAACGCAGGGGGGGGGGGGCACTCGTGAATAGGGGCCCAGGAGCGCTAATCTCTCCTCGCCGAAGCGAGTGGCCGCGGCGAGCCGCGGCCCTTGCCATCGCCCCTGCGCCCGCTCGCTGCACCGACGCTGGGACGGGGGGGGGGGGGGTCCGAAAGGGCTCCTTGGCCAAAAATCAGCGCGCACTTTTCTCAGCCTTTAGTGCCTTTTTTTCGCGTAAGAGGATCTTCCACTGCGGGCCATGATGTTTTCGCGCTGGAGAGAAGCGCCGATTTCGGCGCCTCGACCCGGCAGTAAGGAGTTAACACGTGGGCAAGGGCGGCGAGCAGCAGACGGAGCCGTTCACTGTCTGTTGTGATCCTGAAGCGCTCTTCATCGTTCTTTTTCTCCTCTCATATTTCCTTCTTTCCTCTCCCCCCTCTTCTTGTCCTTTTCTGCTGCTTCTTCTTCTTCTCTTTCATCAAAGAAGGATTTCTTTCTCCGTGTTCCCCTTGTGATTCTTTCTTGTGTCCGTGCAATCATCAATCAATCCCCCTTGCGCTCCGCCGCGATGCGTGCCGGCGAGGCAACGCGGCCCGCCCGTCCCACCCCGGCGCAGATCCACGCGATGCGCACAGATCATGCGCGTCAGAAAGGTGCACCGACCGTGACCGAACATCCGTCCGATGCACCACCGGACGGCGCGACCATAGGACTCGCACTGAAAGGCGGAGGCAACCACGCGCTCGTGGCAGCCATCGGAGTCCTTCGTGGCTTTGCGGCGCAGGAGCTCGACGACGGATGCTCGCCATTGGACGCCCTCGATTACATATCGAGCAACAGTGGAGGTGGCTGGGCCAACTTTCCGTATATGTTCGCCGGTTTCGATCGACGCGAACCAGCGGACAGGCAGCACACGTCCAAAATGGTTCTGCTTGACATCCGGTGTGAAGGTGGTGTGCCAACACCACAGCCGGGCCCCCTTGAGATAACAACGGAAGATCTATGCAAGCTGTCTTCCTCGGGACTGAGCATTACGCTCACTTACAATCCCGGATGGGATGTGCTGTGCCCGGCGATTGCCTCGTCATGTTTTGGTCCACTGGTGAGGCCGCACCTCATCTGGAGGCGGTACATCTACAATAGCTACTTCAAGCCTCTCGGCATACCCCCGGGCAAGTACTTCACGACATGCGAGGCTGAGGCCGCTGACATTGTTAAACGTCACTCGCTACTCGAGATGCGGGACTTTATCTGGCCAAGGAGAGGGCCCTTGCCCATCGGCCACTTTGCGATGGTTGCGCCTAGCTCAGACTTCGTCCGATTCACAAACAAGGCGATCTCTGCCGGCAACTTCCTATGGGAGCACGCCGTGCCGACGAGCGGTGGTTTCAAGGGTGGATTCATAGGCTCAGATTGTGGTTCTGGGCAAGTCAATATGATAAAGCTCATCGAGGACGCACGGGAGGTGGGGGGTGATGGAATCACGACAGTCCCATTTACTGGTTCTCCTTTGGCCATCAGTACTGGCTACCAGTGGCAAAATACCTCGGGTGACGGATACATCATGCAACAATCGTCATGTTGCCCGCCCTCTAAAGCGTTAGTGTTCCCTCTACGGCCCTCGCCACCCGTATCGTGGCTGCGGCGTGGCCTAGCGTGCTGGCCAGGATCCTCCAGACGCTTTAGCGTAGAGTCCCTAGCAGCTGCATCGAGCATGGCAATGGAGACCTCAGTGGGGGGACTCAATGGATGTGAGAAGTTGTACCTGCAAGACTGGCTCAAATCACTAGCGTTGCAGTTCAATGCCGATGTCACACCGCGCGATGCTCCTGATGAGCGGATGGACTGGTGCAAGCTCGAGTTTGGCGATGGCGGCATCATCGACGCCCATGCAATCCTGCCGCTTGTGCAACGGCGAGTAAAGAACATCATCTCGGTAATCAGCCCAGATCCAGCGGGGAAATATGTGCCCGTTCGCGAGGCAGAGCTTGTCGAGCCAATCCCAGGGCTCACTCGCTACGCTGACATTTACAATTACGCGTGCAACGGTACAGAGCCGGCTGACAAACTCGACCGTTGGATCCTTGCCTTTGGGCCGCCCTTTGCCAGCCTTTTTGGTTGGATGAGCATGGAGCCAAATACCCTTCGATGGGCGTCCCAGCCTCTCAATACGGTGTTCAAATACGGTAGAGTGAAATTGGGCCAGCTGATGGACAAAATGAACAAGCTCTTCTTAGCAGGCTTGCCACTCATCGCCACCATTGATTTGGAGGTCCTTGATAATCCGTTTTGGGGCACTACGCCTTACTGTTGCCATCTGACTGTCATTTGCTACTACTTGCCTGACCGCTTTGGGGAGATGGTCGGTAGCTCACCCCTAAATAACATCAAATATGTTCCCGGTGCCAGTGACGTGCCCAACAGCGGACGTTTTTCACCTCCCTACGAGGACGTGCCAGAGCTCAAGATTGCCGGTGAAAACACGAGAGACGAGTGTGTTATGTTCTCAGGGCTCAAGCCCTACTTGAACGTCGCCGCGTACACTCCTGGCCAGATCAATCTGACGATTTTCTTGGGTACGTGGATGATTGATCAGGCATGGCGTCCGCTCTGCGTGGAAGGGGAGGTTGTCTTTGGTGGCTTGAAAGAGATGTTCGCCCCCAAATGCAAAGAGTAGTCCTTGCGAGCGAAGCTTGGGCTTGCTGCCAGAGTGTCTCGTCTTTGCAATCGCCTCCCAAACTTGTCTAGCGCCTTCAAACTGTGAGCGCCCTTTCCTTTCGGTTGCGTAAACGCGGAGTCTTAAAAGTTTACCGCGTTGCACGTTGTCTTTGGAATGGGGGCCCCTGGCCGAAGCAGCGCGCGCGCCGGCCTCTCCTCCCCCGGGATTCCGCGGCAGGCGCTGCGGCGGCGATCTTCGGCCAAAACAGATCTTCGGTGGACCCCGACTGGCGGGAGGAGGGTAACTGGCCCTCTCGGTTGTGCGGACGGACTCCCCCTACCCACAACAACAATTAAGTTTTTATAGTAACAGTAATACATATACATCAAAACTATTGTTATAGTTTGGCAAGGCGGCTTGCCTTCATTTGGTCTCCTTTCACTCAGGGTTTCTTCCCCTCTCCGTGGGGACTCTCACCCTACCATGAGCCCCCCCGCGAGCACCCCGAAGGAGAGGCCCAGGAGCACCACGTACGCGACGAGAACAGCGTCGCCTTGGCTCGGCATGAGGGCGCGCCCCGAGAGGGCCTGGTAGACGCCCACGCCGAGCACCGCGTGGCCCGTCCCCTTGTGCGCGACCCGCCACACGGCGCGGCGCGTGGTGCGGGCGGCGGGCGGGCCGCGCACGAGCGCGTTGAGCGGCTGCAGCAGGGCGAGGGCGAAGGCGACGGTCCCGAGCGTGTGATGGGATGGGTTTTTTGGGGACACTTTCCAAAAAAAAAATTGTACGTGCGCACTTGCGTCGCGCGGTTGACGATTTTGCTCGACGATTACAACACTTCTTCGATGTGCCCCTGCGGGGGGGTCCCAACTGCAGGACGCTGTGGCGATCTTTCGGGTGGAATCTGATGACGACGCTCCACGTCGCCCTCGGTGCCACAAAGCAGCCGATGCGAGACCAAAACAGGATCCTCGCGTGGGAGGCTGTCTGAGTGTGGAGGGAGGGGCGCTCCGGCTAGCGCAGTTAGAAAGCTAGTGAAGAGCTGGGTGGCATAAGGGGTGAAGGGTGCTTGCGCTTGCCGCGGCAGGGAGTCCTGTCTTGAATAAGCGCTAGTCCCGTTCCTTTGCCGCGCCGCGACACCGTAGCAGACGGTGGAGAAGGAGAGAGAGAGATGAAGAAGGGAGTCGGGCAGCAGGCCCGGGGCCTCCTCACACCGAGATGGCTGACTTGGAGCGACTGAGGCGACCGAGAGGCGTTCGAGGGAGGCGTGATAGGGCTCGTAGGCGGCCTCCGAGTCCGATGGTAATGGTGGCGGTGCCTCGAGGCAGGCGCGAGAAGAGGGGAGGAATCCTTCCAGAGGATTTTCCTTACCCTGGTGAGACTCGGGCTTGGACCTGCCTCCAACGGACTCCGGCGGCGATGGCGGAGATGATGGTGGGGGGACCGCAGAGAGATCAGGAGGAAAGGTGAGGGAGGGCATCACCTCCCACTGCGAGGGTGGTGGTGGATGTCCGTCCGGAGAGGAGAAAGGGGGCAGGGCAGGCATGGTGCCCGACTCTGCAAAGGTGGGGGTGACCCCCATTGAGACGTCCAGCGCGGGACGCACCGGATGAGATTCTACACCTGACGAATTGGGATGGCCCATAGGGCCTGAGGGCAATGAGGAAGGAGGCATGCCGGCGGCAGGCGCGGCTGGGGAGACGACTCCAGAGGTGCTGACGGGCTGAAGCCCGTCAGCAGAGGAAGGCGGGCAGGCGGGCTTGAGCGAGGGCGAGGACGGCGGCGAGAGCGACATCGAGCGAGCGGCGAGAGGCGAGGGTGAGTGTGAGGAGGGCTGTGATGGCAGGGGCTGGCGAGGGAAGGAGGGATTGTAGGGTATGAGTGTTACGAGAGCGAGAGCGACGAGAGCGAGAGCGACGGATGACGACTGACGACAGGACTACGGACAAAGACACCCAGGAAAACACTCCGACTCTCGCCCCACGACTTTCTCACATAACTCGACTGAAATCAAGCCCAAACACTCCGTCCAGACGACGATGGACGACGATCAGAAGGCGATCTGTCGGCGATCCCGTCTGGAAGGGGAATCGCACCAAAACGGAAACGAGGGGCAATCAATCCTGCCGCACAGGATTCCAAGAGACCTATTGAATAAGACGAAAGAAGTGCGATGTGCCTAAGGGGGAGATACGAAGAGGTCGCAAATTAAACCTGATTGCCCCCAGAAGCAGATAAAGAAACGCAGGGGAGATAGCAAATTAAACCTATTCGCGAGGCGCCTGGGAGGAAGAAAGGTGGGGAAACGGGAAACTTCCCTTCTCTTTCGAGAGAAAGAGAGAGGGCGCTCCACAACCCCCGATCCCATGCATCCAAGCGAAGCTATTGACCGTTGACCGAGAACGAGAACGAGAGAATTATAACGATAACGATAAATACCGAATGACGAAGAGAAGAGCGAAGCCTAACGAGTGTCGATTCGCGAATGCGACAACAGGGAGAGAGAGAACCGTCGCCCCTTCTCATGTGAAGAGGATCTCTACCTACGACTTTGTAAGTAAAGTAGTAGAAGAGAAAGAGAGGCACAGATGCACGGCCATCAGCCATCAGGAACAGCTGGCCGCGGTGGGCCAGGGGCCAGGGCGAACGAAGACAGCCGATGCCATATGCCAGCTGGCCATGGCAGCAGCAGCAGGTGGGTAGTTCCTTCCTCCCATCAGGCAAGGAGTAGAGAGAGGGGGAGGGGCGGGCTCGTGCCACCCACGGGTCAACTCAGCATAAACTATAAACTTGAACTTATACATTAACTATAAACTTGAACTTGAACTTATAGGTTGGAGTAATTTAAATTTACAATTTACTCTTTTCTTTAAGCTGTCACGAGTGCAACAACGCGCATCCCGGTCTTTGGACTATGTCCTGTGGTGCTATTCCAGAACATGTTCAAAGACCTGTGGTGCTAAGCCGTTGGCCAGTCACGTGAGGCACGTGCGCGGTAACACAACCCGCGATTACGTTGTCGGTGAAAACGATGCTTGTCACATAAAGAGAGCTCAAGCAGCGATGTCCGATGTTCCTTAGATCTGCTTTGAATCTTTCATGTCCCCAGGCTGTGCTAGCCAGGAGGTGGAGGAAACGAGTCGCGAGAGCGATGCATGATTGCAAGATGCATGATGCACCTATCAAGTGCAAGGTGGCCGCAACGTGCTAAGCAAAAGAGCAGAGGAGCACTGACTTCACACGACATGCCACAGCCATGTCGAACCAAATGAGCAGATGCTCAGAAGCTCACTGCCACATCACATGTACATCTCGAGAATTGTGAGCTCAAAGAGGGAGATACTCTTGACCCGCAAGCCTCGCCAGCAAGAATACATTTGGAACTCCCAGTCAGGAACCCTACATGAGCTGCCTCTCCAACTCAGCAAGCTGGGCATCGAAGTCTGAGCCATAAATGCGGCTGCCTTGGCGAAGCATGCCATCGACGGGGCGCAGAAGGGCCTTCATCTCGGCCTCCTGAAGTCGTCGGGTGAGAAGAGAGTATGTTGATGAGAGATGGTCGGGTAGCGACGTGGGCCATCGAGGGCTACTTCCTGTGCATGGGCCATTGTGGGGCACTGCCAGGGCATGCAGCGCTGCGCACGCTGAGGGGAACAACGCACCTGCTCCTGCAGCGCTTTCATGTTGGCCTTGAGACGGTGCTGGACTTTCCTGCACTGCAGGATGAGCGTGCGCTGAGCGTCGAGGTCCTTCTCAGCTGAGGCCCTGAGCACTGCAGCGCGGAGGAGGCTGATCTCGTCTGCGAGGCCCATCTCCTGCACGATGCGGGCCGAGCCTGCAGCCTCCGTCTGATAGCCGAGCGAGTCGAAGCGCATCTGCGTAAGCGCGCGTGTCGGCGGTCGGATCGCGCCGGCTCCCACGCTGAACGCCGAGGCGGACGTGAAGGCGGCGAGCACGCAAGTGAGGGAGAGCATCCTGGTGGCCGAGTGTGAGGGGATAGCAGAGGCGATGTGAAGAAGGAGAGAGAGAGGCCAGGATGGGGAGAGAAAGAAGAGCGGGAGGGTAAGTGAGAGAGGAGGGACGAGACGCCCCCCCCGCCGCCCGCCTCGCCCCCCCCCCCCCCCCCCCTCCCCTCCCCCCCCCCGCCCCAGCCCCCTTGTTTCCTGCAGCGCCCCGCGCCGTCCACCCACTACTTTTACTCCTACCTCCCCCCCCTCTCCCTCTTTCCTCTCCCCACCCCCTCCTCTCTCCCTCGGGGAGTTGAGGGCGGCAGGGTATCCCTACTCTACTCTGGTCGAACACAGGATCTCTCTTGGAGATCTAGCCTCCCACTCGGAGCAGAGGAAACGCGCAGCCAGCTTCCCCCCCTCCCCCCCCCCCACACCGTGAGAAAGAGAGAGAAAAAGAGAGATCACCAAGCCGCTGGAAGAAGGCGAGAAGAGGCTGCCTCTCCTCTCTCTCTCCGACAACGCCTTCGATCCGCCCCCCCCCCCCCCCGGCCCGCCCCCCCCCCCCGCGCGGAGCCAACTGCTGTGCCGGGCCCCAACTCGTTCGTTCTGTTCTCTGCTCATCCGATCGAAGGAAGGCGTTAGAACTTATAGCGTCGTAGGACAATTTGTTGGCTGGCATTCCTAGCCACTTATAAAGTACACCGGACGAGCCATGCGCCAACCGCGCACACACCCCCATCGCGGGGGAGGGGCTCCGTTGCCGTCGAAGGGCTACGGTCCCTCAGCACTAAGGTTATACTAACACAACAATAGAACTCTGACGGAAGGCCCGTGCGGCCCCGCCTGTGGATCTGTGGATGCTATTCTGAAATGGTGGGGGGTCCCTTCTGGTAGACCCATCCGTTTCTCTACAACAAAACCTCATCGGACTGACTGTCCAGCCCTGTGGGACGCTAGGGTAGGAAGTGGAGCTGCGCGCGCGCGCCCGGGAGGCGAGAGAGCGGGACCACGCCGTGGCTCGCTCGCCTCGGGCTGCGGCGAGTCCAGGGGGAAGGGGCAGGGGGTGGGAAGGGCCGGGGGGGGGGGGGGATACGGGAGGGGCAAGGGAAGAGGGGCGGGGGGCGATCGATGCCGCCGCCGCGCGATGTGCTGTGCTCGGAGCTGGTGGCGGAGGGGCTGGGCGAGTACGCCGAGCCCATCTGCGCACGGATCGACCAGCTCGACCGGCTGCGCGATGACCGCGCGCTCACCGCGCTGCTCAAAGAGATGGGCGTCCTTAAGCTGGGCCACCGGCAGCGTGCCGCCGCACTCATCCGCCGACTCGCGAGCGAGCACGCGCGACACGAAGTCGAGGCAGGAGCTGGTCCGGCAATTGGGCAGGCAACAACCTCGGCGGCTCCCAACGATCGCGTGACCGCTGGTGAAGCGACCGCCATCGGCGTGGTGGACGACTTCTGGAACTCGATAGCCGCATCGAGCTTGGAGGCCACGTCGGCTGGGACTTTGGACACCTGCGACCCACGCTTTGCCATGAGCGAGGAATGCGCTACTAGTGGGGCAGGCGTGCATGTGATAAAGGGGCAGGGCAAAGAGTCCCTTCTGCCTTCAGCGGCCGTCGCTATGGTGAGCGGCGAAGTGGTTGGGGAGAGCCATGATCCAGACGCGACCATGCAGCAGCACCTTAGGGTCCCGACCGAGCGTGAACGTTCCGAATACGAGGGCGTCATTCGAGAGGATCGCGCTGAGATTTGCAAGCAGCGAGGCAACGCGGCGTTTGAGCGCCGAGACTTGGCAGCAGCCGTCCGGTGGTATGAGAGGGCTCTCGAGGCGCGACCCGGTGACGCGAGCGCCACCAATAACCTGGCAGCATGCAGCATAATGGCGACGCCACCGCGTCCCGCCGAGGCGTTGGCCCGGCTGCGGCCATTACTGACGTCAGATGCTGCATGTGATATCACCGCGAGCAAGGCCAGGGTCCGCGCCGGGAGGGCTTGCGTGATGCTGGGGAGGTTGCAGGAGGCAATGTCGCACTTTGACGCTGCGCTCGCGATCGACAAGCGCTTAGCAGCAGAGGCGAGGGGGGGCGCCGTGTGTGACGAGCCGAGATGGGCTCCGCCTGTCGACGCAGTAGCATCGGCGGCAGGCGCCTTTGAGCTGAAGCGGCTAGGAGGTCCCGCCGCCCCACCCGACGTGTCGGTGGCGAGGGAAGGCCGCTCTAAGGCGAGCAAGTTATTGAGCCATGTGGCGCGTGCGCGCTCTCTCGCGGAGCAAGGACGGGTGGACGAGGCCCTCTACCTAGCTCGCAGCGTCGCGCGCGATTGCACACACAGTGCCCTCGGACCCATGCTGATACTATCAATCCTGGAGGGCGCTGGCAGGCTATGGGACGCCCAGCGGGAGGCCGAGGAGGCGATTGAGTCAGTGCAGCAACATGTGGGCGACGGCGACAACATGGACGTTTGCGCGCTACGGATTGCGCACGCGCGCCTTCTCTCCCTGCGCGGGCGCGTAGACGAGGGGGAGGCAGCCCTAGCCCAGCTTGTCGCGCAGCACCCGGACCATGCCTCCGCTGCGGCACAGTTGCGCGGCCTTCGATCCGCACTCGCGGCGAAGCGTCGCGGCAATGGCGCGTACTCCTCTGGCAACTACGAGGCTGCGGCGGCAGCGTATTCTGAGGGCCTGGCCGCGGACGAGGCCGGCTTCCTTCGGGTTTTGCTGCTGGGAAATCGCGCGCAAGCTCGGTTGCAGGCTGGGCGCCACGCTGAGGCGTTGCACGACGTCGATTTAGCGCTCAAGCTCGAGCCCTCGTCCGTGAAGCTGCTCCTGCGTCGTGCGGCTTGTCTTCTCCCCCTTGGCCGCGTGGAGCAGGCGCGCTCCGCCTTTGCCAAGGCGCTAGCGGAGGATAGGGACTGTGAGGCTGCTGCCTCGGGGGTGCGCGAGTGCGACGAGCGGCTGCGCCGCTGTAGCCGCGCAGGGCGCGAGGCTCGGTCTGCGGATGCTGCGGAAGCAGTGGAAGAGGCGTTTGATCCGTACGCGGTGCTCGACCTCCCCCAAAATGCTAGCGCCGCGCAGATCAAGCAGGCGTTCCGCAAGGCTGCCCTGCGCTGGCACCCAGACAAGTTCGCCGCCAAGCAGGGCGTCGACGACGCGCAGCGCGCAGAGGCTGAAGAGCGCTTCCGCGAGATCAACACGGCTCATGACGTGCTCAGCGACCCAGTCCAAAAACGCCAATACGACCTGGGCGGTGGTTTGGGACGTGGGGCGCACAGGGCGCCTGCCTATTCCACAGCCGCGTGAGTCGAGGTGCAGAGCTCACACGTTGCGGACGCCGACCCCTCAGACACGAGTTCATCGAGGATCTGAACACAGGCATTCTTCGGGGACAAGGATTGTGTCTATTAGTACGAGTAATCCTCAGAACACCAAGCAACTACGGTGGTAGGTCTCTCATAGGTAAGGAGGAGCGAGACGAGACCATTGTCAGTCCCCTCACCACGCAACCCCCACGGCTCTGTGGTACAGGTGGTGGGTCTCTGTCCCGCCTCCTGTTGTGGGGTTGCTAACTTGAATCTTGGGCTCCGCTTGGGCGGTATAGCTTAGCGCCGCGAGCGTGTTGCCAGAGCAATCGCAGTGCGGGAGCGCGGAAAATATTTTTAGCCGGGTTCTGCGTAGTCGAATAGCGTCGAAAATGGGTAGTTTTGGGTGTGAATGTGAGTGTCGGCGTGACCGAGGTCGAGGTCACCGCAGTGTGGGAGCCCGGCCAAGCGGCTTCCCCTACGGGTATCTAGGGACAACTAGGTTTATACTTAGTTCGCATGGGGGAGGCGCCCCGTGCCCTCTCTCCTGGGCTCCAACTCCCCTCCGGGAGGCCGTAGGACAACCTTAGACTCTTCCGTGCTAGTATTATCTCTAAAGAGCAAGTCGGCTTTGTGCCTAGATGCATGAGGCGGCTTGGCGGCTTGCCTTCATTTGGTCTCCTTTCCCTTCCAGTCTCACCCTACCATGAGCCCCCCCCGCGAGCACCCCGAAGGAGAGGCCCAGGAGCACCACGTACGCGACGAGAACAGCATCGCCTTGGCTCGGCATGAGGGCGCGCCCCGAGAGGGTCTCCTTCGACAACGCCTGTGCCATCCACAACGCCTGGGGAGCCTACTCGCCGGGGGATGGGGTAGAGGGGCTGTGGATGGGAAGGGGGGGGGTGCCTCTCTCTCTCCGCGCGCCCGCCCCCAAAAATATCTGACGAGCAAGGTTGCTCTCCGGCGGGGGCGTCTCGTCCGCTCTTTCGCGGAGACACGCCCTTCAAGAGGTGTTTCCCTGTTTACTCATTATTACCTTGTAAGCTTCCTGATCCTTTCAAGACAAGTGTGAGGAGAGGTCCTGCATGCGGCTGCGCGGAGGCCGCTGGAATTTTCATCGAGGGGGGGGGGGGGGGGCACTAGTAACCATGCATCCCCTTGCTCGCAGGAGCGCCCTCATGGTGAGCTCGGCCCGGTGTCCTAGGACCGAGCTTTTTTGTATTTGATGTTGCTGGACAAAGAGGGAGAGCAGGGGCGCAGGGACAGGGCGCAGGGGCAGGAGGGGTACCTGTGACGCGGCCGAGACTGGGGCCGCCCCCGCGCCTTCACGCTCCCTCGCCCTCCCACCCCTAGGATTGGGACTCCCTCGTGGTGGCCCCGCATCGCGTATTTGGAAACGAGGGGTACCAAATGAAGGCAAACGACCTTGATCGGAGAAGCTACGCATCTTTTAAAGCTTGTGCAAGCGTATTTGGACGACTCTGAAGAGGAGGGCCTTGCCCTAGCGATAGACTGGGAGAAAGCGTTCGACAGAGTCGGTTGGGACTATTACCATAAGGCGATTCAGGCGTTAGGTTTCGGACCCGGTTACTCTAGATGGCTAACTAAGGCTGTTGACAAACGTAGACTCACTCCCAACCCGATGGATCAAGGCCAACGGCAGGCGTAGCAACCCCTTCACAATTCACTGTGGCATGCCCCAAGGATTTTGCTGTTACTATAATTGTTGGCTCGTTTAAGGTAAAGGTAATAAACCGGCATGACTTCGACTTCTCGTTCTGCAGTCCGCGCACAAGGAGAAGGCCACAGTGTGAGAAAAAGTCCCGCTGGGGGACAATAAGAAAAAACTGGGCTCAAGCGGACAAGTCCCCGGCACCCGGGGAGACAGCCGCGAGAGGCGAGGCGGGAGAGGAGAATTCTCTCGGGGGAGGATTAGAGAGGGTGAGGGCCCCGCGAAACAACTGTAATGCAGCGACCGGGAAACATAAGTTCTCTGTCGTTCACCGACAAGTGATTTGACAACTCTACGATAGATCGATTTATTTATCATAAACATATCATTAAATTATGTTACGAATGGTGCCCCCAGCGCCCTTTCAAACATGCCACACACACTAGAAATCAGGCTCTAGACGCGCACATATGGACTGCCTGCGCGTCGCCATGCGGCGCACAGACAGTCCATACACATATCTTACGAATACACACGCGCACTGCCCCCCCAATTCGACCCCTTCGAGCCCTGTAGCCGATCTGCTGACCGGCCGCGCCTGCCGAGAGAGACGTCAACTCTGACTTTTCAGCCAGGGAAGCTTGCTGCGAGGCGGGTGTGGGCTGGGGCGGGGTCAGGTGCTGGGTATGGCACACCCAGGCCAAGGCCGGGCGGGGGGCTCGCGCTGCGCGCGCGCTGCTCGCACCTGGCTTCTGGCGCTCGTCTGCGCGCTGCGAAGGGGGGGGAGTGCGAGAACGACCTGGAGGTGAGCGCGGCGAGCGTGAAGGGGCACATCGCGGCAGGCAGCGTGGGGGGGGCTTACCACTGGTGTTGGCCGCGCGAGTACACCCCTGTGGCAAGCTGGGCTGCCAGAGAGGAGTGGGGGAAGGGGGGGGGAGGGGAGCGGCGCGCGGCGGGCCTCCGCGGCCGCTGCAGCGGCTAAGTCCCCGGCACCCGGGGAGATAGCCGCTGGAGCGAGCCCTTATTGTCACCTTTCGGCACCAGAACCTCACACTGTGGCATCCGGAGAGAGCGGGCAAGCTCTACGGCAACGTCGAAGACCTGCTGGCGATCTGTGGTGGGCGCAGCTACATATTCTTCCTGGATGCGGCCGTGGTCGACCGATTCGCCCAGGACAGCTCACTCCTCGGCTACCTTCGCGAAGAGGCGGACTTGGCAACAGCGGCTGGTGGCAAGCTACGGAGCGCGATCTTGGCCGGCTTTAGCTCCCCGCACGTAATGGCCGCGGTGCGCGCTCTTGCCATTATCTCTGACGCCTGGGTGTGGCCTACTCTCACTGCCGTGAAGCCAGGGGATGACAAGCACCCTAGTGAGTGACCGGGCTAAAGATTCGTCCAAAACATTCTCCGGTCCCAAGATATCTCGTGGGGGATCTCTCCGCGCTCCGCGAGGGAAAGGACGCGATCTCGCTCCGAGATTGGCCTCGCGCCCTCCCACGCTGCCCCGCCGTGCCCTCGGTCCCTCGCCCCCCCCCCCGCGGCAGGTTCTTTCCCTCGGCGTGCCGTCCGTCGCCTCCGGCCCTCTTTTCTTACCTTCTCTCGATGTCATCAAATGTTCCATGACCGTCTGTTGTCTTCTCTCGTCTATCGGTCATAGCTCCCCAACGAGATCTGCCCTCGTTGTGTCGGCCTCCCCTCTGTCGCATGTCTGCGCGTTGCTGAGTTGCCCTGGTGCCGACGCCTGGCCGTCCGTCCAGGTGTGGTTAGTTTTCGCCCCGTTTGGATTAGTTTGTGTGGCTCTGTGCCCTCGAGCTTTTTGTAGCAACTTCGGCGAGGCCCACCGTGTTCCCAAGCGAGTCCCCCCGAGTTCCCGAGTCTATACCCCGAGTCAACGAGTCAATACAAGTCAAGCACGCGCCTGAGCCACCCCCAGTCCCCAGTCGCCTGCCACCACCTCCCACAAGCCACAAGCCTCCTTCCACACTTCCGCGCCCTCCGTGCGTCGTACGTCGTGCGTCGATCACCATGCCCGTAGTCACCCCCGAGGAAAGCTCCATGAGCTCCCCGCAAGAACCGCATTCCGCGCTAGCTGCCGGCGCGCCCTCGCAGGCCATCTCCAAGAGTGAGATGAGCCTTGCTCTGACAAAGGCCCTCAGCCAGGAGCTTTTTCTTGGGCTTCGGAGAACGGTCAAAAAATGCAGCCCCCCCGCATTTTAGTAATTATTAAACACTGTTTGACCGCCCTACCTCCTCGGTCCTCGGCCGACTCGTCGTCTTCGGCGTGCACAAGTGCACAGTCCGCCTCGTCGTCCGAAGGGAGCTGCACCCGCTCCTCATCGTCCGTGTCCACTTCCATGCCCTGCGTTGCGTCGCCAGCCGGCGCCATCGCGCCTGCGCCCGCTCGCTTCACCGACGCTGGGGCCAAGGCCAAGGGATCAAGGGACCGTAGTGGGGGGGGCGAGAAGCGAGAAGGGGGGGGGGGTCGAAAGGCCGAAAGGCGAAAGGCGAAAGGGCTCCTCGGCCAAAATCAGCGCGCACTTTGCTCTTTGCTCTTTGCTCAGCCTTTAGTGCCTTTCTTTTGCGTAAGAGGCTCTTCCACTATGGGCCATGGTGCAAACGCGCTGGAGAGAAGCGCCGATTTCGGCGCTTCTACCCGGCAGTAAGGAGTTAAAGAGGAGTTGGCCCGTTGTCGCGAATCCAGGACAACCAAGGATGTGAAACAGCAAGATTCTAAGATTCTAACCGACAGAGAGTACTTTAAAGATACTAGAAGCAGGAAACGGAGGAGACCCCCCCCCCCCCTTCAACTTCCATCTCATAATAACTGAACTCTTTCCTTCTCTCCGGTAAAGTAGAACCTCTCCTCAACTCCTAAGCTTCTCCTGTAGTCGCCCCCTCCCCTGTGGTCTCTGCTTCTCTTTTCCCCTAGAGTCCTCTATAACTTCACACTTCTTCGGCTCCCTTCTGTCTAATTCTCCAATCTCAAACCTTGTTCAGCTCTCTCTCACCCTTTTCAAATAAAAAGGGAGACGAGAGAGACGGACAGAGAGGGCGAGCGAGCGAGAGAGAGAGCAGAGGAGAGAGAGCGGAGAGGGAGGGAGAGAGAGGGGGAGGGAGGGAGGGAGAGAGAGAGAGAGAGCAGCGCAGCGCACCCCCCCACCCGGTTCCCCTTCCCCCCCGGCCCCAACCGACCAACGAGCATTGCCCCCCTCCTCCACTCACTCCCCAGCCCTCGCACTGCCACTCCACCCCCTGTCGACCCATTCCCCTCCCCCTTCCCCCCCTTCCTTCACGATGTGCTCCTCCAGTACGGCCTCGGTTGCCTCGGCACTCCTCTCGCTGCCGCCGCCTGACGCGGATGACAAGGCGAAAGCAGTCCGTACGCTCTACGGGGTGCAGCCGCCGCTCCGGAGGCCAGGCCAATCGCCGCGCGTCCGGCAGGTTACGCGTGAGGTGGCTGCACGAGCGTCGCCCACCCTCGTACCCATACCACCGCACGCTGGCGCCGTCCGGCCCGACACGGTCCCCACACCGCCACCCAGCACACCGCCCGTCGCGAGGCAGCTTGCCAAGCGGCCGGCCACGGTCCACCTCGACCGGCCGTCCCTCAACCTGGCCCATCGTCCCAGCTCGCTGCACGTCGAAGAGGGTGATGCGACCAGCCAGTCGGCAAGGGGGGGCAGGGCATGGAGCCCGCTCGCCGTCAATACTGGTGCCCGGCACACAATCAGCGCAGGTGACACCATCTTTTCACGTCCGTCGCTGCGCGACGAGTACACCCCAGAGGAGCCAACGCTATTCCTGGCCTCTCCACGAAGCGTAGCGACGAGCCGGAACGACAGCGTCGAGCCGTTCCATAGAATATCCAAGCTGCAGAAGTCCATGCCTTGGCAGCTTCCAAAGTGCGTCGCTGATGATGCCAAAGCCAACGCGGCCGTCTGGTCTCTGAACAACGAGGAGACCTCGTCGATCATAAGAGATATGCGTCGGGGGCGCGCGCAAAGCGCGATGACGCTCAGTACGCGGCCGTCGGCCGAGGTTGCCATTAAGCGCACGCTGCGCCAAATGGCCTCGCCCTTGACCCCTGCGGTCCCCAAGGCCGTTGAAGGCGCCCCACGCGACGAGTACGTTGAGGAAGATGGGATTTATGTGGGACTGCAACCTCACGGTGCAGGCTCTAAGGACACGGTCGGCTCAACATTACAGGAGAAGGCAAAGATCGACCTTCCTCACGTGGAAGACCTTGAGTGGCCAGCGACGCCGACATTGTCGCGGGCGGAATCGGTATCGCTACCTGCGGCAGAGACGTCGGCGGCGAGCTCACGGACCTCTACTCGGCCGGGGAGTTCTCGACTTGACGCTTCGCGATTTCATCGCCCGGAATCCGGTAGCTCGCTCCCAAGCACCCGACCGGGAAGCTCTCGACTGTCAGCACCGAGGCCATGGAGCAGCTCCGACACTGGCGAGATTGACCTGACACAGCCACAAAACGAGTACGAAGAGATACGCCGGCTCCTCAAGCAGAATCAGTTTATTCGCAGCGAGCTCGCGCGTTATGGGGTGGAGCAGGCGACCGACAACGACTTTGTCGACGGCTCGGGTCGCACACGGCCCGCCCAGGTGCAGAAACCCAAACCAGCAACCCCACGTATCATCTCCAACCCCTCCCAGCTGATTGAGCAGCAGCTGCGCATGCTGCGCGCGACGGGCGCGGTGGACGACGAGCCGCCATGGTATGTGGAAGACACGCGATCGGCGTCCCCACCATCCGCTATGGTCCTGCCGCCGATGCTATCGCGGGCGCGCTCTTCCATGTCTGAAGATTCAACTGAGGAGCCCGATGGGGGCGACGACAGTACGGTCGGGTCACTAGGGAAGGTGCAGCTAGCCGGCAGGCCCGACGATGGTGAGGAGAGTGAAAGCGTATCCATTGATGAAGGCCGGGCTCCTGCACCTGCCGCAGCAATCGTCGAGGATGAAGATCCCGCGTCGCCTGCGCAGCCCGCCCTCCGCGAGCAATTGCCCGGCCTTGCCGATTCCTTCTTGTGTATGAGCACAGAGCCGAGCGTCGCAGCGGGAGATGAACTGAAACCACCCCTTCCGAACGCACGCAAACGCCACACTCCCGTCTCTTCCATAACTTCGTCCGCCGCCCGTACAGAGGAGGCGCCTAAAAGCGTTGAACAGTATATGGAGGATTTTGCAGCTGAGGATGTCACTGCGCTCCAAGAGGCCGCCAATACGATGCGGGCACAGCTACAGCAGACGCGCGCGGAGGCGACCGCAAAAGAGACCGAGTTGCGCAAGCTAAGCGACCAGCTCAAGGGGCTGCTGGCGGACGCCAAGGCCAACCCACAACACAAGAACCCCTCTCCAGACGTTCGCTCCGCAGTTGATCGGCTCGCCGAGCTGGAGCGCTTGCTAGCGGAATCGGAGGAGGCGAATGCGCAAGCAGACGACGCGCACGCGACGCTCCAACTAATGCTGCGCCGAGCGCAAGAAGAGAACCCCGAACGCGAGCGGGAGGTCCTGCTCATGCAGCTCAACATGGTAGAGACGGATCAGATCAGGGACACACTGAGCAAGCGGCAGGGCTTCGCGGACGAGATGTGTGCACAGGCAAGGCAGTCCGTCAAGGATATGCAGAAGGCTTTAGCGGAACAGCGCTCACGTAACCTCGAGCGCAAGGCTGAGATGCACGCGCGCGTGCGCGAGCGCGAGCGCGCACGCGCCGAGTTGGCCTCCTTCAGCGTCGGCGGCGGACGCCGGCGCGCTGCGTCAGGCGTAGGCGGCCTATGGCGTCCCACGCCGGATGGCAGCAGCCCTCCCCATTCGAGTGCGTCGCAGCGGACGCGTACACACGCACGCAAGGTCGTTTCGATGGAGATACTTTGGGAGCGGCTGTGCGCGCTGACGGGGGTGAGCAACACGCAGGAGATGATCCAGTTCTGGGAAGAATCGCTTCGAGCCAAGGCCACGCTCAAGGAAGCAGAACGATCACGCCAAGCCGCACTGGAGGCGCTGCAGCGTGATGCAAAGTATCATCGCACGTACCTGGCTTCCTTGCAGCGCATCGCGGATGAAGAGAATACCACCACCGCTATCGACACGCATTGGAAGGAAGTGGAGCTCGAGGCCAATCAGAGAGAGCGGCAGATGCACAACATGGCGCGCCGTCTCAGCGAAATCGAATCGCTGTGCGAGGGCGCCATTTCGCAGCTCCTCGGCATCTCAGAGAGGCTCCAAAAGAAGTGGCTTATGGACAAAGCGCCGTCCATCCTGCGCAACCTTGTGCAAAAGTCCCAAGCGCGGATGGACTTGCTCTCTGAGCAAATCAAGGAGCTCGCGACCCCGCGCGACCAAGCCTCGCTCGCCACAGCGGTGCGCAAGGCGCAATTCAACGCGGAGGCCGCTGCAAGCACCGCAGAGAAGCTCCAGGCAAATAAGGGGGAGTCATCGACGGATGGCGCTTCGACGGCTGCCATGGGGGAAGTGGCGGCGGCAGCGGCGGCTGTTGCCGCATCTAGTATGAGCACCGGCGTCGACGACGCGCAGACTGCGGCCCACACCTCCGTCGACGGCCCCAATCCTTCCGGCAACGGGACGGAGAAACCTGGCGATGTGGCAGCGGACGGGGTCGAGGGGACTTCTACAAAGACGAAGGAGGCTAAAGCCAAGGCAAAGAGCAAGTCGGTGGATATCGCGGAGCTCGCTCAAGACATGATCGCCGAGACACAAGCTATGTGGTCGACGCAATTATGCACCAATGTTGAGAGGCTACTGGCCGTTCTCTTAGAGATTTGGCGCGCCCCGGTGATGGACAAGGTGGCCGCTCGCCCTGAGCGCCCGATTCACTTGCAATCAGAGAAGTGCCTCTCGCTCAACGTTCGGACGAAGACGACGGAGGAGATTGAGCGCTCACTCGGTATCAATGGCGATGAGGACACTTCGGTTTGGGATCGAGCGAGCGCCTTGGATCTCGCCGCCCAGCGGGCTTCGTTCAAAAAGGATGTCCCGGCAGTCCCAGCAGCCTTTACGGAAGGCAGAGGGGGCGAGTATCTCGTTGCCGATGGCCTTGGGTCATTCCGGCCGGGCGTGGTGGACGTCCTCACCCGCGAGGAGATCAAAAGAAGGGCGAGCGCAGCTGTACGCCGAGCTTTACCACATGTGGACGCATCTTCTGCAGCAAGCTCGTCGACACCACCCGGGGCTTCAGCAAGCGATGGCTCTACAACCGTAAAAGATGGGAACAAGGACCCGTCGACAGCGGACAATCGCCGGGAGACGTCGACTCCCACGGCTGTCACCCAATCGGAGAGCAGCCAGACGACGGACAAGCCAGCGATAGCGAAGAAGCGTGTGACTATCGTCGAACCGAGCGACGGGGCAACTAAGAAGAGAACTCCAAGGCGAAAGGGCCCCACCCAACCATTCGTCTTTGACGACAAGGAGTGATGGTGTTCTCGACCTCGACTTTGCTCCTCAGGTCGTTGCGATTCATCTAGCTCACAGTGAATCCTTGTTCCCACCATACGAGTACTCCATTCGACACGCTCGCTCGTTTCACGTCTATCGCCGACTTGCAATGCCTAGCCGCATTTCAGCGGCACTACCTTGATGCACATCTTCTTTCGGGCTATCCCCGTGTGGTTGTCTCGAGTCTCCAAGTGCCAACACACCCCTCGGCATGCACTGTGATATTGGTGCTTCGGACTGCCAACTTGCACTTATGACTTGCTGTCACGATCCAAGCACCTCGGTCGCCAACCGTTTTTTCTACTTCCACGGGCTGCAGGCCAAGCTCGTTGAGGTTAAGGCTCTTCTGCTGCATTATTGCCATGTTTGGGGATGAGAGCCGAAGCATGCTTCTTTGATCTCCCTTTAGCTTGCTGTGCCTCCTCTGCACGATAAGCACACACCACTGTTGACTTTACCGACCAGTAGCTACTCGGCTCGTGAATTGTGTACAACGTCATTCTCTTTCCATACTCGTAGAAAAATATTGTGCTATAGTTTCAAAAACAAGTCGCACACGTATTACTATTGTAATAGACTATTAGCTATTAGCATTTTTATACTACCTCCGTTCCAAAACTGAGATGTCAGAGAGCCTTTGGGAAGCAAGGGCGGCGCCTGGAGAAGGATAGGCACGCCACAGAAGGCTAGGCTATGGACAGGGTACATGCTGGCTTAATGAGGTACCTTAGTTGAGGATGTTAACAAGATCTAAAGCTACTTACGACGTGTCAAAAAAATGGCCTCTATTCACTGTCAGAAACAACGTCACGACGATGCGGGAGGGCGTAATCATTCCCACCCTCTGCCTCCACAATGGACAACAACACACGAGACTTGGTATCAAACAAAGCATTCAACTTCTCTGGAGGGTAAGCACGAAAAGATTCGAGGCACTGTTGAGTAAAGCGGTCCGAATTGAAGTCGCGACGCTTCGGGAGACGCGAGTCGATCGACTTGAAGAATCCCAGGTCGCAAGCGTTGGTGTCCGGGGAGTTGGGCACTTGCCGAAGGAAAACAATGTCGGGACCGTGTTGCTTGCCGCGGAGCCGCGGAGCCTTGAGCACGTCTTGGAGCCGCTTCTCCATGGTGTCATTCTTGTCCTTGCTCTTGCTCTTGTGGGGTGTGGCGTTATCCATCTGGACGGTGATGGTCTTGGCGTTCTTTAGCTTGTCCCGAATGGCGGGGATCACTAGGTTGCGCATCATGGACTCGAACTTATTGGCGTCCATGGCCACGTCGATCGTGCGCATCTCGCCCTTCTTCAAACCTGTGCGCCTGTCACCACGCCTCGCGGGTACTTGCTCGCAAACTCTCCAGGCACCGACAAGGCCGTCAAAGTTGTGGCGGGCGTCAGGCCGGGCAATGGCGCACAACAGCATCACCTTACCGATGAAGCGTTTCGAGCACAACCGTTGCTTGGGCTTCTCGGCGCCGGGGGGCAACTTCAGCTTGCCTGTGTGCGTATAGACATAAAACCACTTCTCGTCCAAGTCTACGTGCTCCACCCAAGGGTTCCCTACGTTGTTCTGAGCCCACTCATACCGAGCCTCTCGCATCGCGTCGCTCAGAGCGGGTCGTGTCGACTTACCCACGATGCGCCACTTGTTCCTCTTCATGTGTCGACACACTGTGGCTCGAGGAAGCCCCAGAGCCTCCTCAATCTCGGCGAATGTCATGTCGTAGGCGTTCTCGCGAAGGGTGTTCTCTAGCTCCTCTGCCTCCTCTTCGCCAATGCGCATGGGCCTGCCGCCTGTGCCCTTGCGCGAGCTGGGCAGCTTGCCCTCCTCCGCGAGACGCGCCGCAACCTTCGCGGGGTATCGGGCGCCCACATCATACTTTGAGCAAAGCTCAGAGAGGGCTCCACGCCATTCTGCGCTATTCTTCCGCCCAGGCAGCCGCTCGTACGCCACCGCAATGGCCGTCTGGCGGTTTGGCGTCAAGCTGCATCGGCGCTTGGTTGGGCGACGGTGCTCATCGTCGCTCCCAGCCGCTTCAGGCGTGCTGGGAGGGGAAGGGTCGTCGGTGGGTGAGCTCCTCTTCTTGCGCCCCCTGCCTTGCCACTCGTACTCGCCGCCAGTGCGAGCGCCGTGCTGCGGCGGCTCCGCCACCTTCAGCCGCGCCATGGGCCGCGAGGCACGAGGCACGGGCTTTCGCGCCAATCGCTCCCGCAAGCCCAATTGCACACTCACCCACATTTGAAAATGGCCAGTTTCAATAGTTTTTCGAGTTCGGAGCGCCCCCTATCCCTTACCCCATTAAGCCAGCATGTACCCGCAACTCCCCTGTTAAAAGTGCGTTTTATTTATTCGAAGTTTGGGGGAGCTATAAATGTAAAACTAAAAAAATCTTGAGTTTTGGAACGGAGGGTAGTAGTTTTATTTAGCGATAGGGGGAAACATCTGAAGATTCTGGCTTACACCTACTACAGACTAGGTATGCTTTACCTTCCCACCGACACCACCCTTAATTCCCTTCGCTCCCCCTCCTTCCCTTCCCCCTTCATTCCTTTTTTTTCGGTTTCAGGGGTCCGGCCTAGGTGCACTACCTTGAGCCTAGTTCAGACTATGGGCTATGGGTATGAGGTCCGTGCAGGCCTTTTGCTTTTGCTTGGCTTAATTCTTGTGGTTTCTCTTAGGGTAGCTAAACCTCCTTCGAAAGTAACTCAGCAAATGTCAAGGATCAAGGAGGACCCCACGAGATATGAGGAAAGGAAACGCGTGCCCGAGTTAAAGCGAATGAGGAGCCACCGTCTCCCGTCTCCCGCCCCCTTCTCTCCGACTCCTGGCCGAAGCAGCGCGCGCGGCCTCCCCGGAACCGGCTTCTCCGCTAAAGAGAGAACTGGGGAAGGGGGAGGGGGTTGATGGGGGTTAAGGTTGGGTAGTAGGGAGGTTCAATAGCACTCTGCCTCACGCCGCACATGTACCTGCTAACTTTCGTTGTCGTCCAGGCCTGTTCTTCGTAGGTTCTGCTTGGCCTGGTTAGGGTTTCGTTGCCTTCCCGCGTTTGGCGTTCGCGTTGGCGTTCGGAAACTTCCTCTCACATTCCTTAGGTCCACTACCCTTGGCTTGTAGGTCCTTGCTTCTTTCTTCTCGGTCAAGGTTTTTGGCGAGCGAGTCGGTTGCTCTAGCCGCTCGAGATTTGAGGTTTAATTTGCCATCTCCCCTTGGAGATCAATGTAGGTTCGCTTCTTAGGTGAGGGAATCTTTCCCCTTGATGCAAGTTACATGCAAGCCTTGGCCCCTTTGGTGTTTCTTCCCCTTGGTTGCTACTCAGGGTTGTTCGTTAGAAGCGTCTAGAAGGTTCACGCTCAACGGCAAGATTTCCTCTGTCGTGAAGCGATATCTCGTTGCGATCTGTATCCGAAGTGATCGCCGTGGTCGCGCGACATGACGCTCCCCTTCGGACTCTCCGCTACGTGGGAAGTTACAACGGAGACACGCTCCGGCCGTCGCCGCGGAGTCTCTCTCTCTCTCTCTCGCTCTCTCTCTCCGTCTTTCTCGCGACGTGTTTGGGTTATCGGTGATTGGGGGTCGCGGTTGCTTGATAATTTGCTTGGTTTGGGTGAATGATTCCGGTGTGTTCGTGAGTCGGTGTATCCGCCTGTTGTTCTCAGGTTCGTTGTCCGTCGTTGTTCGCTGCGTCGCTGCACTCAGGCAGTCTAGGCTCCCTCCCAGAGGGAAGAGTTCTTTGTAACAATTTGTAGGTCTAACAATCTCTTACTATCCAACACACTAGGGCCGCTAGGAGCACCTCACCGCCCCACGAGCCCTTCGTTCGCCGTTCGTTCCCAGTCCAGACACCCAAATGGGGATGCCCGACCCCATCCAGAATTTCATTCACCCGGCTCCCGGCGGGGAGGAGGGCCAAACCGCCGCGCTAACCGCCGGTGCCGCTCGCGACAGAGTGGCTCAGTGCCCTCCGGTAACGCTCGACTCGACACTAGCACTCGATTGGGAAAAGGCAGTAGCAGCATAGCGGGCACCTTCAAGAATTCTTTTTTCCAGCGTGGACTCGAGGAGAGGGCGTTCTGGGGTGCGCAGTGCGCAAGGTCGGTGCGTGCACTGGGAGGAGGACAAATATCGAAGGGAGGGGGCAATGCCCCCTCCCCCCGGTAGCACTCGGGCACCTGGCTCGTCAGGCGTGGCGGGATTCCGGGACGGAAAAGTTGTGTCCAATTATAGCTAGTGGAGTTGGCTAGGATATAACATTTATTAGTAGTAGTAGTAGTATTATCTAGCCGCTAGATTTCCACTTCCAGCTATTATGGTTATAGTTATAGATGTAGATTTAGATTGGTACAACTAGCAACTAGCGCTGCACGCTGCTACTAGTACTGGCTACTAGTTGGATGAACCCATCAACCATCAATCTATCGCCTATCGCATCTTACATCTTAGGGATTGAGGATAATAATAAAACATCTGAAGATTCGGGCTACTCACGCTAGCTATAATACGGGTCCACGTACTCACGGTACTCACTAACGACATCGCCTATACCCCAGTTTACTCACTCCCTTACACCACCCCCTTCATTCCTTTGTCTTTGGTATCGGGGGGGGGGGGGGGGCGCGTGCACTACAACGGGCCAAGTGCAGGGGGTGGGCTGGGGCAGGCCTGCTAGTGTGGTGCTCCTGTGGCAAAACAAACATAATCGCCTGTTGCATGTGACACTTCGTGCCCCTGGGAGGTCTCGGCTCCCTCTTCTCGCGTCCTTTTCAAGTGTCACCGCGCTTTCGCGGCGTTCGTATGTCGCGCTGGGTGTCGGCCTGTAAACATACGGTAAACAGGCGTGAGTATTACCTTTTTATGTATCAGATCGTGTCGTTTTTTTGTCGTGCTTTTCTCGTCGTTCTCTTCGTTCTCCTACGGGCGTGCGATGCGTGCGCGCGCCATGCGCCATGGCCCCCCTCTGAGAGGACCCTCGGGTCCCCCCAGAGGGCCAGCTGGGCCAGCTCAGGGGGCAGTGGAGGCTGGGGTTGGGCCCCTGGGGCCTCTCCTGCCTCTCCCTCGCTGGCCTCGCCGGCCCGGGGGGCCTTCCTGTTGGCTCTGGTCTGTTGCTCAGTGGTGGGGAGTGGGGAGGGGGGTCAGTACGAGCGAGGGCCAGTGCAGGCGAGTGCGTGCGGCGCGCGGTGCGCGCTCGGCGAGGGTCTGGGCCAGAGTGATGTCAGCTCAGCCCCTGCCAGCAGGCAGGGGCTGAGGTTGAGTGTGCAGGCCCACCCCCCAGGACCCACAGGAGGTGTCTGCGATGGAGGAAGGGGGGCACGGGGCCCCCATGACCCTATCAGTTTTACTGATAGTTGTTAGGGATTGAGGATAGATATAGATAGAGCGTGTAAGATGCGATTCTAATAGTGAAAGGAGTCGTAGTAGTACTACGTAGTAGTAGATCAGTCCTTTTACTTTTAAGATTAGTCATTGATAGTCATTAGTCATTAGTCTAGCAGCCGACAACTAATATTAATATCTAATATCAGTGATTTGGCAGTTTGGAGCTATTACTCTTACTGAGAGCTCATAACAGTACTCTTACCCCATCTTTGAGGCCGGGCGGGCCATAACGCCATAACTATTACAAGCCTTGGTAGGTACTCTAGTGGGTCAGGGTTCCGTTGCTCCGTTGCCGTCGCGGGCTACGAACTTCCAGCACTAAGGTTATACTCACTCAACAAGAAAACTCTGACCGGGGGGCCGGGGGGGGGGGAGCGGCCCCTCTCCTCTCCCGCCCCCGCCCGCACGCGCGCGCTGCCTGGGTGCCGCCCGCCCCCCGCCGCTCCACTCCCCCTCCCACCCGCGCCTCCCTACCCACTCCCAACTCCACCGCCCCCCTTCCCTCCCCACTCACTGTGAAATCCTTCACTTCTAGCTACGCACCGCCGAAGTGCTTGGCAACCCCCCTTATTCCCCTTCCCACCTTCCTTCCCATCCCCTCCCTTCCCCTCCGCCTTCTCCACCCGCAGGAGCATAGCTCTTGCGGCGAGCAAGGCCCACAAAAGTCCTTACCAACACCAATCGCCCTTTCCGCTACCATCGCCAGCAGCATGCCGCCAGCAAATGTGCCCCTCAAGACGAGGCAGGATTACTTGAAGGAGTTATTGCGTCTCAACATCGCACCACCGCCCAACGCCGCCAAGCTCAGCAAGGAGGATCTGAAGAAGTTTTATGAGCAGCACGCGGCCATCGGCCAGCAGACACCCTCTAAGCGCTCCAATCCGTCAAGCTCCAGCGAGGATGCTCATGTTGCCGTGCGGCCGCGCCTCCCCGCGGATGAGGATCTTGCAATGGCGCCAGCACCGACGCGGCCCGCACCTCACCGCCCAGGCAACGTGCCGCTTGCACAGCAGGAAGGCGCGAGCGGTGCTTCGCCAGCTCAAACCGCACCACAGGCAACCAGCAACGTACCGCTCTCACAGCAACAGGCTGCCTTGAGCGCTGCGTCCGGTCCACCAGCTCCCCGTCCAACTGGCAACACACCAACCTCACGGCAGCAACCGGCAATGCATCAAGGTTCTGTGACAGCTGGGCCTCGTCGCACGAGCAACAAGCCGCTCTCACAGCAGCAGCCGCGGGTGGGCGGTAGATCTGACACGAATGCTTTGCCACCAGCTCCCGCAGCTTCTTCGGCTGATATGGAAGTCCCCACGTATGAGTTTGGTCCTCTTGATACGCCCCCTGCAAGTTCGCTTGCGACGTCTCCCAATCAGAAAGATGGCGCTCCTCCTACGCAGCGCAAGCCAGACTGGGCAGATATACTGGCTTGGATTGCGATTGCCTTTGTGGTAGTTCTATTGACTGCTCTTGCTCTCGCACCACCTGCTCCACTCGGAATCCCTGCTCCTGAATATCCGATGCTTCCTGCCGGAAGCCCCGCCGCACCTGGACGCATGCAACTCCGCAATGCTGGTACAACGACATCGCCGAGCATGGTTGCTGAGCGCTTCGCTGCAGTTCTGTACTTGTGCTGGGAAGGCTGGCAACGGTCAGTGAACTTCACCACGGGCGCGGCTGCCTCAGTGATGAAGGCAGGCCTCGAGACGAGTGCCAAGCTTCGCTATGCCGTAGACGACTTCTCCCTCCAAGGCACAGCATTGGCTATGCTTGACCTTGTTGCCCAACTCGTGACAACCATTCTGAAGCTATCCATAGCTGTTATGATACAAGCCGCCTATTTCCTCGGCGTCGGCCTCTTCTTTTTTGGTGCCAAGCTGGTGTCGATTGCGTACGACATAACTGAGTGGCTCATGGTGCAGGCCGTCGACGATCCGGTATGTTGCGACCGCATTAATTAAAGCCATGTTGACGATTGCTAAATGGAAGGGCGGGTGCCCTTATGGCCGCGACGCATCAACCCCCCCCCCCCCCCCCCCCCCCGGCCCCCGTGACGCATGGGCTGTCCTTCTTCGCAGAGCACGTTCTTAGGAGCGATCTTGACCATAGTTGGCGTCGGACTTATCGCTGAAGCCATGAGGTGCTGGCGTCAAGAGCGCCGCCGTCGCGTCGCCATTAGGGAGCAACATGTGCGTTGAGCACAAGGCCTCTTTGATCTCCAGGCCAAATTGTGGACGATGTCCGTGCACCCCAGCTTTCCCCAAGACAACCCAAGACAAGCATGCCCAGATCGTCTCCCCCATTTGCTATGGACTCAGGTCAATGACGCAGCTTGCTGGATTATCGGTCATTTGCGCGCCCATCATGAACAGTGGGCCGTCTCGAGCGGAGCCGGTCGTAGCTTGCTCAGTGGGACGGTGCGCGGTTTGGTGCCAAATCGTGCATTGTCCTCCGACGCTATCTGGGCAGAAGTAGTCGCCTGTGTCTCGAAAGATCCATGTGTTCGTTGCGTGATCGATTCCCAAGGCGAAAAAAGGTGGGAGTGGGTCGGATACCCCGAAGGTGTCCCCGCACGAGGCTGATCGCGCACGCGAGGCTGACTCGACGTCCGTATCGAACACACAGCTCAACAAGTTTTAGCACGACCGCACGTGCTGCTTCTTGCTTTCTGTGTACTCGAGCCAGGCGGCTATGAAGAGTAAGATATCACCAATGAAAAGGTTGGTCCACATAGAACTCGACGTCGGCATGGAACATACAGCTCAACAAGTTTTGGCACGACCGCACGTGCTGCGTGCATTTCTGTGTACTCGAGCCAGGCGGCTATGCATAGTAAGATATCACAAGTGAAAATGTTGGTCCACATAGAGCTGATGACGCTCTATCGTTGCATCGCGAGGAGACCGCGGTGCTAGCTCAAGAGTCACGAGCTCCATCAATAGAAGCGTCTTGCCGGAGTTCGGCTCGCTATACCCAAGCGTGACATGCGGTCATGGACGTGTTTCGGCATTCCCTGTTCCGAAATGTGGTGCTGGATGCGGCTTCTCGGAATTTTGTGTGGCTGTGCTCCCGTAAGCTCGCACCTCCTTTCGGACATGGAACGCTCTGGTAAATAGGCAGAGTCTTGAACAGCTCTGGGGAATTCTGTATGAGTGCCATGGGCAAAGTCTTGGGGAGTCAGCAGAATAATATGCAACCTGTCGTCTCGGTCGACGATGAGAAGGCCATCTCGTTCGAGCAAGTACGTCGCCGGGCAGTTGTGCCGTCTTGCCGACATGTGTATCGTCGTAGATCACGTAGGTTCAAAAAAGATGAGCACATAGCATATTTGAATTTGAAGCTAATATAATAGATGCACAATAGGGCTACCGTCGCTGCCACTTCCGCCTCAGCCACAGCTTTGGCTTTGGCTTTGCTTGGACTCGGGTTCTGCAGCTTTGGCAACCGACGCGTCATGCTGCCGTCAATTGGGCCCACAGTGTCGCACATGAGAGAGGCTCCCCATCCATTCACATCTCGGATCAGGTCTCCACTGCTTGTGCAATAGACGTCTAGCAGAGGAGCCCCATCGTCTCGACAATGTGTGTGTGTGGGGGGGGGGGGGGGGGAAGTGTGACTTCTACCGGGGGGACCCTCTTCGGATGGATGAACTCCCCCCCCCCCCCCCGTGTGACTGAAATCTAGTTGTGGGACGCCTAGGTGTTTCGTGACGGGTTTTAAACGTCCCAGCCCATGAATCCAAGCACCTGCACGCTAGATGGTCGGGAGGTCGAAGTCCTTCCCCAAGGCCAGTGGTGTGGCACACAATTCGATTGGAAGCCACTCATGAACGCACATCAGCAGCTTGAACAGTGCCGCACCACAGCGATTAATGCAGGCGCCGTGACGAACAAGGCCGTCCGATCGTCCGATCGTCCGATCGTACATGCATGCCATGTACCATGTAGACCCCACGTTCAAATGCAGGGCGAATCCACAAGATCGGTTATGCATACAAGGTCCAGCGGCCTGTGTGCTCGAGTGCTCGATGCTACCCAGGTACCCTCCTTCCTCAACAACGTGGGCAAACTTCTTTGAACATCACAAAGGAGAAACTCCGTTTGGGGGTGTTGGACTAGGGAACGAATGGTGAATCGAAGGACGATGGGGGCGACAAGACGCTAGCAGGCCGTTTCGCTGACGAATTGGGATGGCCCATAGGGCCTGAGGGCAATGAGGAAGGAGGCAGACCGGCGGCAGGCGCGGCGGAGGAGACGACTTCGGAGACGCTGACGGGCTGAGGCCCGTCAGCAGAGGAAGGCGGGCAGGCGGGCTTGAGCGAGGGCGAGGACGGCGGCGAGAGCGACATCGAGCGAGTGGCGAGAGGCGAGGATGAGTGTGAGGAGGGCTGTGATGGCAGGGGCTGGTGAGGCGAGGCGAGTTTGTAGGGTACGAGTATTACGAGAGCGAGAGCGACGAGAGCGAGAGCGACGGATGACGACTGACGACAGGCCGTCGGACAACGATGCAGAATGCAACAACAGGATGCACCGACTCACGAACGCACTAGAATCATTCACCCAAACCAAGCAAAACATGAAATAACCGAGACCCCACATCGCCGGTAACTCAAACACGTCGCGAGAGACGGAGAGAGAGAGCGAGAGAGAGAGAGAGAGAGAATCCAAAGCGATGGTCGGAGCGTCGGAGCGTGTCTTCGCTTTGGATTTTCCCACCAAGGCGGAAAGTCGAAGAGAAACGTTGTCGCGCAACCGCGGCGATCACATTGGATACAGATCGCAGCGAGGTATCCTTGCAATCGAAGAAATCTTGCTGTTGAGCGTGGACCTTCTAGACGTTTCTATCGAGCAACCCTGAGTAGCAACCAAGGGAGGAGAAAACCAAAAACCAACGGGACCAAGGGCTTTCATGCAACTTGCATCAAGGAGAAAGATAACCCAAAACCAAAGCAGCGAATCTAAATCAATCTCCAAGGGGAGATGGCAAACCAAGCGGACATAGGTAGGAGAAAGATTCCCTCATCCAAGCGCGACGACACCGACCGGTCGCCACGTCGCCACAAGCCAGGCCGCCATCGCGAAGGTGGTGCTGTTCTTGCAGTCCCCCGTGGTGTTGTCTAGCTGAATGTGCATCTCCTGCGGCCAGAAGCCATAGTGGTCACGCATCCTGCACATGATTGTCCACAAGCAGGAAGCAGGTCCACGTCGAATTCGCACCACCGTTCTGCGACTCGTGGATGAGGAATGGCGTGAAGGCGTAGCCGTACGAATAGACGCCCATGAGCTTGAGTTTGAAGAAGTCGCACTTGCTGAGGGACTTGTGCCGTCGGCCGAGGAATTTCGGGAGCTCAAAGTTCTTCTGCGTCGCGCCGTCGACGATGAAGGTCCAAATGAAGCGCGGCCTGAGGATGGCTCTGAGCCCGGCGTCGTCGAGAACGCACCGCTCGACGTTCATGGGGGTGCAGTTATGGCGACGAGTGTTGTGAAGGACTTGAGTGCAATGACGATGGAGTGTGTGACACGCCATGCCGCGAGCCAGGGTCGGTGTGCCAAAATAACTCAGAGTGCTGTGGTGAATACACGTGTCATCGTGGTGCATGCAGATCTGATGACTGATTGACTGATTGGCTATCACGGAACAAAGTAAAAGGCGCGCGCACACACCACCTCTTGGCGGGGCCTGCATGACCTTTCCTCACCGAGTGGTGCATACAGCGTCACCTAACGGGAAGCAACGAGCAACTTGGCGAATGGCTTCATCATCCCCTCGGCGCCAATCTGGCTGTCCAGATGAAGGCAAACGGTCGCAAACGACCTCGGTGCCATACATGGGCCGTTGGTGCAGGGCAAAGCTCATGCTCGTCGGCGACTACTCCGACGAGTACGACAGGATCCCAAAGACCAAGTACATTGGAGACGAGGCCGCCGTCGCGTACCTCTGCATGGAATACATCACGGCGGTCGAGTACGCTGAAACGAATCCCATGGTGCAAGTGCACCGAGCAGCTGGCAAACTCTATATGGAGAACAAGAAGGCCGTCCTCGCACGCATCACGGACCTCGCCACCCAAGATCAGCCAAGCGACATCGTCGCCTGCCAGCAGAACGACATCGACAATAGGATCGAGGAGGAGGGGTGTGAGAAAAAGACGAAGAAGATGAAAACTCAGCCTGCGTAGCTGGGGGCTACCGCGTGTGTTGGGGAGGGGGGGGGAGTTGCTATGCGCACGCGCCGCGTCCTTGTATGTCGTGGATTAGCTTTGTACTCATCTGAGTAATAATAATACTCACTGGAGGAATTGTTGAGACCTAAAAGAAAACAAACATTCTGAGTGAAAACAAAATATCACCTGGCCCTCTTTTGACGGAACGCGACTTTGTGGGCACCGAGTCAAGTAGGGATGCTAGCCAACACGATGTTTTCTACAAGACTATTCCCCACTTTCTCCACGACAGGGAGCGAAAACATCTGCCGCGCTCCCCCGGACACCCCGAGAGCCGCCTTCTTCCTCCCGCCCCCCCTCCCCCCCCCCCCCCCCCTCCCCCCCCCCCCCCCCGCGCGCCTCCTCCTCCTCCCCCCCCCCCGCGCGCACTCCCTTCTCCCCTCTCCCTTCTCCTCTCTCTCTCTCCCCTCCCGCTCTCTCCCCCTCTCTCTCTCCCTGTGCGTGGTGCGGTCCCCTCTCGCCTCTTCCATTCATCCACACACCTTTTGTGTGCCCCTCTCTCTCTTCTCTCTCTCTCGTCCTCTTTTCCCTCTCTCTCTCTCTACTACTCGTACGGACGGAACGGCGGCCTCCCCCCCCCCTCGGGGTGTCGGCGTGCACCCTTGCACACAGAGACTTCCCCCCACCCCCTCTCCCTCTCTGTCCTTCTCTCCCCGTCTGGTACCCTCGCGTTCGGCCTGCGTTTCGTCTCCCTCTTCTCGCCCCACGCGGCCTCGCCGCCTCCTTCCCCGGGCCTCGCCCTCCGCTGAGCAGGCGGCTGTGGTCCCTGTCGACGAGAAGAGGTAAGAAGCCCAACGCTCCACCGCCGGGCCCACACAGGCGGGCGCCCAGGCAGGGAGCGAGGGGAGACAGAGAGGGACGCGGGAGCGAGAGCCTGCGCTTCTTGCATATTGACGCACAGCACACTCGCTCAGCCGCCTCCTTCCGCCGTGCACTGTGTGCAGGATGAGCCTATGCACAGACACGTGTAAAACCAACGGCCAGAGCTGGGTGAGCGATGGCTTCTGCGACGATGGTGGCCCCGGCTCTGAGTACACCAGCTGTGGGATTGGCGAGGATTGCGCCGACTGCGGAGTGCGGCCGTACTCCGGATACTCTGCAGGCTGCGTGGCCACATCCCGTATTGTTGGCGGGTCCCCGCTTGCATCGCCGCGCGCATATCCATTCCTTGCGCTCGTGGAATCACGCCAGAGCTATTGTGGTGGCGCGCTCATTGCTCCGCAGTGGGTGCTTACAGCCGCGCATTGCACAGCACCGATTCGCGTGCAGCTGGGCCTCGACCGACGCTCGACTGCGAATTCCGACTCGTGCGTCGAAACCATTGGTGTGGAATATTCCATCACACACCAGCAGTATCAGTCTCCTAACTTCTACAATGACATGCAGCTACTCCGGCTTGTGCGGCCAAGCGGCTATCAGTGGATCCAGGAGTTAGATGGCCCCGGTCCGACCCCCTGGGCGGCAGCTGGGGGCAAAGTGACGGTCATTGGGTGGGGTGCGATCGCATGGGGAGGGGCCCAATCGGATGAGGCGTTGGAGACTGAGCTTGAGCTAGTTACTGACGAGTCATGCTCGGCTGTTTGGGGATCTAGCTTCGACTCCGACGTCATGATTTGTGCCTACGAGCAGTCCAGAGATTCTTGCCAGGGCGACTCGGGAGGACCACTGTTTGCGACCACCATGTCTGGAGAGCATATCCTGGTCGGTCTGGTGTCCTTCGGCTTTCAATGCGCCCGCGACGGATATCCGGGTGTTTACACCCGTGTCGCAAGCTACCGGGATTGGCTCTGTACCAATACCGGTGGCGATGTATGTGTCTCCCCGCCATCTACGCCTCCCCCACCTTCGCCCCCCTCAACCCCGCCACACCCTCCGCCATCTGAGCCACCGCCCGCTGAGCCACCACCCCGCCTAGCGTTGCCACCACCAGACCCACATCCACCATATCCTCAGCCGTCCATCCCAACTCCCAGGCGCCCACCGTATTCACCCCCCAGCCCCCACACGCCCCCGTTGCGTCCGGCGCCACCAGTACCTCCCCCTTTACCTGCACTTCCTGCGCTGTCGCCGCCCATGAGACCACCCCCTACGCAGCCACCGCCTCCACCGCCACGTCCACCGCCACCCCCCCCTCCACCGCCACCGTCACCGTTTCCGCCGCCGCCGTCGTCGCCTCCGCTCCCATCTCCGCCTTTGATACCTCTACCCGCCGCCTTTCCTCCTGGGCCGCTCGTGGAGACCCGTGCGAATGGGTTGACCACTGCTGTGATCGTCGGCTCGGTCGGGGGAGGCGTCGTAGTCATCTTCATCATCACGATCGTGATTGCCCTTCTATATTGCATCGCTGTCAAGCGAAGAAGGCTGGAGGTCAGGACAACCCCTTACGGCGGGCCCTCAGGGACAGCGCGACGACACAGAAACCACCATACGTCCACCGACCCAATGGTCCACATTTCGCCGGTCGGCAACAAGGATGAGGAGGCTCCTTTGGAGTCGCGCGACGCCATTTCCGCTCCTCACGAATCTACGCAGCAATCATTCGATCTCCCCGACACTTCTGGCCCCATCTTTACGGCAAGTGTGTAGTACGAGTCGCTTGTTGGGAAGTGTTGTTCATACTTGATCGTCCCATCCCGCCCTTTTGCACGTCCAGGTGCTTTTGTCTTTCCTCCATTTTCATTTCAACTATCCTTAAAACAATAGAGTAGACAGCTTCCCTTCATTGTAGTATTATTTATTCATGAGAGTTAAAAATCAAAAATCTGAAGATTCAGGGCGAACACCTTCTATCGCCTGGGCACACTCCACCCAGCTATCGACACCGCCCTTGTCTGCCTCGCCTCCTCCTTCCTCGCCTTCCCCCCTTCGCCCTTCGTTCTTCGTTCCTTGTTCTTCAGCTTTCGGGGTCCGGTGTCCGGTCCAGGTGCCATGTGCGCTACCTTGAGCCCGGCTCATTGGGTTGGGTCCGGGCAGGCCTATTGATCTATTGATCATGTTTGATGATCGTTTTGAGCTTTGGCGCAGCATGCATACGAGATCTTGAGGGGGTATTGCTGCGTTGCTTCCGCAAGCCCTACGGTTATATTTATAAGTGGGGGTCAATCAATGTCAATCAATGGGGGCCTCGCGCCCCCCTCTCTCCACCAAGCGCGCGCCGCGCGCCGCACGCATTCGCCTGCACTGGTTCCCCATCGTACTGACCCCCCCCTTCACCACTGAGCCACAGACCACTCGAGCGGCCAGCGAGGCTAGCGAGGGAGAGGCAGGGGAGGCCAGTTGGGGTTGGCAGAAATATCCGGATATATCTACTAGATATTTGGGCTGATTTTGGCGGAACCAGCTATCTCTGGATATTTCCAACTAAAAAAAAACATCTGAGCGTTAGTACCACTACTCCCACTAGCCCGGTACCAACACGACAGCCCTCAGCGCACCTGCCCGTACACCTTGGCGCGTGCTGTTGACACAGATACATACTCCTATGCACCCCTCCAAATCTCCCCCCTCGCATGCCCCCCGGCTCCCATTCTAACTCCCCACAAGTTAAAATGAGGGAAAACCCATTGAGGCGGACCGGTCGACGCCGGCCGACTCTCCGGGAAAAAGCACCGGGGGGGGGGGAGGAACCTCTCGTCGAGAAGCGGAACGGCCCTTACAGCTCGCGCCGCGAGCAGTCCTCGAAGAAATAAATGACTGCGCCCCCCTATACCTGCCACAGGGACGTCTTGAGCCACTCCCTTCTTCTCCCCCTCCTGTCGCCAGCCGCCCCCCTTCGCCCGTTTGCTAACGCAAACGGGGCCCGTTTCTTACCGCACTCCATCGGGGGGGGTGCAAATCCCCCCCTCTCCCCCTCTCCATTCTCCTCCACCCCTCTCCCTGCGGCGCGTCGCCATGCGGCGCGCCACGGCCTGCTCTCAGAGGGCCTTTGGGAGCTCCCAGAGGGCCAGCAAGGGCAGCTCAGGGGGCAGGGGGCAGTGGAGGCTGGGGCTCAGCCCCTGGCCCCCCCTGCCTCTCCCACGCTTGCCTCGCTGGCCATGGGAGCCGCCCAGAGGCATCTGTCTGCCTGGCGACCAGGGAAGGGGGGGGGGTCAGCTCGAGGGCAGGCCCACGCAGGGCGTGGGAGTGCGAATCACGGCCCGCGCCCACTAGGGGTCTGGGCCAGTGTGATGATTGCCGAGCCCCTGCCAAAGGGCAGGGGCTGTGGTTGATTGTACGGGCCCACCTCTGGGGGTGTCCGCGATGGAGAGAGGGGGGCGCGAGGCCCCCATTGACCCCTACTTATAAAAGTAGGTTGGATATTTCCAACTAAGTTTATACTTAGCCTTCG
Organism: Isochrysis galbana; assembly: GCA_018136815.1. Taxonomy (NCBI): domain Eukaryota; phylum Haptophyta; order Isochrysidales; family Isochrysidaceae; genus Isochrysis; species Isochrysis galbana. Next base: position 8,315,215 of record CM030932.1, on the reverse strand, counting down.
CGTGTTTTGGTTTCTCCCTTCGGGTTGCATCCTCTCCGTCCGATCGGGATCCTCGGATCCTCCGATCCCGATCTTCCGATCTTCCTCTCTTCCCCCGTGTGTTAGGACAGGGGTGATCGCTCTCGATCCCCCTCCCTTGTTTCCTCATGTGTGCGCCCCCTTTCTTTCCTTGCGCGCGCCCCGTGTGTTTCCCGCGTTTTCTCTCGGCCCAGAGTTCCGAGAGTCGCGCCCATGGCCGCACTCCCTGGGGCTCTGGGCGAGCTCTCTCGACCGCCGTCGCCCCAGGCTCGTGTGAGCGGTGCTCCCGACGGTGCCATGCCTCCCTCCAGCCCCAGCGCTCCCTGTGCTCAGCCCTCCGTGAGCGCGGTCGCCCCTGGAGAGCCCCACCCTCTGTCTCAACAATCATTAGAGCTCCAGTCCACAGCCACAGCCACAGCCACTCCACTCCGCCAGTCACAGGTGCCATGGTAACTATCTCTTAAAATGTGTGTTTATGTAGTTGTCACACAGGGGAAAAGCGCCGACACGGCGCCCCCCGGGGGGGGGGGGACATGCGCCGCGGGAAAGAAGTTGTTACGCTAGTCTGCATTTAATTTTAAAATGACGTTCTATATACAATGTGGACATTCGATCGCTCAATTCGACTGATGTCCCACAATTGACGGAACGACACCTTCTCGTGAGTGGTGGGTGGTGGTGATAGAACGCTTCTCCATCTCGTGGGTGGTGTGATTGAACGCTTCTCCATCTCGCATCTCGTGGGTGATGGTGATTGAACTCTTCTCCATCTCGTGGGTGATGGTGATTGAATGCTTCTCCATCTCGTGGGTGATGGTGATTGAACGCTTCTACATCTCGTGGGTGATGGTGATGGTGATTGAACGCTTCTCGCGCCTTTTAATGATAGTTCGCACCCATGGCCGGCAAGGCTAGAGTGGGAGAGGGGGGGGGGCACGGGCTGAGCCCCAGCCTCCACAGCCCCCTGGGCTGCCTCTGCCAGCCCTTTGGGGGCCCTCAGAGGACCTCTGAGAGCAGGCCATGAGACATGAGCGCGTGGAAAGTGGAAACCCTCGAAAAATTGCTTTGTCTTTGTACTTCTTACTCCTTACAGAGAAATCTTTGTGTGCATGGGCACCCATTTACATCCTCATGGGATCTCGGCAGACCCATCAAGTCGGTGCGCAACGCTTAAATGTTGGATTCCCCCCACAAACGATGCATCGATGCATCTTTTGACGGGCTATCTCGTTGATTAACACACATGATGTGTGACGACTCAGGACAAGTGCATTGACAAGTGAAATGCTGTCTGTGCATTCCCACCGCGCCGCATACTGAAAAGCGCATGTTGGCTTTGACTAAGCCTCTTGTTCAGCAGAAAGCGAAACTCCCAACCCGATTCTCCACATGTAGGAGAAGCGTAATCGTCACTCTGTTGGCAGCGAGCCCGGTAATCTGCGAAGTACGCCCTTCCTGAACCCCATCTCCAGCACAAATGCTGCTCCACCAAAGGCAACGAGGGCTTCCAGGACCCCAAAGGCCCCATTTGCAATCATCTGCCAGTCCGCATATCCAAGCGGCGAGCCACAAGATAACGGAAGGGCGGTACATTCCGGAGAGGCACGTAGCTCAGCAAGCGCACGAGTCACAGCAAATGCACCAACAACACCCTGTTTGAGCATGTCGTTGTCATCTTCACGCACGGCATAGCGGTAGACGACGCCGAAGAGCAGTAGCATGACGGCAAGTCCGTCATGAGCCAGCTCCCATTGCGCACCAAAGGCTTGAGGAGACACCAATGCCAGAGGAACTGATGAGAGACTGCCAGCGAGCAGAGATACTCCACCTGCTTTGGCGCTTTCAATTCGCTCCTCTGCCAGAGCACATCGATAGTTGCTGCTGCGTGGCGTCGAGCATACCGTGTGGTGTAGCCCGGGCATTGCAGATCGTCTGAGCGCGCATGCCGGCGCCAGAGAGCACGCGAGCAGCGCCGCGAGCGGCGTCGCGAGCGAGCGGCGTCGCATCGGTCCTCCCCACTCGCGGGGTCAGCCTGCCTCTTTTGAGATTGACGCCTTTTTTTTTGGGGGGGGTGGGGGTTAAGTTCCATGACCAGCGGGCTTTAGTTTGCGCTAGTGAACGGCAACGGAGCAGCGAGGAGCTCGAGGGAGCCGAAAGGCGGGCGAGCAGGGAGCGGTGGCTGGCGGAACCCCTTTTTTTATCACTGTGGCGCCTGGGAGGTAACATTTATAAAGCTGTGATATCTGTTTCCGTTTCCCCGCGAGGCCTGGGATTCTCTTCTCCCATCGTATCGTGGACTTCTGTCTCTTTGTTTTCCTCATTGCGAGAAAAGCTTATTTGGTATTTGGTCAACATCCTGGCGTTTATGTTTTCTAGTGTTTTACACGTGCCCTTAACCGTATATTCTTGAGGTATTGGGTAGGCCGTTTCGGCTGGCCCGTCATACGCCCTACCCCACTTGAGTGGGGTGTACAGTTCATCCGGCATTGGCTGCGGACTTGCTACTTCGTAAATATGAGGCTCCCCGTTGGGAAGAGAACTCTCGGCTTACCGGCTGGACCGCCCGCCGCTCTCGGTGTCGGTGCCCCCCCCCCCCCCCCCTTCATGTTTATGTGGCGAAGGTCTTGGTGTTCCACACTAATGCTGTATCCAACAGTTGCTACATCCGTGTTAGTATTAGAAATCTGAGCCGATTTGCGATTTCCCCCTTTTAAAAGAATCATGGATGGTGTCTACGAACCGTAGTGTTCTTGCAGAGCCGGAACTCCTACTAGAGATGGGCGATTGCTTCCGCAGGAGAGCGCGATCCGACATCGATGCAGCCCCAACGGGCCCGACAACCGACAAGGGTCGGTGGTTGGTAGACGCCCCCCTTTTTGCCTACGCTTTGGCTTTGGCATAGTGCTTCCACTTGTACGGGCAATAGCGGTAGCCCGGAATCTACTCAACTTCAAGATTTTGAAAGCGGCTCTCCTCTACAGCGTGCACGAGGCAAAGCGCTTCGTTCAGTAGGTAGGTATCTACGGTGCGCACCCCCGGCGGTCGCCAACAATCTCACGAACTGTCTGCATGAAACAAGATTGTACCTAGACGCTGGAGGCTAGCCATAACCTGCATCTACAGGAAGCTGAAATACCATCAAGAGAGTCAAACGATCTCGTCTACAGGAAGCTGAAATACTATCAAAAGAGCCCAACGACCTCCTTCACTTTGCAACTCACTTTGCAGGTGACAACATCGTAGGTGTGAATGTGGAACAGAAGGATGCGCTATGGTCACTGACTCGCCATCTACGGTGATGGCTGCACAAAAGTATTTGCAAGTGCTGACATTGCAGATGCGAGGCGAATGTGGAACAATAGCACGCGCCATGGTCACCGAGCTACACTGGTACCATAAGGGCTTGGATGTCAACAACGATCACTTCCTACCGTCGACTCGATCGGAGAGGTCTCCCGTCACCACATCAAGCGTGAACTGCTTTTGTTGACGCAGCACCTTCACCTGGAGGTTCACCCCGACCTGTGCCACAAGTGGGAAGGTAGATAAGGGACGAGCACAGCCCATCCAAGAGTGCAGAGGCGAAAGAAGCCATGTCATGGTGGCCTTCAGGAGCCATGTACACGCGCTTCTTGCCGCACCTTGGCTTTATCCACAAGTTCTTGTGCGTCGGCTGCAGATTTGATGGCCGTGCCGCCAATCTCCGTGATGAGGTCAAACTTGCGGAATCCGGCGCGCGCCGCGGGTGTCTCAGGGCCAACAGCGAGCACCAAAGCACCATACTGCTCGGGCAGGTAGACATTTGAGTTGGGGTCGTCATTGTTGAGACGTGCTGCCGCCGGTGTCAGCGAGAGCATGGAAATACCAAGATACGCATGCGAGATCTTCTTGCCTGCGGCATCAGGAGGACGAGAGCGTCGGTTACAGACATGTGCCTCAGCGAGCATCTCCGCAGCCGGCTAGCAAGAGGCTGTAGAGCGCGAGTACCAAGGAGGAGTCTACCCCCTTGCACTTTGCGCGGCAAGGGTCCGGATGTCGTGTTGATGCCAACAGCGCTATGGCAAGGCACAGCTTGGGCAGCACACCTGTCGACAGAACTTTCATCGCCTTCTCTGCCGTGTCGATTGGGATAGCGAAGCCAATTCCAGCAGCATTGGCACGAATGGCCGTGTTGATACCAATCACCTTGACGCCAAAGGAAAGGTGTCATACGTGGCTGACTCCTTGGGAAGCGCAACTTTATAGTCCAACGACAATCCACGCGACCTTGTCACATCCGGAATCATGCAAGGCCGCCAGCTCACGTGTGTTTTGTGGGCCCGCAGACTGGATAACAAATGGTCTCGGCATGGCTGCACGTCTCACCTCGCCGAATTCATTAACGAGTGGCCCTCCAGAGTTGCCTGGATTAATGGCAGCATCCGTCTGAATAAAGTTTACCTTCTTGTTGGGAATGCCAACCTGCGTGTTGTGCAAGGGCTACGGAGTCGCAGCAGGGCCGCGCGTGCCACACAATGCACAGTGGCGTGTGGGTACGAACTGTATGCATCAAGCCAATGAACAGGTAGGACTGCCCTAGTGTTGGGCGCACGATGGTGCAAGACATGCTGCACGCATGTATGAACAGCCACAACATCAAATGCAGACGTGCCTGTCGCCCATTGACGCGTCTCAAAAGCAGCGCGTTGGCCTCTTGCAGCAGTAGGGCCACGTGGGAAATATCCGTACCTCGGCTGCCGATCTGGAGAGGCTTGAGATTATTCCTAGAGTGACCGTTGAATCGAGGCCAACCGCATTGCCGATGGCAATGGCCCAATCGCCCACCTGGGCGGCATAAGGGACAGATTCAATGAGTGCAGTAGGGCGCGCGCTGTCGCCACCGGTCCAGCGATCACGTCATCGCTGTGAGCTGGCTCTAGGCAATCACAACGACGGATCCGGCCCACTAATTAAGAAATGGCAAGCTTGCCAGCATTCACCTGCAGCTCGCCGGATCGGCCCAGGGGCGCAGTCGGCAGAGGCTTGCCAGATGGTGTGATACGGATTGCGGCGAGGTCCATGAAGTCATCCGAGCCCTTGACCACGCCCTCAAATGTCCGCCCATCGATCAGGGTCACGGTCACTTTGGCAGCATTCTTGACCACGTGCGCGTTGGTCATGATCAGGCCTGCACGGGGGTTGGGGGGCTGGCTCACACACAAGGAATTGCACCCGTGAGAGATGCCCTTTGGTTGACATGCAGGCCGGGAAGGCGCACCATCCTCGGAGAGAATGACTCCTGAACCCTGGCCAGACTCCCTGCGCTGCCCCTCCGGCCCGAGCCCCGGGACCAGGTAGCCTTCCAGAGCTGGGCGGTCCACGAGCCGCTCGGTGTCAATGCGCACGACCGCAGGGCCAACAGCCTGGACCGCTGCAGTCACGAAGGACGTCTTGCGCCTCACGCCGCCGACCGGCGTGCTGTCGAGGCCGGGCATCCGGATCGACAGGGACGGAATGCCCATCTCTTGCACGACCGGACTTCCCGCCTGGTCAAAGTACCGTGGCCCCGCGGGTGTCGTCACCTCGTATGGTGGCAGCTCAGTTGTCGAGAGCGCAAGCGTGTATGCTGGCAGAAAAGGCATGCAGACCATCAGTGCGAGCACGAAGACAGCGGCCTTGTACGCAGCGGTGCGGACAGTGCTCACGCCCCGGCGTGCCGCACGGTGGACGGCGACGCGCGCGCACCGCCAGGCGGCACGGCCTTCCTCGTCAGAGGCTGAGCATCGCAGCGGGTGCGCCAGGCGGACCCTCCGTGTGCTGCCGGCATAGGGGAGTGGCACAGGCGGCGTGTGGAGGGCGAGCGTGCCACTGGCGGCCAGCATGAGCGCGAGGCTGACCGCCGACCGCCCCATCTGTTAAGGCGGCGAGGCGAGAGTGGTGCTAGGCGGGGAGAGGGAGGCAGAGGGAGGCTGGTTGTGGCCGAGGGCGGCGCGAGCGAGAGGGCGGCGGAAGGGAGAGAGAGCAAGAGATGTCGAGACGTTCTCTCGGCGGTAATGTTAAATCTTTACTCTTTTCTATCTCTTCTTTGGGGTCCCTCGGCGTCGCCCCCCCTCTCTACTCTCTAGCCCCTCAGAGAGAGAAAGTGAGAAAGAGGGGGAGAGGGAGGGAGAGGGAGGGAGGGGGAGAGAGAGAGAGAAGAGAGAAAGAGCTGGGGCCGGGGGGAGGGCTCGGGGAGGTAAGTGAGTATTCGTACAATGTACAGAGAATAATCCATATAATGTAGGTTGAACCTGGAGACGGCGCCGCGGGGCGGTGTGTCCAGGAGGGGGGAGCTCTCTTCTTGTTGTTGGTGGATACAGTGAAAGAATCATATCTGCGCCGCACACCTCGGAGAGTTCTTTCTCTTCTCGTTTCATCCTTGAAAAGAGAAAGGAAAGGGGAAGAGAGCGCGAGCGAAGCAACAGACGGGGAGAAAGAGAGAAGGGGAGAAGGGAGAGAAGGGGAGGCGGCGCCGCCTCGCCGATGCGCCGTCTACCACGCGCCGTCGTCTTCCTCGGCCCGCCGGGCGTGGGCAAGGGCACCTACGCGATCCGGCTCGCCAGGATGCTGCGCGCGCCACACGTCGTCGTGAGTGCACCCCGCAATCCCCCCCCCCCCCCCCGCCCCCTTCCCCCCCCCCCCCCCCCCCGCTTCCCCCCTCTCTCCCCCCCTCTCTCTCTCCTGCCGTACAGCCCTCTTGGGGGTCCGCTCGCTGGGTCACGCACTACTCTCGCGTGCTGCGCAGGCGGGTGACCTTATCCGCGACGAGATCAAGGCCAGGACCCCGCTAGGCCTCTCAGTCGAAGGAAGGATCGCCCAGGGCCGTTTGCTTGAGGACGAGACCATCTTTGACCTCATCGCCAAGCGGATGAGCCAGCCCGACGTGGCCCTCACTGGCGCAGTGCTCGACGGCTACCCACGATCCGTTGATCAAGCCAGAAGGCTGAAGGAGCTCGCTGAGGTCGAGGTCGTCGTCAATCTCGCTATGCGCGAGGATGCGCTAATAGCAAAGCTCTTGGGCAGGTAGCATTTGAAAGCACACTACCCCTCGCAAAGCTGTGGCACTGTTGGTCACCCGTCTGCCTCGGGTCTCCGTGTGCTGAACGGCAAGTGCACACCCTGCAAATCCGGACATTCCACACCCATCGCCAACTTGCCAATGCTGGCCTACCTTCGGCGGTGCCCCTCGTCTTCTTGCCCGGCTGCGCTTTCATGAGCTCGCTTCTCGATACCAATTGCCAACAACAAGCCTAAACGTGCCCTCTCCTTTGTTGTAGGTGCTCGTGCGAGAACTGCGGGAAGAGTTACAACACCGCCAGCGTCAATCTGAGCCCCGACACCTCGCGGCTACTGCCGCCGGTGATACTAAAGCCACTCGCGCCGCCTGGTGGCCGCTGTGAGGCGTGCGGTTGCCCTCGCATGGCTCGGCGCTCAGATGACACCATGGCGGCCATCTCCACACGCCTCGCCTCTCACACGCAGCAATGCTTTCCCGTCGAACAGCACTATCGGCAGGACGCAGTTGTGCGCGTAGTTGACTTTGAGATCACGGCCGGCATTCCAGAGACGCTGCCGCACCTCATGCGCGCCATTTGCGCCACTGGCCTTGTTACTGTTGGCGTGGGCGGCAGGTCTGTGCTTGAGAGCCTGCCGCATTAGAAACATGGAGAAACGGGGATGAGCTTTCAAGAGGAGGACAGGATGGAGCCGTCTCCGCCGGTGTGGTCACGCAGTCAATCGGACACCTTCCGTCATTGCGCGGTAGTGACATGACAGCCATCGACACGTTTGTCGTGCAGTCGCAGGCCATTGCCGCACCCTATGCACGCTCACTGCTGGATGCAAGGAGGTTCTATTGACGTCGGCGCCCACCCAGAGGGGTGGGTTCATCACTAATGTGTCTTGCTGTGTCACACACATGTCGCATGTCGAATGCCTATATATGTCTTACTCAACTGCCACTACATGCCATGTAGATCATCTCCCGGCTTGTGTCTTGTGTGTACTAACTAGGTAGAAGCGGCAAGCAAACAACAACCCACAGATAAATGATTAAAAACATCTGAAGATTCATGGCCTAACGCCTATAAAAAAATCTTCTTAAAAATCTCCGCTACTTGTGCGACATGAGGCAGTGTGCTTGTGGACCTCCCTACTACCCAACCTTAACTCCTAACAACCCCCTTCCCCTTCCCCAGTTCCCTCTTTAGCGGAGAAGCTGGTTCCGGGGAGACCGCGCGCGCTGCTTCGGCCAGGGGTTGGAGAGAAGGGGGCGGGAGACTGTGGTTTCTCCTTAGCTCTGGCTCGGCTTGAATCTCCTTCTCTTATATCTCCTAGCTTCCCTCTTGCTGTCCGTTGGGGTCTCTATTAAGAGAGGTTAGACTGCTCTAGGCGATGTTGCGCATATCCAGACCTCCCGCCGCCTGCCGGAGGTCTTCCGATATTTCTAGGTTGAAGTCTTTGTCCACCGTGTAGAGAGGGCTTATCATTTTCTTAATATGTTTGTTGCTCGGGGCGTGTAGCCCCATATTTTCTCGTTGTTTCTTTAGTCTCTGGAAGAAACCGACTTTCGCCGTTACTAGTAAAAAAAAACTTCTGAAGATTCAGGGCTACACACCTACTATTTATGGGACTTCCCTTCGCTATCTACACCGCCCTTATCATCCCTCCCTCCACCTCTTCCCCTGCCCCCCTTCTTTCCTTTTTCTTCGGTTTCCGGGGTCCGGCCTCGGTGCGCTACCTGAGGCCTGGTTTAGAGTGTGGGGTCCGGGCAGGCCTTCTGGAATTGTCTTTGTTGTCGAGTGTGTCCGTCTGGTCGCTTTTTGTTTGTTTGGTTTATATCCAGGTTCCATTGTCTCTATCAGCGACTTTGGTAGGTGTATCGATGTTTCAATTTCCTTTGTTCCCTTGTTCCGTGGTCCCCTCGACAGCGTGTGCGATCCCCAGCTTGGAGGCTAGTTCCACTAGCTCCGCGCTGGGCTTAAGACCGCCTTTGTCGTTCCTGTTGAAAACGGGTCTCAAGTCGTTCATGTCTATCCTTTTTTTAGGCTGTCTTCCCATGCCCGCTTGGGCGGTTCTCGCCGAGTCGGTTTCTTGTGCGAAGAGGAGTGCTTTACTTAGTATGGTGTATCTCTCTATTATTCTTATTAGTATGGATTCTTCCGAGAATTTGATGCCGTCGTAATGTATCCTATAGAAGTCTGTGAGTATATATCTCCACGCTAATAGGTACAGTACGTATATCGCTTTCGGGGCGTCTCCTTTTGGGTAGATGAATAGGTTGTCTACAATGGTTTCTTCCCTGCTCCTTTCTAATCCTGGTGTGAACCGTGCAATTTTATTCAGTTCGCCTAGGATGTTGGTTATCCCGGGGCATTCGCCTAGGTGTGTCGAGGACTCATCCGTTTCCCCACAAATGCGGCACGTGTTGGCTCTGTCTGGAAAGCGGTTGTATGTGCCCACTCGCCTGTGTGTAATATGTTTGAAGTGTAGGTGCATGTCCCTCGCCGTTACCATTGGCGTGGTGTATATTCGCGCCAGGTGCGCCCATGTATCCCCTGGTATTTGGAGTTTTTCCTCCCATTTGGCCGGCCCCGTGAGGCGTTTGCGTTTGCGGTCTTTACGCTGAAGTGCCTCGGCTATATGTTCTACCCCGGTGCCGTCTAGCGGCGTTTTGCCGTCTAGCGTGTATTCGTCCGCTAGCGGGTATTCTAGCCTTTTGTTGGTTTTGTATCCTTCCCCCCATCTCGCCGGTGGGGATATGTCTAGGTTTGTGGGTGCGGCGAGTAGTCTATTCCCGATTATAGGTGTGCCTAGGTATGAGAGCTCCGTCTCATACCACGTTCCCTTGAGGTTCGCGTAGTATTCCCCGTCTAACGTAATTCGTATTTCGGGCTGTGGTTCCTCCGGGTCGTGATGGTTGCCGGTTATATCGCGCCATGGATGTGCGCTTTCCGTTTCGGACGCGCTTTCTGCCGTCGTCAATGTCTCCGTGGCGTGTCTAACTAGTGTGTCCCATGTTTCCAAGAATTTGTCCCTTGGGATATATTCTCCCTGAAATTGTATATACGTATCGTTGTTTCTGAGGTATTGCGCGCATTCTTCGCTACTATAGGGTATGCTCGCTTCGTGGTCTTTGAAGACGTTGTGTAAGGCGTTGCATTCTAGCTTGTTCCATAGCTTTGCCCACGTGGGGTTCAGCTTGGGGCCCGGGTGCGTCGGGCTACCCCACATGGGTTGTGAGAGTGCTCCTTCCCTGCTCACTTTCAGGGACGTGAGATCTAGTTCGCGGATGTTGTTTAGCGCCTGTTTCCAGAACGCAGGGAGTTTGCTTTTGCCCGCTATTCCGTCGGTAAGTCTGTTTGCGGGGATTGTCGAAAGAACCGCTGCTCTTCCCAGGTTCGTGCGGCAGAACCAAGCGTCTAGCACTTGTTTCCATTGTGCTTGGCGTGCGTCCAGGTAGTTCAGGATCCATTTGGCCTGTAGTGCTTTAACGTGGTTACCCCAGTCTAGCAGACCCAGCCCCAAGTGTGGCCCTTTCTCCGAAGTGTTTTTGATTGGGATTTCGGGGTGTTTCACCCATTGCAGTCTCCGTCCGGTGCGCGCGTTCGTCCACATGATTCTGTCCACGGATCTTTTTACCGCTGCGTGGAACGATCTTGGGGCTGCAAGTGTTTGTAGCCAGTATCTAGGAATAGAGTATATGAGAAAGTTAGCTACCTTCGTTTTCCCGTGTATGGATAGATTATTCGTTATCGGTGCGTATATGGTGGTTTTTTTCTCTATCTTGTCGGCTAGTTTGCGCCAGAACTCTTTGATGGCCTGGGGTCCCCCTAGGGGGACTCCCAAGATGGTCGCGTATTCGTTCCTTTTCAGCCACTTGTATCTTTGGAAACTCGCTGGTGGGCGTTTTCTTTTTAAGGAGCCCATCCTAAGTCCCTCGAACTTTAGGTCGTTGGGTTTGCCGCATTCGCCGTTACTAGTATGTGGTATCTCGCAAGGATCGCTCTTAAGATCGACTTAGCGGACCTCCCGTCCGCGTTACCGTATTGTATGTTATAGAAGTCCGTTAGGATATACCTCCACGCCAGGATACCTAAGTATCCCGAGGAGGGATGCGGTCTATCCTCTTGATAGCAAAAGAGACGCTGGGCTACTTCGGATCCCGGCCTAAGATTAATCTCTAAAAGTCCCTCTATGAATTCAAAAACAGGCTCCGTTGCGATACAGGAGGCTAAATGCGTGGAACTCTCGGGAGCTATGCCGCAAAAGCGACATGTTGGATCGTCAGCATAACGATTCGCCGTAGCTATTCTCCTATGTAGAACGTGTTTGAAGTGCATATAGGAGTCCCTTGTCCCTTGGTGTCAGAAAGTTATACTTGTATAGTTGCGAGACTTGTTTCCACTTCCCCGAGAGGACAGGCAACCTCTTTTCCCATCTTAGTGTGGATTTTTGTGCCTTCGTTTTCCTCATCGCGAGGAACGCTTTAGTCAAGGCCTTGACATTTATCTCTTCTAACGTTTTATGCGTGCCTTTGAGCGTGTATTCCTGAGGTATCGGATACGCCGTATCAGCTGGCCCGTCGTACGCTCGTCCCCACTTCAGCGGAGTGAATAGCTCATCGGGTAATAGCTGCGGGCTGATCCGCTCGTAGATATGGGGTTCTCCCATTACGTTGAGCTTAACTTCGTGGTAGTCTCCCTTCCGGTTCAAATAGTAATTACAATCTTTGTCCACAAGAATGTCTCCTAGATCGTGTGCGTCTGGATCTTCTTGCGGGGCTAATTCGTGCTCTTCCGGAGCGGGGGGTGGGGATGTCTCGTGCTTCCTAAGAAGGTCCATATAGTTAGAAGTGGCTTCTAGAAGTCTTGCTCTAGACCATTCAGATATCTTCTCCCACGACTGGAGAAGTGGCTGGAAGAGCATTGGACGATTTGTCGCCCCTTCATGCGATTTTTTTTGCATTCGCCTGCCATGAATCAACGGCACGGTGCCGCCGCTCCAAGACCCATTAGGGCCCTGTAGTCCATGGCGTTGCTTACTTCGCGTTGGCGTTTGCGCTGCTCCGCTTTCGCCTTGTCTTGTTCGCACGTGCATTGGCGAAAGCTGACTTGATTTTTGCGTAGATATGAGATCACCCAGGGCTTATCGTATCCTTTGCACCCGCCCGGGGCGCCGTGTATGGCGATGTCGCCGTCCGGTGTTACGCATTCCACCGATGAGCGGACCGCGTAGTCCAAATTGAAGTTTTCCCCGTCATCGAGGGTCACGTGGAAGGTCCGAGGAAAGCGATGGCCTAGGGCGGTGGTGTCTGTGTATACGTAGAAGTGCCAAATTGGACGTTTACCGGCTTCGACTTTAGTGATCCCTTCGAGCGTGGTCTTGACTCGCTGTTGATTGCCCCTAAGGACATGGAAGCCTTCACGCTCCAATGCGCTAGCCAAATGCCGAGTTTTAGTTTTGTATGCCTTGATCGGGTCGAAAATGCGAAACACGATGTAGGTGGCGACCTCTTTGAGAGAGGACCTGATAGCGCTAGATTTACGGGGAGCTGAGCCGGCTATCGTGCCATAGGTGACTCCAAACTCATGCGGGACTCCCGAGAGTACCGTTTGAAGTTTGTCGCCATACGCGGCCTTGAATTGGTCGTGAGCATCGTCATCGACGTAAAAGATCATGGGCCCTTTCGGCCCTTGTCCATCCCGTCTGACGTGGCGTCTAGGCCCTCTAGCCTAGAGAGAAGAAACTTCATGAACGTGGCTACATCCTCACTTTTAATGTCCTTTTTGTCTTCAGCTAGTTGCGCTAGCTGAATGAAAAAAGGTGTGTCTTCGGGTTCCTCTTCTTCATCCATTGGAGGGGGAGCGAGTTGGGTGGTGTTGGTAGGAGTCCCTTTGGGATCCGACTGTGGGTCGGCCCGCTTGCGCGACAGCTGTTGCGGTTGTTGTTGGGCTGGCTGCCTCAGAGCTTGTTGGGCGGGCTCCTTCAGTTTGAGTCCATGCGTGGCTTCTGCATACGACTTGGGCGCATGGGTTGTTGGTTGGTTGGAGGGAGCAAAGGCTCCAAGGATTGATTGTTGTGTCAAGTGCCCGCCCCCGAGGGGTGCACTGCTGGTAGGAGTTACCACCATGGGGGTGGCAGCCATGCTGCCACCCCCCATGGGGAGTCCTTGATTGTGGGTGGCGAGACGGTGGAGCTGGGCGGCTGAGCCAGTTGCTGGCTCTGTTGCTCTGCAGGGAACAGGGCACGGCCTGTTCCCTGCTTCTGGGGCTGGTGGGGAGGCGAGGGTGGCGGAGCCATGTCGACGTCAGTGTCTGGTGGGGCAGAGGCCTGCGAGCGCTTCGGCTCCGGCGGCTTGGGGCGGCCCCGTTGGGGCGTCGTGGCGGCGGGGGGCTGGGAGAGGGGAGCGGTCGGCGCGCGCTCCATCGCTAAAACTATAACAATAGTTTTTCTGGCCTAACGCCTATAACCTATAGCTAGACTGGTACGTTCTTCCTCCCATCCGCCATCCGACACCGCCCTTGCTTCGCTTCGCTCCACCTCTTTACCTCCCCCCCACCTCGAGATAGAGATTGAGAATGGCGCATATGGTGGTAAACATCCGGCCCCCGATCGCTCCTGGGGGGCGTTGGCTCCTGGGGGGGTAACATATATAACACCACTATATGAGCCCCTGCGCACCGCGTACTATCTTAGCACAAACCTAACCCTAACCAGGCTCTCGAAGAGGTTACTCTACTCTAGTCTAGGTTGCGCTCAGGCTCTAGAATAGAGTAGAGTAGATACTTTACTCCTACCCCGCGAGTTGAGGCACACACGTTTTAACGTGTAAGCAAGGGGCGGCGAGCAGCAGACGGAGCCGTTCACGAAGGGCCCTTCAAGAAGTGGGTGATGAGGAGAGAAGGAGAGAGAGATTAGATAAACTAGAGTCTGCCCTCGGCCCCACAAAGGCATCCTGCGTCTCCTCGCGGGGAGAGGGGGAAGGGGAGGAGGAGGAAGAGAAGGGAAGGGAAGCGAGCGTCGGGCCGCTCGCTGCGGCCGATGTGCCTGGCCAAGGTGACGCCGATCGTCTCCGTCTCGTGGCTGGCGGCGAGGCTACCGTCGGTCCGCGTGGTCGACGCCTCGTGGTACCTGCCCACCATGGGCCGCAGTGGCCATCATGAGTACCTCGCGAGGCGCATCCCTGGAGCGCAGTTCTTCGACGTCGACCAACAGACAGACGACATATCTGGCCTGCCGCACATGCTACCCTCGCCGTCGTACTTTGCCAACGCAATGAGCTCGCTCGGTATTTGCTCCTCTGATCACATCGTCTGCTACGATGGCGCAGGTGTCTTCTCGGCGCCGCGCCTCTGGTGGATGCTGCGTGTGTTTGGACATGAGCAAGCCTCTGTGCTAGACGGGGGTCTACCAGCATGGGCCGCGGCGGGTCACCCAATTGAGACGGGCGAGCCCAAACCCCCTCCCCAGGCATCGGAACCATTCAACGCAAGCTTTCGGCCAGAGCTTGTCCTTGATCTGGAGGCAGTCAAGAGCAGCTTGCCCCCTGGCACGCCAGGTGCTCCTGCATCAGCCGTCGCTGCTCCGCTCAAATTGATGGACGCACGGGCTGCCCCACGCTTCAACGGAGAGGCACCCGAACCACGCCCGGGCCTGCTGTCCGGCCACATTCCCGGCTCACTCAATGTTCCCTTCACTGAAGTACTACAAGGTGGCTTTGGGGGCCCCATGCGCCCACCTGAAGAGCTCGAGCAAGTATTTCGGGCGGCTGGAATGCCGACAGAAGGCCAATGCAGGCTTGGTGTCACATGTGGTTCCGGCATGACCGCTGCGATTCTTGCGCTCGCACTCGCGCAGACCGGGCGCATGGATACCGCCCTTTATGATGGGAGCGCTGCCGAGTACCTTGACCCAAAGTTGGGGAACCCGGTTTCACCATGAAAGCAGGTTGGGGAGTTTTGCGGGAATGTTGCAGCCACCACGTGGCGGCGTGCCGCCATGACCACTGGCAGGATCAGCGGCGCAATAGGGAACTAGCATGTGTTACGCAGCCGGTCGGTGGTCGGTGTCATGGCCATACCACGTCATCTTCAAGTGAGATGCATATGATGGCGAAGCGCAAGTGTTACAGTTGGAGTAATCTCCCTCATTTGCTTTGCCTTGTGCGCCGTCTGCACCGTTCGTCAGCCCTGCGAAAGGGCTTTGACGTCATACACGTTGGTGTTTCTTCGCTATCCACCCGACGTCCTCTCCGTCTCTCGCCCTCGCGCAACCAAATCAGTAGTGGGAGCCCATCGCAGTCCTTTGAGTATGGAGTGTCGAGTAGTGCATCCGTCCTTGTAGTACAAAGTCGGCCTCCCGGCCGGCCGTTGTGTGTGGCCCCGTGGGAATGAGCTTGTCTAATCAATCGGTGACGTACCATCTTTCATCAGATTTACTAATCTTATCATTGGTCGCCATGTAAAAAAGAAAAAGATATGAGATCTGAAGATTCAGGGCTAACACCTATCATCGGACCGGTAGACACGACTTCCTGTCCGACAACGCCCTTTTCTCCCCTCCCTCCGCCTCCTCGCCTTCCCCCCCTCATTCTTTTTTCGTCGGTTTCGGGGGTGCGGCCCGCCAACTATCGTTATAACGATAGGGTTATGGAGCGCGCCACGCTCCCCTCCTCTCTCTTCGCCCACCCCACCGCGCCGGCTGACCAAGTGCCAAGTGATGGCCGACGTCATGCAACCGCACCGTCCTCTCCCAGAGCTCTCGCCCACCCAGGTGGCCGCGAGCCGCACCTCGCCACACGCACAGAGCCACGCACAACACAGAATCAACCTCAACCTCCACACAACACACCACATCCACCAGCACAGCCACCCCACCAGGAAGCAAGAACAAGGAGAGCCTCAGGGTCCATCCTCCCATAGGGAAAGCCTCCGGGCTGGGCCCCTACAACGCCGCGGCACTGACCCCGTGCGCAAGCACGAGGCGCAGACCCGGCCGGTCGGCAAGACCACCAACACATCAGAAGCTGAGCCGTGCACCTGCAGCATCAGCTGCAGGACTCAACAATACAAACCAATGAGGCCCACACTGGGGTCAGCTGAAACCCAAGTGACGGCACGGGACTACACCGACCAAGCCTGTGAGCGAGCTCATCGCGTGCATTGCCATTTGGCTCCGGCCGCTACAACGAGACCCGCCCACGGCGTACGCCGCCCATCATGGCCCGCCCGGCGAAATCCCGCCCCCGCCCCCGCCCGATGACTCCCTTCCCATTCGCATCGACCATGTCGCCCATGCTGCCCGCTCGGGATGTTTTGTATGCGGCAAGCAATCCTGCTCCGCTCGTGATTGCACACTTCGGTGCAGCCAATGCTCCGAGAAGGTGTGCCCCGGCGCGCGTGACTCATCTTTGTGCGTCGTGTTTGCCGCATCGCCGCCCATCCAAGCGGTGACTCTGAACGCTCTTGGCCAGCCCGTCCCGGAGCGTGTGTTCGAGCGTCTCCTTCGTTTATGGTATGAGCATGACCGCGCTTCCAAAGCGCGCGCTAATGCCGCGTTTGCATCTCTCGGTTTCGACCTCGGCCCCGATGACCCCTCATTTTTTGAGCATGCCCAAGTTGGAACCGCCTCCATCGATGCCGCATCTCAATCCACCGTCGGGCCTCTTTGTAGCTGAGTGTTGTACTGGTACCCAGTAGTGGACCAGAGGGATTGCAAAAAGGATTACCAGCATTGTGAGGGATCGCGACAGACAGGTGAGCGATGGGGATAGAACCGAGCACTGAGGGCCACCTTGGGACAAAAACCAAGCAAATCTCCACTGTGCCACATGAGATTCCAACAAAACACTTCAGCCTGTATCACACACATTAAGCTATCGTAAGAGAACAGGTAATAGTGTGTGACAGGTAGAGATGAGAAAGAACAGAATCGAAGTGAAGAGAGGAATGATAGTAACTTTGGCGAATGGGTCAGAAAGGCACTAGGGCACCTTGATTGGCTGAGGGTGTAGTTCACCAAGGGGGTGTCCTAGGGGTGCCTTGGGGTATCTGAGAATACATTGAGATTGAGCATCAGAGGAGTCCGGAAGCATGAGGTGAACTGAGATCAAGTCCATGATGAATGTAGACATAGATTGAGAATGTTCCAGACGTTCGAGATTGACTCAGACGTAGCACATCGTGTGCAAGGGAGTGGAGACGATCATCGAGGTCAAAGTCCGGAAGGTTCGACTTGATGGAGGGAATCTTGCGGATTATTAGTAAGACTTGGCCGTGAGTAGAAAGTAAAGGACGGCGTCCTGTGATACCCCCCCGTAAGGCGAGTGCGGGAGCCGAGGCTTAGACCTTAGATTGGTAGGGACACGTGTTTCATAAGAATGGAAGCGCAATTCTCTAGGAGAGCAAGGAGACGGCAAAATGGGGCAGGGCCCATGGCTTTGGTCAGGAAATTTGCGAGCATGGCATCGCCGGGGACATGGCGCATCGCAATAGCTTCTTTGGCAACGAGGTCACGTAGGAATGCAGCGGCACGCATAATGTGTTTGGTCTTCTTGAATGCAACGGGATCGAGAGACATGTTAACCGCGGATTTGGAGTCGGAGCACAACAGAGTGGGCCCGGATGGACGCAGATTGAGATCGACAAGAAGGTCACGGACAAAAAGGACTTCTCGAGCGGCAAGCATGGCGCCAAAGTATTCAGCCTCGGCGCTGGAGAGCGAGACGGAGCGTTGAGTTTTGGAGAACCAGTGAATGGGGCAACCGAAGTAGAAGAGTAAAGCACCAGTGCAAGAGAACTGGGCCTCCCAATTGGAGTCAACGTGAGCTAGAAGAGGTAGTGCATGGTCGGGGGTGAAAACAAGATCTCGGCGAGGGGAGTCACGGAGATAGCAAAGGACTCGGACGGCGGCAGCAAAGTGGAGGGGCCCGGGATTAGTCATGAACCGCGAGAGCTGTGAGGCGGCGTAGGCAAGGTCGGGGCGAGACATATTAGCGAGCCAAAGAAGGCCGCCAACGATGGCCATGTACGTGTCACGTTTGGAGGCCATAGCATCGAACTACTGAGGGCCACCTTGGGACAAAAACCAAGCAAATCTCCACTGTGCCACATGAGATTCCAACAAAACACTTCAGCCTGTATCACACACATTAAGCTATCGTAAGAGAACAGGTAATAGTGTGTGACAGGTAGAGATGAGAAAGAACAGAATCGAAGTGAAGAGAGGAATGATAGTAACTTTGGCGAATGGGTCAGAAAGGCACTAGGGCACCTTGATTGGCTGAGGGTGTAGTTCACCAAGGGGGTGTCCTAGGGGTGCCTTGGGGTATCTGAGAATACATTGAGATTGAGCATCAGAGGAGTCCGGAAGCATGAGGTGAACTGAGATCAAGTCCATGATGAATGTAGACATAGATTGAGAATGTTCCAGACGTTCGAGATTGACTCAGACGTAGCACATCGTGTGCAAGGGAGTGGAGACGATCATCGAGGTCAAAGTCCGGAAGGTTCGACTTGATGGAGGGAATCTTGCGGATTATTAGTAAGACTTGGCCGTGAGTAGAAAGTAAAGGACGGCGTCCTGTGATACTGAGCCCTTTGTTCGTTTGTTCGTCTCTCCCCCTTTCTTCGCCTTTTGCAATGCGCCACCTCGAGCATCGGTCGTCGCATTGGGGGGAGTGTTGCGGGTAGGGGGAGAGCCGACCTAGGGTTTCGTCCCTAGAGAGGCACTCCCTCTCAAGTTCCCCCCTTTTTTGGGTGTTTTGTTTTCTATCGGCTCCCCCTCTTTCCCTTCCTTCCCGTCGGGATCTTCGGGATTCGCCGTTCTCTTCTTTCTCTCATGTGTTCTCGTGTGCGTGTCTCCCTTTCTCCAATCCGTTTGTTCACGCACCCGCCCCGTTCTTTCTTTGTGTGTCACCCCTTCCTTGTTTCCTTCTGCCCGTGTTGCCCCCCCGTGTTTTTTCCCGCTCTGAGTCGCCACCATGGCCGCCCCCTCTGCCCCCTCCGCCTGCCCCCTTGAGTCCGTCGCCCCCGGCACCGAGTCCGCAGCCGTGCCTGCGCCCTTGGCCGCCCCTCCCGGTGTCCATACCCCGCCTGCCACTCCTAGAGTGCACTCGTGCCCCCCGTTTGTTCAACATTCTTTCTCTGTTCATCCCTCTTCACCACATGCACAGCCACCCTCAGCCTCTCCACCACAGTCCGCTTGGTTTCCTATGCGTATGCGTGATTCTTGGCATGCCACAAGATATACAGGTAGCTCTTCGATCAGACGATCGACGATACAGGAAAAAAAAAAATTCTTAATGATCTCACCGCGCGCGCGACCCTGACTTCCTCCATCTGACAGCCGCGCCCGCATCCCTTATCACTCCCTCGCACTCGCCTTGCGGCTCGTCCCCTTGTGCTCTACTTAGGGGCCCAGTACTTGGGGTTTCCAGTGGCAGGCGGCGTGCACCGATCCCCGACGGTCGACTCTTCGGCCTTCCCTCGCGCCATCGAGCGATCGGCTTCTATTGGGATATTTAAGGTTGGGGCTACCTTAAGAGTCGGACTCGGGGTTATGTATGTACCGGGTCGGCGCTGTTGGGTTTTTTTTTTGGGGGGGGGGTGTGAGGTGTGGTGTTCGTCAGGTTTTCAGGCCACCTTTCCCGCTATGTCGAGTGCGTGTGCCACCAGGGACAGATTCACGTTCATCGCGAGGACACCTTTGTCATTCATCTTAAATATTGGGGCGCTAAGATCTCTTGCGTCTTTGATCTTTGGTTTTCTGCCTCTGGAGGCTTGGTGCGTACGTGCCGGCGAGGTTTTGTTAGAGGCTTCGAGGCCCCGTACGAGGAACGTGAATCTGGTCAAGGTGCGTTCGATGACGGGTATATAATGGAAGGGGTGATTGTCGTATTCGACTTTGTAGAAGTCGCCTATTATGTATCTCCATGCTACTATGTATAGGGTTTTGAGGCTATCGGGCGTCGGTGTACTCGGGTATGCGAAGAGTCTGTCCTTTATTGTCTGTGTCGCTGTCCTTTTGCGTTCCGGCGTGAAACCCGCTATCGCTTCTATGGTCTCGAAGATTGGCTTCGTGGCTGAGCACCTGGCTAAGTGGGTTGAGCTCTCGTGGTATTTTCCGCACAGTCTGCAGGTATTCGTGGTCGCCGTGCCGAAGCGATTCCGCGTACCAATCCTCCTGTGGGTGATGTGTTTGAAGTGTGGGTGTTTGTCCGTGTGTTTTAGTAGGGGTAGGGTGTATAAGCTGGCCACGTGCTTCCACTCCTCGTGGGTTAGGTTGATTCTTCGGGCCCATGCCTCGCTTGCCGGCTGGGGCTTGTTATCTGGCATGTTTTTCTCTAGCACCTGTGTTATGTCCGTGACCGTGGTGAGGTCCAGGTGTTTTTTGCCGTCCATTGTATACTCGTCCGCTAGCGGGTATTCCGCGTATTTGGGGCCTTTCAACCCTCCCTCCCATCTAGCGGGGGGTGGTATAGTCGGGCTTCTTCTGGGGTCGCGACCCCCGTCCGGTCGGCCGGCTCTCCGAGGTAATTCGTGTTGGTGTGAATCCATATGTTGTTCATCTTAGTTATGTATGTTTCGTTATCGGACACTCTGATTTCCGGCGGGGCCTCAATGCCCGCCTTATTGTCGCGTGTTCCGTTCTCGCTAGTCTCCTCCGGGTCAGACCCGGGCGCCGGGTCTAGTTGCGCTTTTCCAAGGAGACTCGAGGCTTGTTGTACTATCGACGCCCACGAGTCTAAGAAGCTTCCCTTGGTTATTATGCTGCCCGCGTGTTCGAATATCCCGGGAGGTGGTCTAGATATCGGGCGCATTCCTCTTTCGTGTAGGGTGTGTCTAGGTTGTTATCCTTGAACACGTTATGCACGACGTGTGTGTGGAGGGATTGCCATAGGCTTGCCCAAGCGGCGCGCATACGTGGCGGTTGTTCGTGCGGGTTGCACCATATCGGTTGCGAGAGCGCACCCTCTATCGATAGGCGAGAGCGCTGGATATCGAGTGATCTAAAGGTGTTTAGCGCGTCCTTCCAAAATATTGGAAGCGCCGGGTTACCTCTGAGGCTGCGCGTAAGAGAGGCGGGGGGGATTGTGGAGAAGACCGCGCCACGACCCAGCCCAGTGCGGCAGAACCACGCGTCTAGCGCGTGTTTCCATGATGCTTTTCTTGCGTTGAGGTAGTTTAGTATCCACTTAGCTTGTAGAGCTTTTACGTGATTTGTCCAGTTTAGTAGGCCTATTCCCAACGTGCGCGTCGCGTTTTGCGTGTTGTTAAGTGGGTAGTGTGGGTATTTCACCCATTGGTATTTCCTCCCTGTGTAGGGGCTTTCCCAAAGAATCTTGTCCGCCGCTTTTTGGATTCTTGCGTTGAACCATTTGGGAGGTGCTAAGGTTTGCATCCAGTACCTAGGCGTGCCGTAAATTATAAAGTTCACTATGTTAGTCCTGCCGAAGATCGACATATGGCGTGTGAACGGCGCTAATTGGGCTGCTTTATTGTCTACCTTGTCCGCTAGCTTTTTCCAAAAGGGCTTAAGCGCCTCTGGGGCTCCTAGTGGCACGCCTAGTATCACGAGGTCCGTTGCTCTCGATTGCTTTTACCATGCTGCTCAAGGTGATTTGGGACGCTTGCGCTAGGCCTTCCGCCTCGATGACCAGGTGGGCTGCTACATCTTGGAGCGCGTCGTAGAGCGCCTTGCGAGTCGAGGTGCCTTTGTTGGTGATTTTGTTCTCGATCGATTCGATTTTGATTTTTACGGCGATGTCCGTGCCGTGGACGCGGATGTTGGTGCGCTCTCCGTATTTTGCTTGGAATTGTTGCGAGCAATCCTCGTTGACCGCAATGTGCCAGGGGCCCCTGTTTGAGCGCGCCCAGAAATCTGGCTCGGGGTCTACGCCCTCAAGCTCAAGAAGAAGCTCCACGATGGCGGCGTAGACCGCCGTGTCGTGGAGCACGAAGTCGCCTTCTGGATGGAAGGAGAGGTCAAAGGTGGCGTCAGTGTCTGTCACTTGTTCATCGAAGTCTTGGTCTGGCTCCTGTGCGTGGGGGGTGGGTGGAGCGGGGGTCAGGTGTGGCTTGGGGAGGAGGTGTTGGTACAAGTGCGGTGTAGGGGCGAGTGTTGGGGTGGTGGCCGCTGGTGCCAGTTGTCCTGCTCTGGTGCCACAGAGTTGGGTGCAGTGCGTGTGTGGGGGGTGTCTTGTCATGAGATTGTGCCCATAAGGGCCGCCTGGTCTCGGGCCGCGCTGTGACAGCGCGGCCGTCACCAGGGCGAGAGGGGCCTCTGCCATAAGGCATGCCCATTGGAGGAGTGGCCCTGCCGGTCTGCTCGTTCTCTGTTGGGGTCTGCAGACAGCTGCCCTCCATGGGGGGGGCCAGCATGGCTGCTGTACATGGTGTGGCCGGAGCCACGGGCCGCGTGGTGCGACGCGCGTCGCACGCACCTGCTCGGCCTCTGATGGCGGGCGCGGTCGCTTCGACAGCGACTGCTCCATGGGTTCTGGGGGGCCGCCCTCGGCGGGGGGCCCGAAGGAGAGGGAGGGAGCGGCGGCGCGCTCCATGGCAACTGACTATAAAGTTAGTTGATCGACGATACAGGAAATGTGAGAGAAGAGAGGCAAGGCTGCGAGCTTCATCACAAAACCTTGGTCCACGTTAGCATGTGCAAAGGAAAAGGATGGATTGAAAGCGCCGACCGCCCTGTGTACTGATATTGACGTTCTACTGGTAAAACAGTTCCCGCGCGCATTTTCGCGCGCGCCACCCCCCAGGGGGCACCCAAATGTCCCGGGACATTTCGGGACATGTCCTTTTGACAAAACAGCCCCAAATGTCTTGTTGACTGTCCGGACATTTTGGCCAGGGCCTACTCATGGTAGGGTGAGAGTCCCCACGGGACACGGGAGGGAAAGAAACCCTGAGGGAAAGGAGACCAAATGAAGGCAAGCCGCCTTAGGCCCAAAGTAGTGCACATGGGCCGACCGACCCCCCGAAACCGAAGACAAAGGAACGAGGGGGGAGCAGGAAGGGGAGCGGGAGTGGGGCAAGGGCGATGTCCAGCGTAGGTCCTAGGGTGAGGATTACATCTAGTAGCGTAGCAGGCACCTTCAAGATTATTTTTTCAAATTTTGATCACACCTCCTTTGCTCACCTCTTGAGGCCCCGTCCGCCGTCCGACTCCAACCAAGCAAAGCACTATGGCGATCGTCGACGAATGGGTGGCATGATGACACATTTTCAGTCAAGCGCACTAAGGTACTTTCAATTGGTAAAACAAACCCGTCAGTGTAGAGAGCACGCAAAGGTCAGGTATCAGGTATGGTTTGTGCGACTCTGATGCGCACCTCATGTTCATGAAGGCATTAATGGACAACTGTGCACAACTTCGCGTCATGGAACGCTGTCACGCACACATCCCGGTGCCTTGATGCGGCAGGAAAGCTGCTGCAACAAAGCTTATTAGGCGAGCACGATGATTTCAGACCACCCGCGGCAGAGGCACATCAGGTAGCCTTTCACACTCTCCTCGATCAACACTTGAGAGTACATGGGCTCTCCACCGTCGCCCGGTAAGAAGCTAGGACTTCAGTCAATAGAGGAATACGAAAATTCATGCCAGTTTAGACATGGCGATATGGATACTCCTACTCTTTCCTGAAGTTCAGCTTAGCACCGTGAAGCGCCCGCTGTCATCCTCATCGAGCCATCTCTCATTTGACGACAAAGTCGTCCCACCAGACGACGCCCGTATCCGAATTGAATATATGGATCATGCGCGCATCGTGAGCGCCCGAGACAAACCCAACGTGAGACGCGACGAGATTACCATCCAATCTTAGGTCTGCCGTACGACGCTCCCAATCGAGGGATAACTCGATGTGCAGCCATCGGCCTATCGAGTAGTTGCCACCTTGAAAGTAGCCATTTGCAGAGAGCAACCCAGCTTGACCTGTAGGTCGCAGGTGGAAGAAGACTACCGACTCGTGTAGCGACGGCCCTCCAAGAGCAAGGTAGCCTACGT
>CM030932.1:8234121-8291058 GCA_018136815.1 Isochrysis galbana | reverse complement strand
TAGCGGCGACTGATGTACGGACCCAGCAAGACACACCACGCGGTGAGGATAGAGGGAGACGGGCGGTGAGGCCGTCGAATTGCCCGCCATTCCCGCCCTCGATGCGCAGAGCCCGTCGCCCTGAGTGCTGAGTGATGGCATCCACTGAGATGTTGTACGATTCGGGGTCGGATGCTTCCGCAAACCATCTCAACATACCGACCTCAAAGCCGTCCACGAAGCAACCAGGAACAACCAAAGGTGGTGACCATGTGTCAGCAGCAAGTGACACGCCAGGGGGCATGACCATGACGCGCCCTTCCGGCTTGAGCCGCACTCGCATTTCAGCAAGATAAATATCGCCGCTCGGCGCCGCTTTGGCCAACATGGGATCTAGCCAGAGCGTGAGCTTGGTCCCGAGGCTGTTCCATCTGCCACGCATCGGCCCCACACCAGCAGAAAACCCCAATAGCGTGGCTACCGTGTCAGGCTCGAGGATGACATCCGCTACCTCCAACCGGCGCTGCTCGGCGTCCGCAAAGGCGCGATTAGTGGGAAGGTTGAACTGGAGCTCAAGTGTATCATCTGGGCCAAAGGAGCAGTCTCCATTGTCTGTGGCAATGAGTGAGACGGGCCGCGGAGCAGGGTGCAGTGTGACTGGTGGAGATGCTTGCGACGAGCCGCCTGGGGCATGTGCAACCAGCCATAGCGTGTGGGACACGGAAGTGTTGAGCTCATTGACGATGCAAGAGAGCTGCATGCCCTCGCACACGACTCGACCGAGTTGAGAGAGCTCGCCGTCCGAAACCGGCATGTCGCTGCTTGTCTTGTCGCTGACCAAATGTAGGGAGTATGAGATGACGGGCGAGCCTCGTGCTGCAGGTGGCGTCCACATGACGCGCAGGGCATTTGGGTTGCTAGAGGCAGATACCGGCATCAAGGAGAGCTCGGGTGCGTCGGGACGCTCGGGCGCACAGCAGAAGGCAAGCTTGGACCAGGCGCGGCCATCGCATCCGACGAAGGCATTGGCCTTGACATCAAAGTGCAGCTCGCCCTTCTCCTCCGGTGTGCACAGGCCAAAGGTGCCCACAGTTGCGGCCCATCCCGCGCGCCAGAGCGATTCAGCGTTTGGCGGCACAGGCGGCGGTGGCGGTTCGGGCGGTGGCGGCGCGAGAATGCAATAGAGCACGCCAGCCTGGCCGAGCTGGAGCAGCAGCACCGCCCACCAAGGCAGCGGAGCATTTGCGTATCGGGCAGGCGGCTGCAGCGCAGGCGCCCTCGAGCGGCTGCGTTTGGAGTGTGTGGGGGTGCCTGCATTGTCCTCGAGGCGTGGCGAGTCGGCGCTCGTGGGAGTTGAGCGAGAAGACGAGTTTGAGCCCCAGGACTCGGGCTCGAGAGTCGCGTAGGTCCTCGTCTTTGGCCCTGTGTGCATCTCCCGGTTTCTCGCGCTGCTCCCCCCCCCTCTTCACCCCGGTCTCTCTGGCCGAGCGAACGCGAGAGCGGAAGAGTGGGTGTGTGATCCTAGCCGCGCCACGCCGAGGGCGCGCGGGGGAAGAGGAGCGAGGTGGAGCAAGGCGGTGGGCGAGCGCGCCGTGGGATGAAAGGGCGAGGGTGTGAGAGGGAGAGAAGGAAGGAGAGAGGGAAGTGTGTGGGGGAGGTAGAGGGAGGAAGGGGGAGGCGGGGGGAGCAGCCAGCCCCAAGGGAGTGAGAGCGAGAGGAGGAAGAAGAGGGAGGGGGAAGGGGTAAAGATAATTGATTGAAGGAAGAAGGGCGAGCCTTTTCTTCTTTCTCGCCTGTCCCGTCCAGATCCCCTGCACCCCCCCTCCCACCTCCCGCCCCCTCCCTCCTCCCCAAGACCTCTTGTCTTCCTCCCCTGCTGCCGCCCCCCCCCCCATGGTATTGTACCGCAATCTACTACCCGTCGGCGCGGCGAGAGATCTCTCCTCTAGGCGGGGGAGAAGAGGGGAGAGGCGGAGAGGGAAAGACACTGGGAGAAGGAGAAGAGAGAGGGAGGAGGGAGAGAGGGGGGAGGGGAGAGAGCAGAGAGACATTGCGGCCGTCACAGGGGGAGAGAGAGAGAGATTCGCCGAGATCAATCGGAAGATCGGTTCCGCGCGAAGGTGACTCGGGGCCGAGCGGCCCAGGTGGCCCTGCCGCCCCCCTCGCGGTATTGTGTGTGTGTGTGTGTGTGTGTGTGTGTGTGTGTGCCCCTCCCTACGAGTACATACGGCCGCAAGCCGCAAGCTGAGCCTTTTCTTTTCCCCCTATGGTATCGCTTTCCCCCCTCTACTTGGACACCACTCCTAGAGTACTTAGAGAGGTTCTCAGTTTGCGCTCGCGGCGGCAGCGCTGGTGGCGCAAGAAGACGCTCGAGGGCGGCCACGCCGTCCGCTCGCGCGCCCATGTCCATGCGGCACCGGCCAAGCCCCACTCCCGAGGCCATCCTGGCTGAGTTCTTCGACGCCGCTGCCGCGGGGGACCGCTTAGCGCTCTGCGAGCTGCTGGACCACAGTCGAGTGAGCGCCTCGACGGTGCGATGGGTTCCACTGCGCATCAGCGCTGACATCGTACAGTTTTGGCCCGACTGGTGCCCACAGGCGGAGTGCAACGCACTGCATATCGCGGCGGCGCACGGTCATGCCGACTGCGTGGACCTGTTACTGAGACATGGTGCGAATAAGGGAGCAAAGACACGCCATGGCGCCACGGCCCTGATGTTTGCCGCATTCCACGGGCACGTTTCGGTTGTCGACTGCCTTCTGAATTCGCCGGGCGAATACGAGATCAATGCCGCGTGCACCGCGCCGAGCGACACTGACCGTCTTGGTCCTACGGCGTTGATGCTTGCGGCTGGGTCAACAGAGGGTAGTGCTGCATCCGCAGCGTGCGTCGAGTCACTCCTCCGGGCTGGAGCGAATCCGCACATGATGTGCGCAGGAAGCTTGACCGCTTTGCATTTTGCTGCTGCGTTGCGGTATGCTCAGTCCTGTGCTTGTCTCGTCCGTGCCGGATGTTGGGTCAAGCAGGTAGATGCAGCTGGTAGAACCCCCTTCAACTATGCCGCATGCTCGACTCGAGGCAATGATGACGTCTCGGATGTGCTGCAATCACTTTGCTGGCTGCCAAGCGTGCGGCTCCTCTGGCTCGGCCACCTCAATGAGCCCGGGGCTGGCCTTGGTGCATTGTCACGCGATGCCCTTCGTTTGTTGTGCAGAACCATCATCTTAAGGCATACTCCTCCTGTGAAGCCGTCCTCCATCGACTTGCCATATCACGATAGCTTGGTCTCGGAGATGCGGAGATATCAGGAGGACTCATTGTTTGCAAACCGATTCTTTCAGGTCAACACGACTTGAGGAGTCCTTTTGAACAAACTGTGTTACTTGATGATTGTGGGTAGTTGGAAATGAGCAGGGTGTGATCGGCGCCCCTGCCCGCCACCAACGTCATTGGCAATGTCCAAAGACTGTCGAGTCGAACGGTACCGGAGGACCTTGGGCCACTGTCGCGAGTGGCACCGGCGGCTAGCGTAGCGCTTTGGCCCTCTTTCCTGCCAGGAGTCGGGTGAGTGAAATTCTGGACTGGGTCGGGGGGGAAACGTCTGAAGATTCAAGCTACTACCGAGTAACAATAACATTATTGAGCTTTAGCATTAGTGCCGCTACTCTCACCGGTAGCCTTGCGCATCGCACGCCAAGGAATGTCGAATAGTCGAACATGACCGCACAAAATCCGAAGGCACAAACAAACAAACAAAATATTAAAAAAACTTTTAATATTCTCGCCTCGCACGTGGCACTGGGTTGCACTCTAGTAGCCACGCCCTCTCCCCTTCCTCTCCCTTACTTCCCGCCTTGCGGCAACTCCCCTCGTGCTCTAAGGTCGTTTGCCTTCATTTGGTACCCCTCGTTTCCCAATACTCGATATGAGTCGTGACGTTCGTCACGCATCTAGCCAATCAGTCATCAGATCTGCAGGTACCACTACGACACGTGTATTCACCACAGCACTCCGAGTTACTTTGGCACACCGACCCTGGCTCGCGGCATGGCGTCTCACACACTCCCTCGTCATTGCACTCAAGTCCTTCACAGCACTCGTCGCCATAACTGCACCCCCCCCTTTTCTCGACACACGGTGTGACGGTACGGCACTTTTGGTCGGAGCACACGAGATCGTGACAACAGTCTCCATCGTTTGCACACTCTCCATCCACATCCTTGCATCTGTCTGGCTGCTTCTTCGTGAGTACCAACGCGACGACGGTGGCGGCGACCACGGTGGCGACGACCACCGCAAGGGCAATCAAAAGTCGTTTCGACGGCATATTTACCCATATGCCCATTTTTTTTAGTCCAACGTTCGGTTCGAAACAAACGCGATGCGCTTGCCTCATGGGGGGGAGGGGGAGTCTCCTGAGTTTGCATTCGCTGTGGATAATCGCTTGGTCACGGTCCTGATGACAAAGACGACCACCGCCACGAGCGCGGCGACGACCCCAAGCGTGACCAACAAGGCGGTCAGCATTACTTTGTCGAAGATGAAGCGGAGGGCCAGCTGTGTTGGTGTTTCCACCGAGTCCGCACTGCACTCGACGTGGAGCGAGCGCACCGGGTGCGTCCACCCGATCGCCTTCAGGTCGACTTCTTCACGGCGCTTGTCTTGTGCTTGCGGGTCGTCTACCGACGGGCCGTGTATGGTCGAGCTCACGCCTTTGGAGTGGGGCTCGGAAAAGATAGTCATTTTGCACCCCATCCTCGCAGATGCCTGCTTGGGGTCCTGGAGGTTCACCTCGTAGCCGCCTTACTAAGGGGCTCAGGTCGTGTGGGCGTGTGGGAGGTTCTGGGTTGGGCGGGGTGCACCTGTCCTCAGCGGTATGTTCTCTCCTGCTCCTCCTGTGCCGCTGGGTGACCTGTTTATTCTGGGTGCGGTGTGGGTTTTCGTCGCTGCTGAGTGGCGTTGGATTGCTTTTTGTGTTATAGTTTATTTATGGCCTTCTCGTATCCTTTCTACCGGTTGGGCTGAGAACAAAACTAAGCACCGATATCCCCCCCCCCCGCAGGCCCCCGGCTCCCGTTAGAAACCCCCCATAAGTTCATTGGGTGAAAACCTAGTTAGCAGTTAGTCGCCAAAATATACATACAACGTACATTGAAGAGCCTTACTTGCAGCAGGCCCTAGCTAGTGAGTGACCGGGCTAGCGAATTAGTGCGGCGCGCGACGCGCCCCCACTGGGAGTCCGGGCTGTTGTGATGAATGCTCAGCCCCTGCAGCTGAGGTTGATTTTGCAGGTCCACCCAAGGGGTGTCTGCGATGGAATGAGGGGGGCGCGCCGAGGAGCGAGGCCCCCATCCCCCATTGACCCCCACTTATAAAAGTAGTTTGCCGTCTTGGCGGAGAGCAACCAGTGCACTACGTAGGTGTGTTGATAGCTCATCAATGTCTAAATATTGCCCGAAGTTACGGTGCCTTCTGCATGTGCGCTGCGCATTGTGCACAGCCATCCGCATCAAATGCGGCATTCATTGGGGATCGCCGTGGACGGGGTTGTGATGTTGTGCATGCTAGCCTGCGGAGTGGCCAAGCCAACCTGAGGGCAGCCACAGCCACACAAGAGAAACGGCCGCAAATCACCACGCTGCCCAATGAAGCGGCACGAGCTCAAGCGGCCAACTTTAAAGCAAATTTTCATACGCGCACGCCAGCCACCTGGCAAGTGGCGGCTAGCGATCGCAAACCCGCGTAAGCAAGCGATCCTAGTGACGACCAGAGGCGCGGGCAAAATTAGAGCAAGGCATTGGGCTGGTACACGATCGCCGTTGCAAGTCCATTTTGGACGTATGGTCAGCCTTCAGTCATGAGAAGCAACAATTCTTGGCTTGGCTCGTAACGTAGGACAAGCCTCTCGTCCTCCCCTCGTGTTGCCACTTGTTGCAAGAGCCAGGTAAGAACCTCCCGCCCAAAGTTGAGGCACACTGACGGATCCCAGTGGCCCTGCGCACGCACCATTCGAGGGATGGCGAGCGTCTCGATGGCTTGAAGCTGGTGGACCACGCCCGCATCGTCTCGGAAGCCAACAACAATCTTGGGCACGCCGGCCAAGAATGACTGCAACCAAAACTTTAGGAGCTTGTGCTTCTCGAATGAGGCGCGATCGCGCTGTTCGCGCAGCAACTTGCTGGTTTTGAGCTCCACGTACTGGCGTTCTCCTCCACGCGCATTCTCCTGGCAATCGCACTCAGCAGCCATGATCAGGACCAGACCCGCCAGCTTCAGCCGCATGATGGCGCAAAACTCCTCATTGGCATCGACGACTTCTGCAGCAGGCGCATGAGATGTCGTGCCAGTCGGATTAATTGCGCGCTGCCGCTCGGCCTCTTCGCCGTGCAGTGACTGAAGCAGCTCGAATTGATTCGGCGGGTACAGATGTCTGTAACTATCGGGGTCACAAGGAGAGGGCACGCGGAAGCGATCCTCGCTGGGCTCATCAGTAGTGCGCTTCCTCGTTTCCCCATTCGCTCGCCCGTTCTCGCGAGGTGTGGTGGCCAGCGCCTCAAATTTATATCCCCAATAGGCCATCCGTTGTTCGCGCTCGCTCCGCCGGGCCTCGTCTGCCATCTTGCGCGCAGTCTCACGCACCTGCAGCGTAAGACCGCCGCCCGGCTGCCGTGAGACGCCGATCTCCCAGTCGTCACGCCGCGAGTAGGGCGTCAGCATCAGCTTGTTCAGGTTGTTGCGGTAGGTGACGATGCACCCGTCGGTGCTCTGTTGCTGCGCGGATAGCGCCGAGAAGACATCTGCCAGCGGCGCCGGCTCGGCCCCTTTCTGCTTGGGCACATAGCTCTCGAAGCCAACATCGAGCCGCGCTGGCAGCTGTGGTGCAACATACTGACGGAGAGCGCGTTGGTCGAAGTGGATCTTACGGTCCGAGTCGCGTGAGAAGCACGCGACCTCCTTCGGCTTGCTGAACTTTGGGCATTCGCCCATGTAGTGTGAGGCGGGGCGCACCGGCAGCTGCGCGAGCGTCTGCGGCGCCATTAAGCGAGCGGCCCGCGAGGCGGCGGCGGCGGCGGCGAGTCGCGCGGGATGATGAGGAAGGCAGAGGAGGAGGAGTGCCAGAGTTTTCTTGTTGTCCTAGTTTAATCTAGTGCTGAGAGCCCATCGGAAACGGACCAGGGCCAGGGCCAGGGCAACGGAGCCCCTACCCCGCGATGGGGGTGTGCGCGGTTGGTGGTGACAGCAGCGGTGGCGGTGGTGGTGGTGGTGGTGGCGGCGGTGACCCTCCGCTTAATGGCGACGAGGAGTCTAGCGCATTTGATGATTGATGATGCGGCTCGGCGGCTCGGCTCCTTGCTCCTTGCCTTTGCCTTTGCCTTTGCGGCTGGCTATGGCTAGGCGCATACATATAGCGCCGTGCAGCTGCTAGCTGCTGAGAGCCATTTGCTGCAAATTAGTGCCGCGTACGTGCGAGGCAGGCCGCCGCACTCGCCAAAGCAGCTAGGCGAACTACGCCGCCTGCGTACTGCGTACTGTGGCGTGGCAACAAGCAACAAGTAGTGGTAGGCCAGAATATCCACAAATTTTTGCCCAAATATCCATCCAAAATATCCAAGAAATATCCCAGCCACGGCCCCAAATATGCGAGGAAATATCCACACAACTATGGTTATAATACATGCACGGCTTACTTACGGTGGACGACGGTGGGTGCCGCCGTGCCACCACCTACTTACTTGCTAATACTTGCGCCTAAGGGACTAAGTAAGACACCTTCATCTTACATCTTACATCTCCCTCCCATCTGATTCTTATCCATCCCGCTGACTAAGTAAGACTAATCCCGCTCTCTGCTGCTCGCTGTCGCCCTCGCACGGCGCGGCGGCGAGGGCGGCGGCGGCGAGGGCGGCGGCGGCGAGGGCGGCGGCGGCGAGGGCGGCGGCGGCGAGGGCGGCGGCGGCGAGGGCGGCGGCGGCGAGGGCGGCGGCGGCGAGGGCGGCGGCGGCGAGGGCGGCGGCGGCGAGGGCGGCGGCGGCGAGGGCGGCGGCGGCGAGGCGGCGGCGGCCGGCGAGGGCGGCGGCGGCGAGGGCGGCGGCGGCGAGGGCGGCGGCGGCGAGGGCGGCGGCGGCGAGGGCGGCGGCGGCGAGGGCGGCGGCGGGGCGGCGGCGAGGGCGGCGGCGGCGAGGGCGGCGGCGGCTCCACCCTCAACAAGTTAATTCCAGGTAAAAATAAAACTCAACTCCTTCGATTTTCGAGACGAAAATCGGCGAACCCGAACTTGAGCCCAGGGGGAATCCGAATCAACTCGCCTGGAGCGACCACGACGAACCTAGAAGACGGTGGATAGTGGATAACGAGGAAGGCTCGTACTCAGGCCGAAACATTCTTGCCCAAAGAGCCTGGATACAACAGAATGCCAAAAACAGACTGTTTTTACTGTTTTTGGACGCCCCCCCCACTGTTTTTCCCATCTAGGGAGAGAAGTCACGTAGGAGGGAGGGGAGGAAAGACAGCGGATGGAGCGTCGAGCGACGGCAGAGAGCGACAGAACCATGATGAGCGAGAAGGAGATCGACATCCGCTGGGTGGGTGGGACGGAGGTTGGTTTGTTGTTAGTGTCGAGGAGGCGCCATTGAAAATCGGAGGAGGCAAGGTCGTGCGCGTAGGTGTCGTCGGCGTAGCCGTCGTAGGCGATGGTGTGGCGACGGCGGCCGGTGGTGTAGGTGTGGGCGGGGGGGTGATGAGTGATGAGAGAGAGGGGGAAGGTGAAGGACGTGGTGGTGGGCCGAGCGCCGAGCGGTTATGGGGCTTCATCCTAACGAAACCGAGGTGCCCCCTCATTTCCATTTCTCATCTCTCTCCTTCGCTCGCCCCTACTCGTGAGCACTTTACCTCTACTGCCGTTGTACATAGCAGAAAGTTTGTGTCGCCCGCCCGCGATCTGATGTAAAGTAATCAGGGAGATCTCTCTCTGCCACTGGGTGTTGAGCCGCAGGGAGCAGAGTGCGAGTACTTTTATGAGGAGCGTCGCCCCTTCGTGACGGACGGAGGGTGGGTCTCGTAATTCTCTTCTCTCGTTGCTGCTACAATTATTCTGTATTCTCTCTCTTCACCTTTGGCTGCCGCGCCGTCATCTTCTCTCCCCTCACCACTCCCTTTCTCCCCCAATACACTTAGACTCACCGGGGGGGGGGAGGGGGGGGGGCGGGGGGGAGTCTAGGGGTCTCTCCACCAACCCTGCCGCCCGCAGCAGACTTGGGGAAGACGGCCTTCTTCCGATTTCTTACGATCTGCCACTCACATCCCCATGACCAACAGGCCCTCTCCTCTGTTGTTCGTTACTTTCGGCTCACACTCACTTTTACTCCCGCTCGAGCGGTTTCTCTTCTCCTCGTCCTTTCTCTCCGTCCATCTCTCTCTCTCTCTCCGCCCTCTCTCTCGCGCTCTCTCGGGGGGGGGACGACGAGCCCGACCGCCCCTCTCCTGCCTGCTCTTTGCCTCTCTGCCCCGTCCCCCCTTTTCTCCCGCTCGGAATGGAGCGGGCTCGTGAGCGCGCGGCGCGAATCCGTCAACTTGAGCTCGCCGGTCGCGACTCGCAGCGCGCGCAGCTCGCTGCGCTCGAGGCGGCGGCAGAGGCGACTGAGCGTGAGATCGCAACGCTCTCA
Organism: Isochrysis galbana; assembly: GCA_018136815.1. NCBI lineage: Eukaryota > Haptophyta > Isochrysidales > Isochrysidaceae > Isochrysis > Isochrysis galbana. The sequence goes on along the minus strand of CM030932.1, from coordinate 8,281,417 downwards.
CGCCAGCTGCACCTCCGCGCGCAACCGAAGCCGTCGACGCAGCTTGCACGCGTGCAGCAGGATGAGGTGGGGCAGCTGAGGAAGAAGCTCGAAGCGATGAACGCCGCCGACCTCGCCCAACTCCAGAGGTGACGCCCTGCCTCCCTTCCCCCCCCAATTCCACTTCGGGTGCCTGGCCTTTCTCCTCACGACCCGCACCTGCCGCGTTTCAGGCACGTTCATCGGCTTCACACCGACAATAGTCACGGTCGCTCGAACACGTCCGCTCTCGCCCGCATCCCCCCCTCGTCTCCTTGCTCGACCAATTTGTCGCTTGCCGAGCAACGATGGCTCGAGCGTGCAGTCGAGGAGCAGATCCTCGCCGATGCTGCTGTGGAAACAGCCAAGGCGGCGGCGGACATGTCGGTTGAGATTCCCACGGCCGAGGAGCAGGAGTGGATGGAGGGCGAGATGCAAAAGGCAAGCGAAGAACACGCATGGCTGGAGCGGCAGGCTTCCGACGCTGCGCGTCGTGTCGCAGTGCTCAAGGCGACCCTCAGACAACAGGACAAGCAAGGGGCCGACATTTCTATCCGGCCACTAGCGGCGGCGCTCCCGTCTCCCTTCACCCCCGCGCAGGAGCGCTGGCTTGAGAGCGAAGTTGAGGCGCACGTGCAGAAGGAGGCGGCCGCCGCCGCAGCTGTGCACATGACGCAAGCCGCCTCTCGCGCTGGCGTGCAGCAGCCCTCCAAGGATGAAGAAGAGTGGCTGGAAGCGGAGATTAGCAAGGCGGAAGAGGAGCACTGCTGGCTCGAACGGCAGGCTTCCGACGCTGCGCACAGAGTCATTGCGCTAAGCAAGATCGTGTCTCCCCGTGGCACGCCGGACAACCGCCTGCCTCTCGCTGCAGCTCTGCCCTCGCCGCTTACCGCAGCGCAAGAACGCTGGCTAGCGGCAGAAGTGGAAGCACACAAGCAGCGCGAGATTGCAGCGAGCGCGGCGATTGACACGGCTCGCGCCATGCAGGAGACGCAGCCCATTTCATCCGAGGAGCAAGAGTGGATCGAGCAAGAGATGAACCGGCAGGCGGAAGAACACTCTTGGCTCGAGAGGCAGGCGTCCGACGCGGCACGCCGCCTTGCCATGCTTCAGAGTGGCGATGAGGCGATGGCAAGGGCAGACGATGGCCACCGCTCAATCTTTAAGCGCCCGATGACTGTGCCCAAGAATCTCTCCGGCCGGCCTGCCTTCGATCGGCCTCTCCTGCCCGCAGCCCCAACCCCGGCTGTAAGCGCCGAACTGGGCCGGGCTTTTGAGGATCTGCACCGGATCCGTGAGCAACTCGCGGCCATCCGTCGTATCTCGTCAGAAGCAGACGAGGTCCTAGACGCGATGGAGACGGGCTCGCTCGAGATGCAGCCGCGGCTTAAGACGACACTCCAGCAGCTTCATCATGACTGCGGCCGCCTACGCGCAAAGGGTGATCGGGTCCTTGCCACCATGGCGAATGCTGGACCGGCTGCGCGCGCTTCATCACTGCAGGCAAGCGAGGCGTTGTCGCAGGCGGCTGACGCCCTTCGCGAGCGGATCGAGGGTCAATTGCGAGTCTACGAGCTTGCAGGAGAGAGGCAATCCGTCCTGCAACTTCGCGCTTGAAGATGCACGCGCGACTGCAGCACAGCGGAGAATACGTGAAGAAGAGCTCCCGTTCGGCGATGGTGAGAGGCAGTCGGTTCTGCAGCTTCGCGTTTCAAGATGGACGCGAGACTGCAACACAGCGGATGATGCGTGAAGATAAACTCCGATTGTGCGAAGAGGACCAATAGAGCTGAGAAGTAGGAGTCCCCTCATATTTTCGGCTCCGAACTGTTTTGAACGCCCTGCGAAGAGGCGGTTTGGCTATGTGATCTAGCAGAGTAATCAATCACGACTGCCGTGGACTTTGTGTCAATTGATGTTCTTTATGAGCTCCCGTATCGGCACACCCGATTTCGGAACTCGTAGTTCTTTGAGCCTTGCCTTGTGATGACCGGGGCATGAACGAGCCGTACTCGACCCGACAAGAGCTCGTATCCATTGTACGCATGGCTCTGAATCGCTACTGGAACACTCTCTGACGAGAAGATCCACTCATCGTGTGTAAAGGTACACGTGAATCTAGAGGCAGCGATGTGTTGCATGATTGGCGACATTGGTATTTGCGCAGTGTGCAATGGTGTTCAAGAGTGCGCTGGTCTCTCTCCTCACTCGGCTTACTGAAGGTGTGCCTTACCATGCCAGCATCACGTGTAGCTTTTGGAGCAGCATTTGTGAGGTGTGCATCGGCCAGCGCCTATTGTCAATGCTTATATCTAATATCGAATCCGATTGCGCCTAGACACCTATTTTTTAACTTCTTAATAGTCTCACCGCACACGCGGCCGTGGACCCTCTACTTTCTACTCACGCAGCAAAACTTTCTACACCCCCTTTCTCCCGGCCCTTTCCCCCCCGCCATCAGGCGACTCCCCCCGTGCACTACTAGGGGGATAGGGGAAAAGGGCTTAGATATGGTCGGTGGCCCGCGCCTCCCCCCGGTGATCCGTTCCCCCCTTCCTCCTATGCCTACCGGGCTGGCGGCGTCCTCAGTCCCGACTTCTCCTGTAAACAGATGCGGGACTTACATATTTTCCGGTGAGCGGAGCCCTCGCTCCGCCCACCCCCTTCTCCGCGCGCTCTCTCCCCTCCCCTGCAGGCACGCGCGATGGCGCGCCTGCGACAGGCCTGCAGCTGCCTCTGGCGACGGCGACCACGCTGATGAGGCCGTACTCGTTGTGAGAGGCCCTCGCGCCAACCTTCAGGGCGATGTCTCCCTGCCGCGGCGAGCGCAAGCGCCCTTCCCCCTTATGCCACCCAGCTCTTCACTAGCTTACTACCTGCGCTAGCCGGAGCACCCCTCCCTCCACACTCAAACAGCCCCCCACGCCAGGATCCTGTTCTGGTCTCGCGCCCCATTGCCGAAGATGATTCGTGTTCCAGTCCTGTCGCTCCCGCTCCCGTTCCCGCTCAGCAATCCAAGATGTTTCGCCGTTTCGTCGTTCACGATGGGCTCGTCTACTATCGCGCCGTCATCCGAAGTGATCGCCGTGGTCGCGCGACATGACGCTCCCCTTCAGACTCTCCGCTACGAGGGAAGTTACAACGGAGACACGCTCCGGCCGTCGCTGCGGAGTCTCTCTCTCTCTCGCTCTCTCTCTCCGTCTCTCGCGACGTGTTTGAGTTCTCGGTGATTTGGGGTCGCGGTTGCTTGATGTTTTGCTTGGTTTGGGTGAATGATTCCGGTGCTGCTCGTGAGTCGGTGTATCCTGTTGTTCTCAGGTTCGTTGTCCGTCGTTGTTCGCTGCGTCGCTGCACTCTAGCAGCCTAGGCTCCCTCCCTGAGGGAAGAGTTCGTTGTAGGTCTAACAATCTCTTACAATCCAACACTCTAGGGCCACTAGGAGCGCCTCGCCGCCCCACCGCCCTTCGTTCGCCGTTCGTCCCCCGTCCAGACATCCAAATGGGGTTGCCTGACCCAGTCCAGAATTTCATTCACCCGACTCCCGGCGGGGAGGAGGGCCAAAGCGCCGCGCTAGCCGCCGGTGCCGCTCGCGACGGAGTGGCTCAGAGCCCTCCGGTAGCGCTCGACTCGATAAACAGAGGAGATTGTGAGATTTTGTGAGGTAGCCGCTACATCCACCGCGCACACACAGCATGGCTGCCGCCGACTGTGCGAAGGTGCGAAGGTGGGAACCCGTGGGAACGCCCTTGTCAAGCGAGGGGCACACCTCCACGGAGTCCGAGCCTAGGTCTGAGCTCATGCTAGACACCTACATGCTGACAGAGATGTCCCTGATGTCGGCACGTCGGCACGTCGGCCTCGCGCCAACCGCCAAGCGCTTCGCTTCGCGCCACTTTTATTTTCTATTTTAGTTTTTTCAATTTGTTATTATGCCCTCACTGCCAGGTCTACCGGGTTGGACCGCCAGGTCGCCCCGACCTGGCGCCAAGTCGCCAGACCTGGCGCCAGACCTGGCGGCTGGCGGAACAACTTAGGCCTCGCTCGCACGCTCACTCACCGCGCGCGCGCAGCGCGCAGCTCTCTGTTCCGGACATAGGGGTCTCCTAGAAACACGGTGAAAAACACTGTTTTTGACTTCCGTAGAAACACGAAACACACTGTTCCTGTGTTTAACACTTAACACCTAGGCAGCCGATCGGCCAATCCACTATCCACTATGGCCGCAGGCCGCGCAGGGGTCTCCGACCTCCACCTCTCCACCTCCAACCGCCCTACTAGCGGAAAATTCCAAGCCCCGTCGAAAGACGGTGGACCAATACAGAGGGAGTTTGAAAGACGGGAATACGGCCTGTTTTTGCTCTCCGAAATAAAACGGTGTATCTATCTTTCACAGCTAGGAGCTAGGGGCGCGGCAGCGGGGCAGCGACGCGGCCGTAGCGGCGCAAGTAGCAGCGCTTGAGGAGCTGCAAGAGGAGGGGCGCAAGCGGTCGGTGTGGCCGGGCATGCTGGTGATACGACCTGCGATTCTCGGTAGCATTTTCTAGCGTTTTCAGGTTTTCAGGGTCCAATTTTTGGACTCCGATTTTCTCTCGGGGGCTCGGGGGTCGTATGCGTGGGGTCTAAGTCCTGGTGGGAGGGGCTGAAAATACCAAGGGGGTGAGGTGGCTTCTAGGAATCGGGTGGTTGGTGGTTTCTGAGCGGAGAGAGATGGACAGGAGAAACCGAGAAACCAACGGCTGGGGGATCTGTCGGGTAGAAGTTGTTTCTTGGCGGTTCACTCACTCACAGTAACAGTCAGCAGAAGTGAGGGGATGCGCAGAACGACCATCGGTGGAGATTCTCTGTATCTTCTATGTAGACGGGGAGTCCCGTGAATCAAAACTACCTCGAGCTCGGTGGGCATGGCCTCCCCCTCCTGTTGTTCTCTCCGCCCCCCGCCCCCCCTCTCAAACTGCCTCCCCCCCCCCGCGCCCCCCCCCCCCCCCCCCCCCCCCCCCCCCCCCCGAGAGTTACCCCGAGAGGTCGGTCTCTTGGCGGTTCCCCCCGTCGGTTGCGCCGCCCCCCCTTTCCCCCCCCTCCCCCCCCGCCTCTTCCCCCCCCCCCCCCGCCCCCTCTTCCCCTCTTCCTCTCCCCCACTCCCCGCGCCGCCACTCTCAGCCGCCCCCCCTCGCTCCCCGCCTCTCGGTGCGTTCCCCCAACCGCCTCACTTCCCCTTCCCCCCCAACCCACTCGCCGCACCGCGCAGGCACGCACATCGCGCACGCGCGGGCACAACGACGGGAGCACGCCAGCTCTACTCTCACCGACCCTTGACTCGCCTGGCCCGCCCCTCCGCCGCCCTCACCTTGTCCTGCCCCGTTCTGCTCGCAGACCCGACAGCCATGCGTGAGATTGTCTCCATCCAGGGTGGCCAGTGCGGTAACCAGATCGGCGCCAAGTTCTGGGAGGTCGTCTCTGACGAGCACGGTATCGACCCGACCGGCACCTACCACGGTGACTCGGACCTCCAGCTTGAGCGCATCAACGTCTACTACAATGAGGCGACTGGCGGCCGCTATGTCCCCCGTGCCATCCTGATGGACCTTGAGCCGGGCACCATGGACTCTGTTCGCTCGGGCCCCTTCGGCCAGATCTTCCGCCCCGATAACTTCGTCTTCGGCCAGTCGGGCGCCGGCAACAACTGGGCCAAGGGCCACTACACTGAGGGTGCTGAGCTCATCGACGCTGTCCTCGATGTTGTCCGCAAGGAGGCTGAGGGCTGCGACTGCCTCCAGGGCTTCACCCTCTCGCACTCTCTTGGCGGTGGCACTGGCTCCGGCATGGGAACCCTTCTCATCTCCAAGATTCGTGAAGAGTACCCGGATCGTGTCATGTGCACCTACTCGGTCTTCCCGTCGCCCAAGGTGTCCGACACGGTCGTTGAGCCATACAATTGTGTGCTCTCGATCCACCAGCTTGTCGAGAACTCGGACGAGTCGCTCCTCATTGATAACGAAGCACTCTACGACATCTGCTTCCGCACTCTGAAGCTCACCACCCCTACTTTTGGCGACCTCAACCACCTCGTTGCCGCTGTCATGTCGGCGTCAACGTGCTGCCTGCGCTTCCCGGGCCAGCTCAACTGCGATCTTCGCAAGCTTGCAGTCAACATGATCCCCTTCCCTCGCCTCCACTTCTTCATGGTCGGCTTTGCACCGCTCACCTCGCGCGGTTCGCAGCAGTACCGCTCGCTTACCGTGCCAGAGCTCACCCAGCAGATGTTCGACGCCAAGAACATGATGGCTGCTGCCGACCCGCGCCACGGCCGCTACCTGACCTGCACCGCTCTCTTCCGCGGCCGCATGTCCACCAAGGAGGTCGACGAGCAGATGCTCAATGTGCAGAACAAGAACTCGTCGTACTTCGTCGAGTGGATCCCCAACAACATGAAGTGCGCCATTTGCGACATTCCGCCCAAGGGTCTCAAGATGTCCGTTGGCTTCATGGGCAACTCTACTTGCATGCAAGAGGTCATGAAGCGCGTTGCCGAGCAGTTCACTGCTATGTTCCGCCGCAAGGCTTTCCTCCACTGGTACACTGGCGAAGGCATGGACGAGATGGAGTTCACCGAGGCCGAGTCAAACATGAACGACCTCGTCTCCGAGTACCAGCAATACCAGGATGCCTCTGCCGAGGAGGAGGGCGAGTATGAGGAGGAGGGTGGTGAGGAGTATTAGATCAAAACCTCTTCCCTTGATTCCCGAAGTGCACGCACCCCAGCCGTCTAGCGTGCCACGCTCGTCTGGTTGGATGGAATCAGTGTATCGTGCTTGCCTGATTTGTTCCAGTTGCGTGAGGGAAACGTCATTGCTTACATTAGCAGTGTTCTTCTTATACCTAATCAATGGATGAACTCCCAATGCGCTATCGCTATACTTTTAGTATTCTCGCCCCTCGCACGGCCTTGGGACTCGCTCTAGTACTAGTAACCACACTTATACCCTTCACATTTAGCCCGCCTTACTTACAACAACTGTCGCTACGATGGAGATAAATTCTCCGAGAGTGCGGTGCTCTCATCCGTGCACTGGAGAGATTCGCACACCTGAGCAGAGCTTTGCTTTTCGCAAACACAACCGACACTTCAAGAACCGCCAAGGCGGGCATGGGAAGACAGCCGAAAAAAAAGGATAGACATAAACGACCTGAGGCCGATCTTCACTCTTCACTACCACTATAGCTATAGACAAAGACGAAAGACGAAAACCTAATACTAATACCAAGCATAGAAGTCTCAAACCTAGCCAAAAAACTCGGAGTCGGAGTAGAACACCTGATGCGCGGACCGCGTCGACAGAAACAAAGGACACATAAACCGCCCCACAGACGCCCACGCGCACACCTAGCAACATGCAACATTCGAACGCGCACGACACGAAACCCCGGAGAAAACAGAAAACCCTGTCGCCTGTCGCCCACAAACTGAGAAGCTTGACGGGGACGATCGGTGGTGGGTCGGTGAGATGTGTGTGTGGGGGGGGGGGGGGGGTGGAGGGAGGGAGGGAGATCAAAAGACAGATCACCTGTTTACGTTAATGTTAATGTTATCATCATATACTGTAAAAGTCCCCCGGTCCCAGGGGGTGCCCCCAAGGTTCCCGCCCGCACTCCGCGCCCAAAGTTCCCCCGCGGAAAGAGTGAACGCACGGTGTGCACCTTCATAGTAGGAGAAAAAGTTGTTATGCGCACGCACGGCGCCCCCGCCGCGACGCCACCACACGCCCGCGCAAGCCCTTCCCACACGGACTACCCCACCGACATATCTACGAACCAATGTAAGAGAAATCCAGTCGACGCTGCGACAGTGAATGTGAATGAAGGGGCGGTGGCGATGGCTGCGCTGCTACTGGCCGAGTCGCAGAGGCTGCCGGGACATAAAGGCAGTGTGAACGTGGTGACGTTCAACGCGGACGGAAACTATTGCCTCAGTGCTGGCGACGATCGGCGCATCCTGCTGTGGAACCCCCGCCGCGAGGCGGACGCTGACGTGCCAATCAAAGCGTACACAGGCCACAACGAGCGCGTGCTTGACCTGTGCGTTGCACAGGACAACGCGAGCATTGCGTCGTGCGGAGGCGATCGCTCTGTGCTTGTATGGGACGTCGCCTCAGGCCGAATCCTACGCCGGCTCTCGGGACATTCGCAGCGCGTGAATGCCGTCACATATGCTGGGACTTCAAACAGTGTGCTGGTGTCTGCTTCCTACGACACTACTGCTCGGTGCTGGGACATGCGCTCTCGAAACACAGCTCCAATCCAGGTGCTTGAGGGATCCGCAGATTCTCTGACCTCACTCGCCGTGTCCGAGCACGAGGTCCTGACATCTTCCGTGGACGGTGTGGTGAGAACGTACGACTTGCGCATGGGCATGATGGTCAGCGACACACTTGGGGCAGCTGTCACAAATCTTGCTCTCTCGCGCGACGGCAACTGCATACTTGCTGCTTCACTCGATGCGCGACTGCGGCTGCTAGATAAAAGCACCGGTGGCCTGCTTAATACATATAAAGGCCACGTCCATACCCAGTTCAAGCTGGGCGCATGTTTATCGCATGATGATGCCTTGGTTGTGGGCGGCTCAGAGGATGGCTTCTTGTATGTGTGGGATCTCGTGGAGTCGGAACGAGTTTCTCGCATCCGGGCCGCGAGTGGTGCGGTGAGTAGTGTCGCTTGCGACCCCAGACGTCTGGAAATTCTGACAGGTTCGCACGAGGGCGTCGTCAAACTGTGGACGGCAAAACCAAAATGACTTTAAAGGTTAAAGGTTAAAGGCACAAGAACAAGAATTCATTTGAATTTTTTGGTCGTATAATATTCTCGCCGCGCACGCAGCCTTGGTTGGGCTCTGTGGCTGGGGTAGTGGAATGGCTGGGGCTGTGGTTGATGAGAATGCTTGACATTTAGCCCGAAGGGGGGCCATGGGGGGTTACCGGAGCATATGAGGGGATGAGGATGAGGGGCGAGGACAAGTCGCGTGCCGCGTTCCGTCGAATATGGGACGGATTCAATTTGAGCCATCAAATCTCAACATGTCCGTTTACAATAATATTGATTCTGGAGCTGTCGGTGGCGACATTCGATACGGCACGCGACCTCCAAGTCCAAGTCCTTTTTAGAAAGATGTACCCGCGCGCTATTCATTACTGTCCGTCTGTCCGCTGGCGTTCCATAATCCATAATAGTCACATCGTACTTCATGGTTCATGGTTCATGGGATGTTACACAGCTACCGCAGTATGAAGCCATACCCTAGTGGGCTTCGGTAAATGATGTAGAACTCCACCACAAAGCTGAGGAGAGAAGCAGGTTTCGTGGTTTCGTCAGATGCGCGTCCGATGAAGATGCACGCCCTCAGTTTCCGCGAGGGGGGGGAGGGGGAGTTCTGGGCGCACGCGCACGCATGCGATTCCCCCGCGGTTGAATTGAATGCACAGCCCTCAACCCCGCGATGGGCAACTTAAGAAACAGGTGTGATGAATTGCAATCACTTCGAAAAAAAACCTCAGAAGATTCAGGGCTATACACCTACTACTATACCGGCATTCACTACCTCTCACAGACACCGCGGCACCGCCCTTGCTCCCCTTTTCCCCGCCTCTCCGCCTTCCCCCCCTCGTAGCGCGCGGCGGGCGCGATTGGCGGCGCGGTCCCGGCGGCACTTCGGCATTTGGTGCTTTGGCGCTTTGGCTAGCTAGCACTTTGCAGAGGCCTCCGCCCTTCTCGCCTCGCTCTCGCCATTCACCGCGTACAAGCGGTCGGCGGCGGCGCCGTCCCCCTGGGGCAGGCAGCACCGCGCATTCATGCCGGGCGACCCGAGGGCGCTTGCGGCTTGCGGCCGCCCGCTCCCTCGATGTCTCGCGTCACCTGGCCGAAGCCACTGCCGCCCCGCACCCTCTTGACAACATGCCCCTGCGGCTCGAGCCTGACCTCCAGGCGGCGGCTGAGTGGGTGTGTTCTTCACCCAACGCATCTGACTTTCATGATGCTGACGGGAAGCAAGGAGGTGTGGTGTAGTTCTCAAAATTAGTCTTGAAAAATGAATGAAGAAAAAAACCTTTTAGCAAATTGATGGACAGAATTGGAACTCTCACTGAAGCTTCTCTCTCTGACGACCTCGCTTTTCGACATCCCGCGCGCGGCTTGAGCGAACCATGGAGGCCATCACCGTCTCTGGAGCTGCCCCCACGCCGTTCCCCGCTTTCGTGACCGGGGAGAAGGGCAAGCCTGCTGTGATCGTTATCCAAGAATGGTGGGGAATCACCGACCAGATCAAGCAGCAAGCCGCCAAGATTGCATCGCAGGGCTACCGGGTGCTGCTGCCAGACCTCTACAAGGGCAAGGTTGGGGTTGATGCAGAAGAGGCGCACCATATGATGAGCAACCTCGACTTCTCGGCTGCCACGGTTGAGATAGCCGATGCTGCCGCATACCTCAAGTCCGAGGGCTCTCCGGCCATCGGAATCACGGGATTCTGTATGGGCGGAGCGCTCACCATGGGCGGCCTAGCAAAGAGCCCAGACATCAAGTGCGCCGCACCTTTCTACGGTGTCAATTTTGGTCTCTTTGACTGCGCAACTCTGAAGGACAAACCTGTGCAGGTGCGCGCTACTCTTTGGAGACATCGTCCATCTACGACAGCACCACATCCCATAGCTGATTCCTTGATGTACTGTGCAGTCGCTCTCGCACATCAGTCAGCTTGGTTACAACACTCACTTTTGGCTCACCGCTGATCCCAGGGCCATTTCGGCCAAGAAGATGGCATGACAGGATTCTCTGATGTCGCAACCGCCAAAAAACTCGAGGCCGATTTGAAGGCCGCGGGCAATACCGACGTGGAAGTATTCATCTATGAGAAAGTAGGCCATGCATTCATGAACGATTCTCCTGCTCCCTATGCTTCATTTGAGGAGCGGAAGGAGAAGCTGGGTCAACAAGTGTACGATGCCGAACAAGCTGAGAAGGCGTGGGGTCGTCTCTTTGATTTCTTTGCCAAACATCTAAAGGCATGAGCGCACACGAATGCCTTGAGCTACGCTTTCTCGATTTTGCACAATACATGATAGCCTCTGAGTATCACAACTCGTGGATTCGGCGGGCTACTCTCTTAGTGTCGAGTACCATGCGCCGCTTTGTTTATCTTAGCGATTGACTTGAGAGACGGTGAAAGCCGCATCACATTCAACAGCAGCGGCACCAGCGATGACTGGGTACTTAAGTAGCTAGCAGCCATTTGTGCGTTTAATTCTCGGCCGTGCGTTTGGTTCAACACTCATTGCTCATCCTCTAGTCATCGATCTCTCTGGGCCTTGGGGTCTCAGGGATCCATGAACACCGCCCCCTCCCCCACTTGCCGCTATCGTCATCGTTCCCCCACGAGAGCCCTGAGGTGTCGTTCCGTCAAATGTGGGACATGAGTCGAATTGAGCGATCGAATGTCCACAGTTGTACACATAGCGTTATTTTAAAATTAAATGTAGACTAGCGTAACATTCCCTGCTTCCCGCGACGCGTGTCCCCCTGGAGGGCGCCGTGTCGGCGCTTTTCGATTGTGATTACTTGTAACTATGGGCACGGCGCGATGTGCATCGGCCACCCCGCGGGGGCGCCGTGCGTGCGCATAGAAACTTTTTCCCCTAAGGCCCACATTAACGTAAAGTAGCCGTATACGAGATGTTTCGTTGCGCAGCACGTGTGATTACTTGCAATCACTGTGCACGCCGTGCGTACGCGCATCGGCTCCCCCCTCGCGAGGGCGCCGTGCGTGCGCATAGAAGCTTTTTCCCCTAAGGCCCACATTAACGTAAAGTAGCCATATACGATGTTTCGTTTACGCGGCACGTGTGATTACGGACAAAAAATTCCGTCCTAGAAACTAGGACCACGTCCTAGAAAATCCTTGGATTTCTAGGACTCTGCCGATCATGCCTCCATTATAGCCTATGGTGAGCTTATGAGACATCCCATCACCTGAAGCAAACCATCTCCACATCCCATTCAACCTTAGCTCTCCCCATGACCAACTCTGCGGAGCTTGTCTTTGCTTACTTTTGCTACCACATTCAGCATGCGGTGCTGCACTCGGGCGTCCGCTCGCACCAGAGGAGTTTTATTTTAGACCTTTTGGAGCAGTAGGCTAGCGGATTGGACACTTAGATGACAGAACCAAGCTTGGTGGTCACTGAAGGTCTCAAAGAGGGCAGTCAAAGCAACATTTTATCTCCTGGGGACCATGGGTAGAAGAGCTCCCCATTGGGTGGTATCAGCCATTTCTCCCGTTTCTAGGACAAGCAGCAATTCCGACCAGGTGACCCGTAAACGCGTCACAAAACTTGGTGTTGCTGAGGGAATGGTGCCCAGGTACACCTGGAACATTTAATGAGGACATGCATGTGGTAACTCAATAGCCAAGGTTTGGGACAAAATGACATGGTATGCTCTTGCTCTCACATAGCAAAGTCCGTCCTAGTTTCTAGGACTGGTCCTAGAAAGCTGGGTACCTTTATCCGATTACTTGTAATCATTGTGCACGCCGTGCGTATGCGCATCGACTCCCCCCCCTCGCGAGGGCGCCGTGCGTGCGCATAGAAACGTTTTCGCCGTCAGCCCCACACCACACCACTTCCAACCCCAACCTGAGGAGGATCGGCCAACGCATTGAAGCCATGCACGATAGAGTCCCTTGGTTCAAGGAATTGGCAAAGCTTCACGCCGAACGTTGGGAATACCTCCACTCGCCTATGCACGCCGCAGGCTACGCGTTGGACCCACAATACATGCAGACGGTAGGTGACTTGGATGACGCGACGACGGAGGGCTTGCAGACAATTGTTGACCGCCTTTGTTTACGTGACACGATCTTGGCCTCCCCTAACCCAGAGCAAGCTTGGAGAGAATGCACCGTCTCCTCCCCTGAAGTAGTTCAACGAATCGCCCGAGTGGAGAGAGAATTTGCTGTATTCCAAAGTGGCAGTGGTGCTTTCTCTCGGCCGTCAGCATTGGAGAACGCCAAGGTTATGGAACCGTCGCAATGGTGGATGATGTATGGCAAGCATGTCCCTATGCTTGCATCGATTGCACAACAAGTTCTGTCCCAACCCGTCGCTGCATCGGCCGCCGAATGCAATTGGTCAGTATATGGCCAAATACATTCTCAAGCTCGGTCGCGAATGTCCCATCAGGTGGCAGATAAGCTGGTTTTTTGTCATGAGTCCATGCATGTGCAGATGCGTTCCCAGAGTGCTGCTTGGAAACCTGATGTTGTGCCATGGGAGAGTGATGAGGATAGTGATGGGGATGGGGAGGAGCAGTGGGTTGGTGATGCGAATGTGAGTCCCAGTGCTGAGCTCGTTGAGAAGTTGTTGAGGTGAGATGCCTCGCGCCGCGCCGCCGCTGCTAGCTAGCCGCGCGGGCGGCTGCTAGCTGTGCCGCGCGTGTGCGGGCGCGCGCCACCGTCCAAATACGGAGGGGCACATAGAGGGGGTTTCAAATACGGCAAATACGGTCTGTATTTGGCCTTCGGCCAAATACAGTGAATACGTATCTCCCAACTAGGCTAGGGATCCTGGATCCTGGCTAACAAGATGTCCTACGACGCTTTAAGTTCTAACGCCGGGAGTTCTCGCGCCAAAACTGGCTGCCTCAGCCTCCAACCGACCCCGGCGCCGCCCCCAAGAGGCTCTGTCTGCCTCGCTCTTCCTGACTTCAAGAAGGATCCGCGATGTCGTCAACCGAATGTGAGTTGAGCGGGTCGACGCAGCACGCACGCCAGGCACGCGCACGCTGCCCGCTACGTATGCGCTCATTACTAACCACCCCCATTCTTCGCCAAGCAGACTGCAACGCTCCGCTGTGTACGATCAACGCGCAAGGTCTATCATCCAGCCGATTCCTGATCAGCGACAAGAAGCAGCTTGCATTCCGTGATGAAGCCGGCCGTATCAATCTCAATATGGTACTTGACTGCGTAAGACAGGTACAGACTGGGAAGGTGGTTGCCGACCAGGCGCTACGGGAGAAGCTTTATAAGTGGGAACGACATGTCAGTCGATGGCATCAGAACAACGGTGTAACCTGGCGGCGTGAAGTCTCCACGGCTGGTACGGTGCTTCCCACTCCATGCGCATGTCCCCACAGACCCTCTTCTGAGTACTGCAGCGATGCAGATGTGGCCGTGGTGAAGCAGTTTCTCCTTGCCTTAGGTGATGTGACCTGGGTCTCCTCCAAAGGCGACCGTCGTCCGGAAGTTACCAAGCCGACGGATGGGGAACTAGGGTTAATGAATCAGCGTTCCGACTCATGCGCTCCCAAGATTGCTAGCCGGCTTGATGACGCGGCCAAGGCTGAGCGGCGGAAGGCCTTAGAAGCCTTGGTGAATCAGAGGAAGGGAACCGATCTCCCTGTAACCTCTAAGCGCGAGAGGTCAGCGTCACGGGAGGTTCCAGACCACGACCTGAATGTGTCCGTATCGTCACATATGAAAGCATTCAGCTCGAAACGCCCGAAAACTGCAGTTCTCGATTCTGACGAGGATACATGTGAAGTCTCAGCAAACGAGGGCAGCGATAAGGATGACAATAAGCATGGCTCTCCTGCCGAAAAAGAAAAAGAAGAGGATGGAGAACTTGACAAGGTTTGTCGTGTGCGAGCTCAACACTACGCGTGTACGCCAATTGTCCCGACCCACTGGAGATGGGCACTTCAATGTATCGGGACTCGCACCGGCATCATAAGGCATGAGGTACTCTGCAAATTTTTCACACGGCTCCTGGCTTACAAAAATGTATCATGACCTCGCAGGTCATCGATAAGTGTGAAGTCGTCGCAAGCCAAATTCGCGAGAGGCTCGCCCCGCTGCTCGAACAGACAATTGATGTAAACACTGGCAAGAACAATGGTGGAACGGTTGGCGTTTTGATGCCCGACAAGAGCACGGGCATGGCACAGCCCCGCCTGCTGTCCCAAGAATTGAGCATGCTTCCGCACCAGTTGGTGGGGCTGAGTTGGCTCTATGGTCTACGGCAGGTGTGCTGCGTCTCCGCTCGGGATATCCGTCGGAGTTCGAATACTCTCACCATGCATGCTGTGTTAGCATCGATCAAACCCACTGCTTACACATCCGCCCCCTATCCACATAAATCAAGCACGGGACCGGCGGGATTCTTGCTGATGACATGGGCCTCGGCAAGACTATCCAAACCATTGCGCTCCTAGCAAAAGTATGGGAAGATGAGGTACGCGCACCTTTGATGGCACGCCATGCACAGCGTGACACAAAAGATCGTGTGATGGGTGGACTCTGCGGACTCGATCTCCATCGGCGCGCGCTATTCGCAGGACGATGAAGGCCCTCACCTAATTGTGGCACCGGTCGCGACCCTTGAAAATTGGGTTCGCGAAATCCATCGGTGGTGCCCTGCGATGCGCGTTGTCAAATACCACGGCGACGAGGCGACAAAGGCTTCTGCACGTGCACAGATCGAAGGTGGTGATGATGCGCCGCATGTGGTGGTATGCTCATTTTCTGCCTTTGAGCGTTCAACAGGGAGTGCACTCAGTGAGCAGGCCTTCTTGCAGAAGAAGGTTGGACGGAATGGCGCTAGTGGAAAGCTATCATACCTGATCATAGACGAAGCTCAGGTAGGCTGTTGGTGTACGAGCCTCCTCCCCTACTCGGTTATGCTGCCTTGCCCTCGCCGAAATTGTGGATCGCCTGTGGCACAGCCATAATGGCGGCCCACAAACCGACAGTCGTTACTTGGCGCACCTCGTTGCAGAAAATCAAAAACTCAAGAACCCACGTACACAGCGCCATCTCACGGATCGCTTGCGCCCATCGAGTGCTGCTCACCGGGACACCGGTCGAAAACAACGCTCAGGAGTTGCTCACTCTACTTTCGTTTCTCGCGCCCAAGCTCTTTGCGCAACGTGGATCCAAAGGGTCGCAGCTTGCGTCACTTTTCCGCAGCCTTGACCGTTGCGATGAAGATGAGCGGGCTCCTAAAGTGGCCAAGGTTCAAAGGATTATGCGCCCATTTGTACTGCGGCGGCTCAAGGCTGATGTTTTGCTCGAGCTCCCCCCCAAGACGGAAGAAGTAGCGCGTGTGCAAATGCCGCCAGAGCAACGTGCTGAATATGACGCAACCATGGCACGAATCACACGCGAGAACTCAAAGCGACTCGAGATTTGGGCTCGGCGCAAGCAAGCTGACAGGGCGCATGGACTTGGCAGAGTTGATGGGTTGAATCAAGATGAAGACAGCTCAATGGTCGCTGATGGCAGCTCATGGATCACGTCCGCTTTCACCGAGCTCCGCAAGGCAGCTCAGCATCCACTTCTGTTGCAACGACATTACAGTGACAAACTGCACAAGGTTGCCAATGCGCTGCATTGCGAAGGGCACTTTGGCGACTCCTGCTCGTACGACACCGTTCTCGAGCACGTCAAGTCGATGTCCGACCTCGACATCCATTTGTGCTGCAAGGCATACTCTGCCCTGCGCCCCCTCTGCCTTTCTTCTGACGCTTTCTTGGCGTCTGCCAAGGCACGCAAACTCGCCAAGATGCTGCCAAAGCTCATTGAGGAAGGCCACCGTGCGCTGATATTCTCACAGGTAATGAAGGGTGTGCCTGTCTTGGAGATCAGCGCTCACACTCCGTGGAACAGCATTGTGCTTATCCTGCGCTCTTGGTGTTTGTGGTTGCGCCTCTCCATCTTGCATGTTGCATTACACCGGAAGATTGCACTCTCGTTCTTGCGCCATGGCTGATGTTGTACATTCTCCCGCCATTACTCCCATCCCTGTCGCAGTGGACAAATTCGTTGGACCTCATCGAGGAGCTCCTATATCATCTAGAGATAGAATACCGTCGCTCAGACGGCGCTGTACAGGCAGCGGAGCGGCAGCGCCTTGTCGACGAGTTCTCGACGGACAGTTCTATTCATTGCTTTTTGCTGTCGACGCGTGCATGCGGCCTTGGTATCAATCTCACTGCTGCTGATGTCGTTATTCTCCATGATGTGGACTTCAACCCTGCTATCGACCAGCAAGCGATTGATCGTGCCCATCGAATGGGGCAAACGCGGCCCGTCCGTGTCATCAAGATGGCCACGCTCGGCACGGTGGACGAGAATGTTCTCGCAATTGCGGACAAGAAGGCAATGAATCAAATTGCCCTGCTTGGAGGGCCATCCACCACGAGCGCGCAACGAGCAAAGGATGGTGATAACGCAGGGTTGATGGGCAGTATTCTACGCGATGTACTACTACCGAGTGCACCGAGTGATATGGAAGACATGCAGAGCCAGAAAGAGAAAGCCTCCTGTGAGGATGTAGATATCGACGATGAAAGAAGGTGGGGGTCTGGAACTCCAACTCACACAAATAGGGTCGATAAGGATACCGGAAGGAAAACTACGAAGACGCCCAAGGACTCCCATGGAAATGGAATTCCAAGCGACGTCAACGACGACGTTCGCAGTCCCATGAATGTGCAACCAACCACAGAATCCACACCGCATCACTCGGCTGGTGTTGGCAAGAAGACAGAGCGACGTGAGCTCACCGAGTCCTCACAGGAAGGCGCGAAGGCCTGTGCGGCACACGTCAAAATGAGTGCAAGCGCTGTGGACGAACGCCGTTCCATTCTTCGTACCCGCATTCTCACCCGCCTCGCTGTCTACGAGGAGACAGCCATGAGCTTGAAGGCTGTGTTAGCTGAGCTTTCAAATTATGTCGGATACGACGTGAAGGCAGCTGGGATGAAGTCATTTGTGAAGCAAGTCATCGCCGAGTCGGAGGAGGCATGCCTTTAACTCCTTGCCGCCACAGCTTCGATTTCGTTGCTGCAAGGATCTATTTGTGGGTCTACTAGACAACCACCTCTCCGCAGCGTCTGGGCTCTCAGAAGAGGATTAGAGGCATCCCTAAGACCTAGAAGGTAGCCTTACAATGGTCAATTTCGAGCGCTAGAAGGCATAAAATGAGCATTAAAATATGCGTGTACAAAAAATTAAAGAAACTTAAGCAAAATTATTCCCCTACGTGTGTGCTGGTATGAGAAATTGTGCTTATGCTACATTTACCCTTACCTAGTACCCCCCCGTCCCTTGCTCCAAGGTTCCTTCACCTCATCGTCATCGTTATAAACGATGCGGTCAACTAAAAGCCTTTATACTACTAGCTGGTTCGCATTGGGGCAAGGGGCAACTAACTCTATAGTTGGTCAACTATCGTTAAAACGATAGGGTCATGGAGCGCGCGCCGCCGCCCGCTCTCGCTGCCGCTGCCCTCGCCGCGATGGACGAAGGACTCATGGACACACCGCTGTCGCCGAAGCGACCGCGCCAGGACGACCCTCCCAGCCAGGTGGGCACAGGAGCCAGCGGGCCACGCCCGCGCCACACCGAGAACGGAGAGAGCAAGACCAGCATGCTGGTTGACAGCAATCAGCACACACAAACCACACCCCACAGCCACACCAAACACACCACCCCAATGAGACGCTCCATCAGGGAAGGCCTCCGGGCCTGGACCCTACACAGCAGCGGTACCGCCCTCGCGCTCCGGCGCGAGGTGCCGGCCCGGCACCCGGCACCAACACACACAAAACCCCAAGGGGGGCATGACGTACCCAAACATGGGGCCCAACATGGAACAGCTGTGGACCCCCAGGATGGGGGTCAAGGGCAGCACAGGAGATGGAACGCAGGGGAAGCTCTTCAACAAAGCCGACGGGCGGGTGGTCAGACGCGTCTCGGACGCACGAACGACGGGCACAACAGTGGCCAAAGAGGCCCAGCTCAACAAACACCAACACAAACAAGAGAGAGCCAACACAAAACACCCAACACGCAAAACCCTCGAAAAAGGGCGACACCGACTCGGATCCAACAAATCTCTTGGACCCTAATGAGACTAGATCGCACATGGGACTAACCACACCCCTCACCCCGGCCACTCAGGTGGCCCTCCTCGACGAAGACCTCGAGCCCATGCCTCTCTCCATCGCAGACACCCCAAGTCGCGTTCCGTCAATTGTGGGACATCAGTCGAATTGAGCGATCGAATGTCCACAGTTGTATATAGAGCGTTATTTTATAATTAAACGCAAACTAGCGTAACAACTTTTTTTCCCTTTTCCCGCGGCGCGTGTCCCCTCCCGGGGGCGCCGTGTCGGCGCTTTTCCCCTGTGTGACAACTACATTAACATACATTTTAAGAGATATTTATTACTTGTCGGTGCACGGCGCGATGTGCATCGGTCCCCGCGGAGACGCCGTGCGTGCGCATGCCAACTTTTTCCCTATGCGTACCCCCTAATGTCTAATGTCCACATTTACGTAAACTAGCCATATAAGAGATGTTTCTTTGCACAGTACGTGTGATGACTTGCAATCACATTGTGCACGCCGTGCGTGGGCACGGCGCGATGTGCATCGGCCCCCCCCCGCGGGGGCGCCGTGCGTGCGCATGCCAACTTTTTCCCTATGCGTACCCCTAAGGCCCTAAGGCCCACATTCATAAAGTAGCCATATAAGAGATGTTTCTTTGCGCAGTACGTGTGATGACTTGCAATCACATTGTGCACGCCGTGCGTGGGCACGGCGCGATGTGCATCGGCCCCCCCGCGGGGGCGCCGTGCGTGCGCATGCCAACTTTTTCCCTATGCGTACCCCTAAGGCCCACATTCACGTAAAGTAGCCATATAAGAGATGTTTCTTTGCGCAGCACGTGTGATGACTTGCAATCACATTGTGCACGCCGTGCGTGGGCACGGCGCGATGTGCATCGGCCCCCCCCGCGGGGGCGCCGTGCGTGCGCATAGCAACTTCCAGGAAGGTGCACGCCGTGCGTTCACTCTTTCCGCGGGGGAACTCCGGGCCTCAACACTACCTCAATACCAAACCTCACCACTCCCTCACTCAGCCTCAGCCTATCCATCCCGACCCGCCCAGCCATGTCAGCTCCGTCGTCGCGCTCGCCCTCGCTCAAGCCCGTCCTCCCGCCTTTCTCTGCTGAGGAGGTGGTCCAGCCCGTCATTGGCCACCCCCCAACTTCCGCCGCGCCTCTCGCCGCTTCCCTTCCGTCCCCTCTGTTCCCATCTGAGGTAGTGGTAACGTCGGATCCGTCAGCACGTGTCGATGAAGACCAAGGAAGTAGCGAGCATCTTGCTCGCTAAAGTACACCATCAAGAACCTCAAGCGTCTAGACTCTGTAAGTCTAACACCTTTGTAAGTCTACCAGCTACTCCATGGCTAAGCTACGAAAAGCTATAGGTAAAGTGCACGCCGCTGTGCTCGCGTTGAGACGCTATTCGCCGATGAATCTTATAGGATCTTCGCTAAGCATGGACGAATCCCTTTCGCGCCTTTTCTGTGTGCAATCCCTCTCTTGGACGACGAGTTCTCTTCTTTCTGGCCAATTGGCAATTGGTTCCTTCTTTGCTCTCTCTGTTGACCCACCGTGGCACCGTGGCTTTCGCTCCCGTGTTTATTACGTGTTGCCCTGCTTGTTTATGTTAGAAAGTGGTGTGGCGTGTCTTCGTACGCACCCAGCAGCCATCGCAGCGCTCTGCGATCGAAGCCGTACCGTGACCCCTCGTACCCTTGAGCCCTTGAGCCCCTACTACTGCCTTGTGTGTGGTCTCTCGCTAGTAATCACCCACTAGAGAGTGACTCAATCTGTTCCTATGGACCCATCACCGCCCTCTGCACTGCCAAATTCGCCCTCGCCGCCGCGCGCGGACCCCGTTACCACTGCACCCGTGCTCAAGCCTTCCCAAGTATCTTCACCCGCTACCCAAGTCGATAGTCGATAGGCCGCCTACGGACGCGTGGGTTGCCAAGGGTGGAGTCTCAGGAGCCTTACCCGTTACCCGGATCCTGGGAACAGTCCATCTCCACAAACCAAATCCCGCTCCAAATTTCGGTCAATTTTTTATTTTATTGACGGACCCAAATTTTACCAAAAAATCTGCGAAACTCTGGCCCGACCCAAATCCTGCCTTCCTTCTGCATTCCCACATTCCCGTGCGCCTCCCTCCCTTTTTTTTTAAGTAGGTGCTCTAGTTCTAGCGGGGCTCGACGTCGCCTCTCTCCTTGCCGGACCAAATTAGAAAGTACAATCTAGACGCCAGTGTTTCGTCGATCGGCTTGGAGTGAGGCGTGGGGGCGGCGGCGGCGGGGGAGGGGGAGATCATCAGCCAGCGAGAGAGGGAGGGGAGGGAGGAGAGAGAGAGAGAGAGAGGGAGAGAAGAGAGTTCGGACCAATCCGAGGAAGAGAGAGAATATCTCTTCAGACTCGTTCTGAGGGTGAACAACGGGGGAGCAGGGAGGGAGAAGAAAGGAGAGACGAGCATGAAGAATCTGTGTGAGAGCCCTAAAAACAGCCCTCTCTCTTCTCTTGGCTCTCTCCTCTTCTTCCTATCTCCTCACCCTCCATTTATCTCTCATTTCCATCGCGAGCACTCTCTCCCCTCCTTTCATCCTCTCCACTCTCTGCCGCCGCGCCCGCGCCCCTCTCACCCCTCCGCCCCTCGCGACGCTCCGACCATTACCACTTCGATCTCTACTCTTCTCTCACCGTACAATCTCTCTCCTCTCTCTCTCTCTCCTCCCCTCTACTTTTGCCATATATCTTCCCCTCGCCACCCCTGATGCCATTACTTTATTCTCTCTGCACGTTCGATATCTAATATATCTCGACCTGATCGCCTCCCCGTTACGAGGGCAATCGAGAGAGCATGAGAGTGATATTAAGTGGGTGGGTGGCTGAGGGGAGAGGGGAGAGCGAGAGAGCGAGGGAGGAGGCCCGAGAGGGCCGGGATGACTCGGCCCTTCCACGCGCTCCGCCGTCTGACGGCGAGCACGATGAGCCTACTGCTCGCGCCACTTGCAATCCGGGAGCTCCCCGTCATCAACCCCTCGTCGGGCGAGCCGCCCTGCCGGCTCTACCCACGTCGATGGGAACGCGCGTGCCCCGCGCAACACCTCAAGGGCCAGCCTCTTCGCGTGGTGCAGTTCAACGTGTTGGGCGATGGGCTCTCGGCGATGGACCCTGAACTCGGCGGGTTCACGAGCGTGCCGCCCGACGCACTCGCATGGCGGTACAGACGAGAGCGGCTGCTCGAGGAGATCTTCTCACACTTTGTGGCAGAGGCCAACAATGGACAATGCAATCAAGATGATGAGGGAGGCGGGGGGCTGCCCGACGTGGTGGCGCTGCAAGAGTTGGACCACTACGAATGGTTTGCTGAGGAAATGGGCGCGCGCGGCTATGACGGCGCTTTCCTTCCCAAACCCGATTCGCCTTGCCGGCGCTCGCTGGATCCGACCCTTGAGGATGGGTGCGCACTCTTCTGGAAGCGCAGCTTGATCTCTGTGGAGGAGTTGCACCGATTCTGCTACAACCGATTATCTCCCGAGGGCGAGCCGACGACTGAACCTGCGAATCAAGTCGCACTAGTGGCACGCATGCGGCTGCGAGATGGCGCCGGCAACGCAGGTGCTCCGTTTGTAATGGGGGTGAGCCATCTACTCGCGAGGAAAGATGGTGATGGGGAACGCAGTCGGGCGCACCAGATGCGCCAGCTTGTATCTGCAGCCAAGGAAGATGCCGATGCATGCGGTGCAGCTGCGATAATTTTATGCCTCGACGCCAATGCCGCCCCGAAGCGAGGCTGCGCTGCGGACTACCCCCCTCAAGCATATCCTACAGCCATCGAGGCGGGATTGCACTCTGCCTATGCAACCTTATTGGGGGAGGAGCCACCGTACACGACATGGAAGCGTCGTGGGAGCAAGGAAGCCAAGCACACAATTGACTACATCTTCCTTTCTCCCGAGGTATGCTCTTGCTAAATGGGCGTGCGTGCGCATCTTTGGCGTCGAGCACAGTGGCCATGGTGGGACAAAAGGGTTTGAGGTCAAAGAGGTATGGGTTGGGCAGGCGCCTACAGCTGAGGAAAGCGCTGTTGCCAGCCAAGGCGATGTGCAAATTCGCTGCGCAGATCCCGGTGGATGACGCTCGTGCAACCACCCCATGTCGTCGCGCCAGGTATCTGTCGAGGCTGTTCTCCTTCCGCCTATGGAAGAAGACGTGGGCGAGGGCCGATTCCCTTGTTGGCGCTATCCTTCGGACCATGTCTCTTTGCAGGCGGCCCTGCGACTTCCAGCCGCATGCAGAATAGACGCGATTTCCAATGCCTAGATAGCCGTGCCAATACATGTGAGGAAGGTTATCAACGTATACTGCATGATTATACAGGTATCGACATGCAACGGATGGGTGGCACCAACCTCATTTTATTTACGTAATCGATTTGGAGGGCTTGTGATCAGTGACGCGCTCTTGAGGAAGAAGAGCAACGAACGGATCGTGGGGAGCTTGTGTTCAACGTAACGATGGTCGGGAAGATGGGAGTAACCACCATGACAATCGAAGCATGTGTAGAAGCGGCAGCTCTAGTAGACTGAGAGCTGCCGCCATGTCAATATCCCGTCGCTCTTTGAGGCAACAGTATCACCCTTCATCTGATACCGACTCCTCGTGGATTTGTAAACATGACTTGCGTCGGGTCTTCCTTGTGTAGACATATGGGGGTTATGGCACAACTATCAGTAAACTGATAGCGTCATATGGCGCGCGCCGCCTCCCTCCACCGCTGCCGCCGCGCTCGACGAAGTACTGATTGACGCACTCCCATGTCGGCCGAAGCGACCGCGTCAAGACGACCCCCCAGCCAAGTAGGCACAAGACACGCCACGCCCCGGCATCACTGCGAACTGCAAGACGAACACCTGCATGCTGACAGCCATGCTGCAGCACAGGCTCCAAATCACCCTCCACAGCCACACACACCACACCACAAGCGAGGGCAGCTCGGCAGCTCCACCAGGGAAGGCCTCCAGCCTCCAGGCCTAGACCCTACACGGCCGCGGTACCGCTCTAAGGCGCGAGGGGCTGGCCCGGCACCATCAACAACACAGCCCCTAGAGACACCGGAACGCGGAAACCAAGCATCAACTCGATCCAAGGCAAGCCTGCCCGAAACACGCATCCAAACCGGGCCCTTGGGGTTGGCAGAAATATCCACAAAATCGGGCCCAAATATCCAGCAAAAATATCCGCAAAATATCCACCAAGCTACCCAAATATCCGGGAAAATATCCAGCTCTGCACCAAAATAGCACTACACGCTGTAGCTGTTGCTCCACGCTCGCGCGCGGGTGCGGCGGTTATTTGAGCTCTAGCCTGCATCCATCCTCCATATCCATACCCATACATCTACATTTGACATTTGCAGATAACTGAAAAAAAAACTTCTTAATAATCTCGCCGCGCGCGCGACCCTGCACAGCCTCCCTGTAGCCACGCCCGCTTTCCTTACCACCCCTCCACCTGCCTTGCGGCGCGTCCCCTCGTGCTCTATTCCAGTGGCAGACGGTGTGTCCCGGTCCCCGACGGCTTATCGCTCTCCTTCGTTCTGCGCCGCCGGGCTACCGGTTTCATCTTAGTCCTTTTTGCGCCGGGCGCCGGGCGTCTGATGTACGGTGTGTCTGCTGTGGGTGCCAATCGGGTGAGAAGCGGTACGCCTCGAGGGAGCGCTTGTTTTTAGGCGAGCCGCTCCACCATGTCGAGCGCTTGTGCTACCAGCTTCAAGTTCACACTCATGACTAGGTTCCCTTTGTTGTTAGTTTTGTATACGGGGGTGCTGAGGTCCCGTGGGGACTTGATCTTCGGCTTCCTGCCCTGGGAGAGTGCGCGGCTGGCCGCGAGCCATCAAAATGACGGTGCGGCGGTGCGGCGCATGATGGGCTGGCCCATCACGCGCGGCACCGCCTCAGTATGGTGTATGTATGGTGAGATGGGGTGCCTGCTGGCCTCCTGGCCGCGCAGACCTTCGGCCAGGGCCAAGCCCAAGCCTCACCTGCACTTGCCCCCTGAGCCCCTGACCCCTGAGCTGAGTTCCCAGGCCCCCGTGGCCACCTGGGGACCTGAAGGTGGGTCGTAGGCGTGCGCCAAGCAAGGGCCCGTGCCGCAGGGAAGAGAGGAGGAAGAGGGACGAGGAAGGAGGGGAGGGGGGAGCGGTAGCTGTCCCCTCCGGCGATACCGTGTCTTTGCCTTGTTTCTTGTTTAGGTAAAAGGGCAAAAGAAGAAGAAAAGAAGAAAAGGCGGGGTGCCAAAGCCAAAGCCAGGAGGGAAGGGGAAGGGCCGCGGCGTAAGCAATCCGCGGCCATACTCGCTACGGTGAGAGAGATTTTTTTAATTTTAATCTAACTGAGCATTAGTACCACTACTCTCACTAGCCCGGTACTGACACGACAGCCCTCAGCGCACCTGCCCGTACACCTTGGCGCGTGCTGGTGTCACAGATACATACACCTATGCACCCCTCCACATCTCCAGCATGGCTGCTGTGGGTGCTGTGGCCGGGGCCACGGACGGGCCGTGTGGTGCGACCTGGGTCGCACGCACCTGCTCGGCCTCTGAGGGTGGACGCGGCCGCTTCGCCAGCGACTGGTCCATAGGGGCAGGGGGGCCGCCCTCGGCGGGGGGCCCGGAGGAAAAGGGAGGGTCCATAGGGGCAGGGGGGCCGCCCTCGGCGGGGGGCCCGGAGGAAAAGGGAGTCGCGTCGGCGCGCTCCATCGCGTCTAACTATAAAGTTGAGTCCTCGACAAATAAGCAACTGCGCCTCGAGTATAGAGTATACCTGCCACAAGGGTATCCAAGACGTCTTGAGCCGCTCCCTTCCCATCTCCCTCCTGTCGCCAGTCGCCCCTTTCGCCCGTTTGCTAATGCAAACGGGGCTCGTTTCTCACCACCACACTCCATCGGGGGGGGTGCAAATCCCCCTCTCTCTCCCTCGCCCCACTCTGCCACTCTCTTCCACCTTTGTCCCTGCGGCGCGTCGCCATGCGGCGCGCCACGGCCTGCTCTCAGAGGTCCTTCAGGGGCGCCCAGAGGGCCAGCAAGGGCAGCTCAGGGGCAGTGGAGGCTGGGGCTCGGCCCTGGATCCCCCTGCCTCTCCCTCGCTCGCCTCGCTCGCCCTGGGTGCCGCCCTGAGGCCCTTGTCTGCCTGGCGACCAGGGATGGGGGGGGGAGTCAGTACGAGAGCAGGCCCATGCGGGCCTGGGAGTGCGGCTCGCGGCCCGCGCCCACGAAGGGTCTGGGTCAGATTGTTGAATGCCCAGCCCCTTCTGGCAGGGGCTGAGGTTGATTGTACGGGCCCACCCCGGGGGGTGTCCGCGATGGAGAGAGGGGGGCGCGAGGCCCCCATTGACCCCCACTTATAAAAGTAGGTTCCTACGGTGAGAGAGATTAGAGCTCTAGGCCCCTAGTTTTACGAGTGCCCCCCCCCCCCCCCTCCCCCCGCGTTGTTTTGCCCGAGAGGGGTTTTCCCCCAACGTGGACTCGAGGACTCGAGGAGTTCATCGCCCACGACCACGACGAGGAGCAATCCTGGTGCCCCGTAATCGCTTACACAAAATGCTAGTCGTATCGGGCTCGATTTCAGTGTTCAGCGACTCATTATTCACATCTCACACAGCGTCCCTCCTACCATGGCTACAAAACTGAACTCAAGAATCCTCGCCATCCACGTCAAAACTGAGAGCAGCGGCCAATGCCCTCTTCTTCTTCTTCTTACTCGGTCTCACCTCTGCTACCTGGTCGTTGCCGCCCTCCTTACCGGCATCAGAAGCGTGGTGGTCTTCACCATCATCTCGTGTATCCTGAAGATCGCGCTGAAGCTTCTCTTTTCGCGCCTTTTCGCGCGCTGCCCGTTCCTGCAACGAAATAGGTATGGAAAGACAAGTGAGAAATAGGAGTCCATGCCTCGTGCCCAAGGCAATCTGAGGAGCACAATCGGATGTCAAGAAATCCAACTAGTCAAATAGGCCGCTGATCCTTCACATAGTAGCACCTGTGTCGCTTTATCTTTAGCGTCACGATCTGCAGCAATCTTGGCACGCGCTGCCGTCATCTTGGCATTCCGATCTGCAATCGCATCCTCCTTGACAGACATCTCTGCCCGCCTCTCCTTGTACGATGAGGCTGACATCAAGCCGGCATAGTTTGCGCCGTCATTCACACGCTCATCTTGCCTAGTGCTGGCACCTGCATGCTCGAACCCTCCCTGCGCCTCGTTAAGGCGACCAATAAGCTCTTCTGCGCTCGAGCAGTCCATCCAGACACAGTGCTTCCGCCCCTTTCGATTAAAGGCGGACCCGGGCGACGATACGGCGCCGTCCGATGGCACAACAGGTGGAGGTGACGCAGAACTACTCTCAAGGTAGAACCTTTCGATCCCCGATCTTTCAACCGCCGCCTCCGTGGGCCTATAGACCTCACAGCGGCGGAGCGGCAGCCCGCTCAGCCCACACCGAGGTCGTTCGGTGTTCTTGGTTGGTTATTTTCTTTCCTGTGAGGTTTCTTTCCGGGTCGGGGCACTGTAGAACTTATAGTGGGATGAGGAGGGCGAGAGGGCCGCATGAGTCCAGCCGTGATCTCTCCCCTTCTCCCCTTGTTCGATTGTGTGAGCCTCCCACTCAATCCCCCCGTGTGTACGTTGGATTTGCACGTGATACTATTAGTTTTAGTTTGCTCGGTGTGGTCAGTGGTCAGTGGTCAGTGGAACCATTTGGTATTATCATTTAACATCGAACGCGCGATGAAGTAAGAGGGTGCAACGGTGCAACTCGAGGTTCCTTTTTTATTTTCAGGTATATATTTTTTGCACACCTTACACGGACCCCCCACTTCTCCCGTCTATGTTCGGGTTGAAGAATGCAACCATACCCGCTGTCCGAGTTGAAGAATGCAGAATGCAACCATGGGGGGAAAGGTGGCGCGGCGAGGGGGCCCAGCTACACGGGGTCGAACTTATACCACATATAAAGTCAACTATCAGTAAACTGATAGGGTCATGGAGCGCGCGCCGCCTCCCGCCCTCGCTGCCGCGGCCCTCGCCGCGATGGACGAAGCCCTCATGGACACGCCGCTGTCGCCGAAGCGACCGCGCCAGGACGACCCCCCTAGTCAGGTGGGCACAGGAGCCGACTCGCCACGCCCACGCATCACCGCGAACGCCACGAACAAGGCCGCCATGCTGACAGCAGCCAGCATGCAGCACACCTTCACCACAACACACAACCACATCAGCCACACCACACCAGTGGGACGCTTCCAAAGGGAAGGCCTCCGGGCCGGGACCCTACACAGCCGCGGTACCGCCCTCGCGCTCCGGCGCGAGGTGCCGGCCCGGCACCAACACACACAAAACCCCAAGGGGGACATGACGTACCAAGACAGAGATCACAACAGTGAGCAGCTATGGACCCCCAAGATGGGGGTCAAGGGCAGCACAGGAGATGGAACGAAGGGAAAGCTCTTCAACAAGGCCGTCGGGCTGGTGGGCAGCCGCGGCTCGGTGGCAAGCGTGATTAGCTTTTTTGTACCACTGTTGGCGTAGCTGGGAGTCACTGCGTGTTGAGAGGAAAGCGGGGGGGGGGGGGGGGGGAGCGTGATTAGCTTTGTTTTGTACCACTGAAAACTATTGTTATAGTTTGACCTATGGAGCGTGCCGCGACCGCTCCCGAGCCCCAGGCGACCCTCGCCACCGCGCCCCACCTGGGACGCCCCATGCCGCCCGAGGCGGCTCGTCAGAAAGCCCTCTCAAAGCCCATCCAGCCCATCCAAACCACACCCGCGCAAGCGCGCGGGGTGGCAAGCACTGGCACCGAACAGGTTGCCACCATGGCTCTGCGTAGCATGCAGGGGGTCTTGGAGACCCCCTCCAACAGTGGGAAACCCTCCCACCCCAAGAGCACCTCATGTGGGAGGGCAGCTCAGCTGCCCTCCCCATGGTGGAAACCTCTACCATCAGTGCACCCAACATGGGAGGGCACTTCACAACCATCAACCATCAATCTCCTACGGAGAGCACCCTAAGCCTCTGTTTTCCATGTTGACTCACTTCTCGTTTTCACCCCACTCCTGTGGGCCACAAGAACCTACAACTCAGTGCCCTGCCTTGGGCACTCCTTCAACACTTGACTCCCTCTCCCACTCTCCCTTCCCTCTACAACCAACCCAAACAACACGAACCCCCTCGCCCTCTGTTCAAAGCACCAAAAATTTCAACTCAAGACCCATGTTGATACACTTCTCGTTTTCACCCCACTCTTGTGGGCCACAATCACCTACAACTCGGTGCCCTGCCTTGGGCCTTCTTCCAATATTTCACTCCCTCTCCCACTCCCTCTTGCAACTGCAACCAACCCAAGAAGCACAACCCCCCTCCCCCTCGCCCTCTGTTTCAAGCACCAAAAATTTCGACTCAAGACAAGAGGGAGGATATGTCTTGAGGCGGCGTCGCTGCCCATGCCTAGCGCAAGGGTATAGCGCCCCCACTCAGACATCTCCTTCCCCACAGCTCCTCTCTGAGGAGTTGCTCCTCACCCTCCCATTAGGCCCCCTTGCCTGCGAGACCAGAACAGGATCCTGGCGTGGGGGGCTGTTTGAGTGTGGAGGGAGGGGCGCTCCAGCTAACGCAGGTAGAAAGCTAGTGAAGAGCTGGGTGGCAGAAGGGGGAAGGGTGCTTGCGCTTGCCGCGGCAGGGAGTCCTGTCTTGAGTTAGCGCTAGTTCCGTTCCTTTGCCGCGCCGCGACCCATAAAAATTTGTTAAAAATTTAATTTGTTTTGTACCACTGTTGTTAAACACTAAAAAGAAAACAGGAATACAAAAATCCACCTGGCCCTCTTTTGACGGAACGCGACTTCGTTTCCCGGTCGCTGCATTACAGTTGTTTCGCCAGGCCCTCACCCTCTCTAATCCTTCCCCGAGAGAATTCTCCTCTCCCGCCTCGCCTCTCGCGGCTTTCTCCCCGGGTGCCGGCCCCCCCCCTCCTCCCCCCCCGCCCCCCCCCCCGCCCCCCCCCGCCCTTCCCTCCCGAAGCCAGCGGTCGCTCGGGGCCCAAGCCGGCCCAAGCCGGCGATGGCACTGTGAGAAAAGTCTTTGTTTATTGAATATATATCCCGTTGTGCCACCCCCCAAAACCAGCAGCCGTTCCCCAGTGAGCAGGCGGAGGTAATGTGAGTAATGTCATCATTTACGATATCATCTCTTGCTAGTGACGTCCGTCGGTCCATCGGTCTGTAGAGACCAGGGCGACAAAATGAGATCGAGAGGGCAATGAGAGATCGGCTGCGTCTCGGTTCACGAGATCGAGAGACGCGCCAGATCGGCGCCGCAGCCCGCCCGTTTCACTTGTCGACCATGGGAAAGACAGGCGCTCTACCCGACATCGCGGGCACTTCCGGATGGCCACTTCATATTGAAAAGCTCACAACTCGGCGTCTTTTCGGAAGACAACGCCCTATGTACACCGCACCAGAAACTTTGCCGCTTCAGCAGGGGGGGGGGAAATGCTGCGCGCGAAGTGCGCTTGATAAAGGTATAGCGTAGGTTGTAGGTTGATGTCAGATGTCATACGTCATACGTGTTACACACACATCTGGCGGATTCTTTGGAACAAAGGCGGGCGCCCCGCACACCACCTACCATCACCAAGGGCCCGCTCCCGACCCTCAACACAGATGGAAAGCGGAAAGCCCCATGGCCTACGGGAAAGTGGCCAAGGGGAATTTAGGGAGGGGAGCCCTCATACGCTAGCCCTCTTCTAGCGGCTCGTTGGAGAAGGAAACTAGCCCGACTTGGAGTGCTTATACTGGCAAGTAACGGGATGAATGTGGGATATATGCGGTATCACGGCAACAATGCCTGCAAGCACGATGAGATTACCTTGCTGAAGTGGGTGTACCCACGTCGGTGTTTGACTTCTCGCCAGCGACTACGAAAGCGCCGGCAGAGGCAATATAGAAGAGTGGGATGAGCACCGCGAGCGTGGGCGCGAGCTCAAAACCATAGTCCTTTAGCAAGACCCCAATCCCGAGGGGGGCGAGATTGCCTGCGAGTGTGAGCGTGTTGAAAACACCCTGCGAGAGCCCCTGAAGCCGAGGCGGCGCCACACGTTGCAGTGAGGCAACAGTCGGGCCAAACCAGCATTCGGCAACAAGGTACTCGGCGAAGAGTGCAGTGAGGGATAGCGAGAGAGAGGGCGCATACAGAGTCGCAAGCCAAAAGGGGATAGCCAGCAGGCTGCCTCCAGCGGGGATCCATTGACGAGCTCGTGGCTCAGTTACTGCCAACCTATCCACAAGCGCACCGCCACCCAACGCAGATGCTGCGCCTGCTATGCCATTTACACATGCCTTGAGCAATGCGAATTCAGTGCCGATGTCGTCGGGGAAAGCGGCACGGTAGAAAGGGATAATCCAGATGCCCAGGGCGAAGCCTGCCATGAATCTGCAATCCAGAAGGCGCATTGCATGAGGTATAGTGGAAGACTCCCGTAATGCAAGGTTCAAGGAGCAAATGAACCAACCGAATGTTCATTTTCGGAATGTGTTGCCCTCTCAATACGCGCACGAGCTTTTTACACGTACCTAAAGGTGGAGCCTGCTAGAATCCATCGCACCGCTTCCAATCCCATGAGCTCGCTAATTGACGCGAACAAATTGCCCGTGCCGACCTCTTTCTCCGAAAGCTCACGTGCGTTGCCGCTCCCAACAGCAACCTCTGCATCAGTCGACCTACTCACACTCCATGCTCTGCTTCTAGTGCCATCGCTTCCTCGTGCGGGCACATCCGCAGCGACAGGCGGCAGGGCCGGGAGCACGATTCCCGTCAGTGCTGCGACGACAAGCCCAATGATGCAGGTTAGCTCGGACATCCCACGCCAGCCGAGTGATGCATCGATCAGGATGGAGAGGGCTGCAAGCGCCCCCCCCAAATATACGCCCGAGGAGTAGATGCCAAACACAGTTGCCCGCGATGGGGCAGGCGTGATCTTCCCGAGCGCAACGTAGGCGGCAGGGTTGCAGAACGCCTGTGAGAAACCTTGGAGGAGCCTGGCGCCCAGCACGTCGTCGAAGCGTGTGGCAGCT
This sequence comes from Isochrysis galbana, assembly GCA_018136815.1. Taxonomy (NCBI): domain Eukaryota; phylum Haptophyta; order Isochrysidales; family Isochrysidaceae; genus Isochrysis; species Isochrysis galbana. The sequence continues at coordinate 8,249,351 of CM030932.1, read as the reverse complement.
GCCTGCCACTCCATTGCAAGTGACCAGATGGTGCCCGCACCCACGAGCAGCCAACGCGAGTCGAATTTATCCACTGCACTCCCGGCGATGAGCGAGGTGAGGGAAAAGAAGGCTGCGAATCCGAGCGACGCGAGCAGGCCGTATTGGGCTTGGTCGAAGCCGAGGTCAACGTTCATGAAGAGCCGTGACGCCTCTGCGAGGGCATTCGCGTCGAGTTGAGATTTGTCCGAGAAGTCTACCACGTAGAAGATGAGTGATCGGCTCCACTGGTTAACAGTGAAGAGAGCGAGTAGAACCGCAATGCACGCGATGCGACGGGGTTCGGCGATTATCACCTCAGCCTTGCTCTCCGCAGCCAGGCTGGGCTCGGACATGTTTGGCAACCGTCGCCTCTCTCGCCGCAGCCGTTTGGTCAGCTCAGGGAGCCGCTCGACCTCGAGCAAGGGCAACCTCTCGGTGCGCACGAGATTAGCGTGGTGCAGTAGACCGTGTGGTGCGACGAGCGCCATCGCTCCGCCTGGCTCGCCAAGGGCGAGCAGCAGCGCCAGCGCGGGAGCGAGTGGGAGCGCCGAGAGACAGCGCCCCATCGGCCGAATCCTCGAACCGGGGGGGGGGGGGGGTCTCGGCCCGCGTGCCGAAAGAGTAAAGTTTTCTTTACTTGACCTTGGAAAATCTGTAGTCCGTCTCGAGCCATGCCCGTCCTCAGCCGACGCATCATGCTGGGCACCCTCGCTGCCAGTCAAGTGGGGCAGTCCCGAGCGTTCATCTACTGATCCATTAAGGTGAGCGATGCAATGCGCGCCGCGTGCAACTGCGCGAACGCTCTGAGGTGTCCAACCCTATGCCTTCTGACTCCGTTGACGTTTTGAAATCTGATTTCCCTGACACACAGACGGGCATCGATGCAGTGCGGTACAGTCTCGGAATGACTAGTGGTGTGGTCGGTACCGGAGTGTTCTCCTTCATCACCTTGGGTCAGCCCCAGGGACTTGCAGTCCCAGTTCACAACGACATGCAAAGAGAACATCAAAAGTGCAAGGAATGCATGAACGACGAGGAGAAAGATGGGAAGTCGGAGTGTTCAACAAGCGACGCGTCAAGGCAGTGATTGCTTCGGCAATATTCTGAAGCAGAGCTGTGCTCCTTAGGGCGTAGATTGGCGATGAGGGCAGCTGGACCTAGAGGAAGGCCGGCCATCCAATCGTAGATAATGCGACGTGGCCATGCTGGAGAACCGTGAATGTGTGCGTGCTGGCATTCTACCCAGCTACAGCAGGCTGATTGCATGTTGGGTCCTAATGTCTGTCGACACTATTGCCACTGCGCTTGTCGCCGAACTTTGCTACTTTTAAGTGACGGATCACAATTCTTGTGCGTGCGTGCCAACGTGCAGGGGCACATGCACATGCAGTTCTTATTGAATAAAAATATGAGAACAAAGCATGTCATGCGCTCGGTGCTCTGTTGACAACCAGCACCAGACCTCGAATAATGCGTTTCACACCCGGCACGCCACGGCTGGCTAAAAGTCGGCCGCCGGAGACTCCAGATGAAGATGCATTCGGGGGGGGGGGGGGTGCAGCGACTCAATGGGGAATCAACTTTGACTTAACTGCGGCGACTTGGCAAGTCGCGCTGTTGAGTCGTTGTTGAGTCTCGACATTTCTTCTCCTCTAGTGGGGGGCTATTGGGTCGGCTCGCGAACCCAACAACGGTCTCTGCGTCTCCGCGTCTCCGCAGCGATGGCCAGCAATGAGGTGCGCTCGCCCCCTCTCGCAGGTTGTCCTGCCAAAGGCACGGGACTTAGCTTCACGCGCGGGAAGTCTGGCTTCCAGACGCAGCCAGGCACGGCGCGCACCTGGCGAAAACTCGACGGCGTGCACATCCAGACGGAGGTTCCATGCGCGCGCACGGCTCCCCCGCGCGCATCTGTGCACGCCGTGCGCATGTCGAAGTGATTGCACCTCATCACACCCGTCTCATGCAGATTTTATTACTAGATTACTAGTAGTTAGTACAAATCACATATAGACCGCTGTAACACTCGTGTTTTATAATCTTAGATTTGAAATCCCACGGAACGCGACTTTGCGTGGGGACCTCTCTCTGGGTAGATGATTAGTATGGTATTATATCACTATAATTTTAATAATCAAGAACTTGAGCATCCACGCCGGGCCGAACGAAGGCCGAAGGGCTGCAAGGGTAACGAGGCTGGTGGTAACGAGGCTGGTGGCGGGTAGGGCTCATCCCATTGATTTGATGCGACATTCTCCCATGGGGGTCTTGTCTGAGATGGTGCCGGGCCAGCCCCTCGTGCCGGAGCACGAGGGCGGTACCGCGGCTGTGTAGGGTCCCGGCCTGGAGGCCTTCCCTAGTGGAGCTTATCTCTGGTGTGGTGTGGCTGGTGTGGCCGTGGGATGTGATGTGGGTGTGCTGCATGCTGGCTGTTGCCGGCATGCAGGTTGTGGGCTCGCTGTTCTCGGTGATCGGTGATGCGTGGGCGAGGCCCGCTGGCTCCTGTGCCCACCTGGCTGGGGGGGTCATCCTGGCGCGGTCGCTTCGGCGACATCGGACATCGGCGTGTCCTGCATTGCTTCGTCCATTGCGGCGAGGGCCGCGGCAACGAGGGAGGGAGGCGGCGCGCGCTCCATGATCCTATCAGTTTACTGATAGTTTTTTTAATCTAACTGAGCATTAGTACTTAGAGCCCGGTACTAACACGACAGCCCTCAGCGCACCTGCCCGTACACCTTGGCGCGTGCTGTTGTCACAGATACATACACCTATGCACCCCTCCACATCTCCCCCCTCGCAGGCCCCCGGCTCCCATTCTAACTCCCCACAAGTTAAAATGTAAAATGAGGGAAAACCCATTGAGGCGGACCGACCTTCGTCGGGCGACTCTCCGGGAAAAAGCACCGGGGGGGGGGGGAGGAACCTCTCGTCAAAAAAGGAGAACGGCCCTTACCAGCTCACGCCGCGAGCAGTTCTCGAGAAATAAGCAACTGCGCCTCGAGTATACCTGCCACAAGGGTATCCGAGACGTCTTGAGCCGCTCCCTTCCCATCTCCCTCCCATCGCCAGTCGCCCCCCTTCGCCCGTTTGCTAATGCAAACGGGGCTCGTTTCTCACCACACTCCATCGGGGGGGGGGTGCAAATCCCCCCCTCTCCCTCGCCCCACTCTCTTCCACCTTTGTCCCTGCGGCGCGTCGCCATGCGGCGCGCCGCAAATTTCGAGACCAAAATCTGCAAACCTGGACTTGAGACCATGGGGAATCCGAATCTGTGTGTCTTTTGCGTCAGTGGCAACACGGGTAACTGTTCAATTGTAATTGTGAGCGCGTACCTTACACGAATATTCATGCCTACAGCCTTCAGGTGGGCAGGAATACAACAACGGCCTGCTCTCAGAGGTCCTTCAGGGGCGCCGAGAGGGCCAGCAAGGGCAGCTCAGGGGGCAGTGGAGGCTGGGGCTCAGCCCCTGGCCCCCCCTACCTCTCCCTCGCTCGCCTCGCTGGCCTTGGGTGCCGCCCGGAGGCCCCTGTCTGCCTGGCGACCAGGGATGGGGGGGGGAGTCAGTACGAGAGCTGGCGAGCTGGCCCATGCGGGCCTGGGAGTGCGGCTCGCGACCCGCGCCCACTAGGGGTCTGGGCTGAATTGATGAGTGCCCTGCCCCTGCCAGAGGGCAGGGGCTGGGGTTGAATGTACGGGCCCACCCGGGGGGTGTCCGCGATGGAGAGAGGGGGGCGCGAGGCCCCCATTGACCCCCACTTATAAAAGTAGGTTGAGTTTACTGATAGTTCGCGAGCGCAGCGGCGAGGCTGGCAGTGAGGCGGGTGAGCCAGCGAGGCGGGTGAGCCAGCGAGGCGGGCGGCTGCGAAGGGGACTGCGGTGGGGCGAGCAGAGGTAGCAGGGGACGCGCTCGCGGCGGAGCGGAGCGGGCGGGAACGGCGGCGGCAGTGGCGGGTCGGGGGGGGGGAGGGGGCGGGGTGCAGGGCGGGTGAGCCTCCGGCGGAGCGGCATAGGCGGGTGCGTGCGCGGGGGGGGCGGGGGGTTCCCGCGGGGGGAGGGGTGGGGCGTCGCTGGGGTGGGGCTCTCCCCTCCCTCCTCCCTCCGCTTCCACACGAACGCCTCTCCGCTTCTAGATGTAGACCATTTCCTCAAATGTTGAGCCTGATCTTAGAATCGCTCATTAGAATATTATAATATTAGTGGTGGACCACCTGATATCAGGTCCTTATATCACCTGATATCAGGTATCAGTATCAGGTCGCCAAGACCTTGGCATGACCTGAGACATGACAGCAGCAGAACATCCGGGCCTGCCACTACCGCAACCCCGCGCCCTCGCGGCCGGCCCCTCGCTCGCTCGCTCGCTCGCTCCGCTCGCCGCTTGCGCGCTACGCGCCCTGCGGGCGCTCCGTATTTGGTGACCCGTCAATACAGGGGGGCTCCAAAATACAGTGAAATACATGTTACCCCCCAGGAGCCAACGCCCCCCGATAGCTATCGGGGGCCCCCGATAGCTATCGGGGGGAAATTTTTTCCCGATCGCCAACAGCCCCCCCGAGAGCTACCGGGGGACCGAGAAAATCCCCCGAGAGCTATCGGGGGATAGCTCCTGGGGGGTGCCGTAAGCGGACCCCCCGATAGCTATCGGGGGAAGAGGAAATCCCCCGATAGCAAACGGGGGGTTCCTCCTCTCTTTGGCTCGCTCTCCTTCTCTCTCTCTTCCCCCCTCCTATCCTCTGTTCTCCTTTCTCCTCTTTTCTCTGTTCTCTTTCTCCCCCCTGAAAATAGTTTTTAAAACTTAGAGTATCTAACAGCTAATAGTTTTAGAAATGACATAAAGTTACTACGATTAATATTAAAATATAATATATAAGTACAATATGGTAATTAAATTAAAGATTATTAAAGACGTAATATAAAAATAGTAAAATTAAAAAATCTAACCAAAAATTCAAGTTAAATAAAATATCGGTCATTTTGATCTCGTCAAGTAAAATATTAATATTAAGAATATTTAAAATAAATAAAAACCACAAAAAACCAAATAAAATTTACTATTATGTGTTTACTCAAACGTCAAACGATGCTATGACTAAAAGTCTTCATTTTAAACTAAGGTTTAATAAGATAATTACTATCAAGTTATAATTTTTAATTCAACATTTTTAAGGATCTCAAATTTATTGTCACTAAATATCTATTTGGCCTTCGGCCAGATACGGTAAATACGTATGTCCCATTTAGGCTAGCGAGCCGCCGAGAAGAGAAACGATTCGAAGGAGTTGGGCGCGTCGGAGATGCCGATCTGGCCTGCGCCGCCCGCGCCGCCGCCGGCGCTGCACCCGGTCGTCCTCGTGCCTGGACTGGTGGGCAGTGTGATTCACGGCAGGGTGAGCTACGCTCAGTCCCCTCCCAACCTTTGGTGCCTGAGCCCCGGAGTGTGGTCACGACTGTGGCTCGAGCCGTCGCTCTTACTGCCGATGACCAAGGACTGTCTTCTCACTGCTCTGGAGTTACATTACAATCCCACTGCTGGCGTGTACTCAAACACAAGTGGCGTTGAAATTGACCCGTACTACGACTGGGGCGGCGTTGGTGGTGTCGCGTACCTGGCGCCAGGCCTCGGCGTGTTCTCCAGGCTTAGTGGCTACTTTAGTGCCATTGTGGACGAATTGACCGCGTGCGGCTACGTGGCCGGCGTCAATCTGCACGGCGCACCGTACGACTGGCGACTCGCTCCAGATTCGCATCAGCTTCCTGGGGCCTATTATGGTCGCCTGCGCGAGCTCATTGAGGACACCGTCCATCGTTCCGGACGGCGAGCATGGCTGATGGCCCATTCACTTGGATGCCCAACCACCTCAGCATTTTTGTCCAAGCAGAGCGATGCTTGGCTTGAAGCACACGTCGAAGGATTCATAGCTCTCGCCGGAGTTTGGGCTGGCGGTGCCTCTATGACGTTGGCGATGATCTCAGGAGACAACTTTGGGATCCCAGTCATACCTTTCGATTACGTGCGACTCGTTCAGAGGACAGCCTCATCTGGAGCGTGGATGCTCCCAGCGGCATCGAGCTTCAATGATAGTAGACCCTTGGTGCGGACACCCACACGCAATTATACCGCATCTCCAGAGTCACTTCATGCCATGCTCGATGATCTCGGACTTGATATCCCAGCGGCGGTCTACAAGCGCCTCTGCGAACTTGGGCTGAATCTGGACGACCTCCCACAGCCACGCGTACGCACCGCCGTCTTTGCGGGGGTGGGGATCAAGACGGAGCGTTCATTCTACTATGCGCGCCCTTTCACCCGTGGCTTTGGCTTCGCGCCTGACACAATCGAGTATGGCGACGGCGACGATAGTGTGAACATAGAGAGTGCTCGGATGCCAGAAGCGCGATGGAAACCTGCGGCTCGGTACAAATATAGCTTCCACTACAAGTACGGAGTGAGCCATTTTGGCATGTTGCAAGACCAACGCGTGTTGAGCGAGGTGTTCGAGGTCATGGGCATTCGCGACACTACCGAGGACTGGGCTGCCGCGTATGCAGCCATGGGCCTTGGGATTGGCCTACTCGCTGTTGGCCGTGCAACAACATTGCGCAATAAGCTGACTATGGTGTAGTGATACTGGGAGCGAGGCAAATATATGTGTAATAGTGCTGTAGTAGTATGAATAATGCGGCGGCTCCTTGGCGGCATCTAAATTAAAAATGTTATGAACTAGCCAGCTCCACTAGCTAACGACGGGGGCCCCAGTTGCACTCAAGATGCTGGCCTTTGTGACATCGCCACTCCCCCTGCGCTCTACACGACATACGCCATACGGCGACGGGCTTACCTTGGCCGTTCGCCGCATTCGGTAGCCCACCTCTCGCCTCTCGACGGGCGGTACCACGTTGTGAATCATAGTTGTGTAGAGAAACTTGAAACTTGTAAGCCAGTATGACCTCCTTGAGTCAACTTGAGGCTTGAGGGGGGGGGAATCTCTTAACATTCTCACGCCGCGCGCGCGACCCTGTGACATTTTCCTGACAGCCGCGCCCGCATCCCTTATCACTCCCTCTCACTCGCCTTGCGGCTCGTCCCCTCGTGCTCTACCTAGGGGCTCAGTGTTCGGGGTTTCCAGTGGCAGGCGGCGTGCACCGATCCCCGATGGTCCGATGGTCGATTCCTCGGCCTGGTTGGAGCAATGGGCTGGCCACGCCGGGCGAATCAGGCGAGCCTGTGGGGGAGGGAGTGGGTCAGCAAGGCAGTCTCCTCCTGGCAAGCCATAACGTGTGCCAAGAGGATGGATGGTTCCTCCCCCACGGCAGGGGAGGAGTGGAGAGGGGGGGGGGGGGCTGGGGCTGGGGGCTGGGGGGCTTGTTTGTGCCCCCCTGGGCGAACCAAGTATAAACTTAGTTTTGCCGCGCCGCGAAACCAAGAGACGACGCCCCCCACGCTCGCCCGATCACCCGCTCCGCCAAAGCGGACGCACAACAGGCCTGCCCGAAACCCACGCTCCAAACCAGGCCCGTGGTAGTGCGTAGTGCACCAGTGCCAGTGCACCAGGTCCGGATCCCGGAAACCGAAAATAAAGGAACGAAGGGGGGCACGGGATGAGGTGTAGGTGGAAGGAGGGAGGGAGGGATGTTAAGGGCGATGTAGGAATAGAAGCAGGGAAACCCTGAGATAGTAGGTGTGTAGCCCAGGCTCTTCAGTCTTCAGATTTTTTTGTAGTCAAACACGAAAGCAAAACCCAACCAAGCGACCAGGGGTTACACCCGGGCGCAAGGGGCAAGGGGGGCGACGAGCCCCATAAGCAAAACACCCATGGGGAAAGGGAAAGCCGAAAGGCAGGGCCCCCACGCCCCCACAAAGTAGCCGCCAACGCCAGACCTAGACCCAAAGCCAAAGTAGTTAGCAGTGCACATGGGACATGGGTCAACCCCCCGAAACCGAAGAAAAAAAAGGAACAAAGGAACGAGAGGGGTAGTGGGAAAGGGAGTGGGGATGGGATAAGGGCGATGTCGTAGAGAGATTCCCGGATGAAGGGGAAGCAAGTAGAAACTTGGTAGGCACCTTCAAGAATATTGAATATTTTTAAAACTAGCACAGACCAGAAAACTCTGACAAGTTTTCTGTATTCTGTGTTGCTTGCAAGTAGGAATATTCACGTAGAGTTCTCATACCTATAGTAGAGATTAGAAATCGGAAGGGGTCGGTGGACACCCGGCGGACCTCGCGCCATCTCTCCGCCGCCGAGGCGCAGAAGCGGCGGCGCTCCCCCTCCTTACCTCGGAGCCAGGCCTCCTCACAATCCTTGTAAACACACAGGAAGCCAGGCGATCCGGCGGTTTGGGTTGGAGGTGTTGCGCAGAGAGACGGACGCCAAGCAGCGCCTGCGTCCGTGAAGAGAGAAGCAGTAGAAGGGCGGTCTCCGCCCATCGGCTGACGCCCCTCTCGCCCCTTCCTCACTCTTTCCTCCTCCTCTCTCTCTCCTTCCCTGCCTCCCTCAGCGGACTCACCTGGTGGCTGATGCTGCTGATGGGTCTTGCAGCGGCGAGCGCGTGGGGCGGCGGCGCGACGTGCGGGCCGCCGCGAGCGACCGCTCGAATGACCTCGCTGTTTGAGAAAGAGAACCCGTACGTCGAGCAGATGGTCGCAACCGCCCGCCAGATCTCGAGGCGGGGCTACGGCATCCTGGCGGCGGACGAGTCGCTTGTCACGGCCGGGAAACGTCTCGAGACTATTGGACTCGACAATACCGTCGAGAACCGACGCGCCTTTCGCGAGGTGAGAACTACGCGCTAGCCCAACGATGCACATTGGTACAGCCTGACGGTCCGCTGCCTCCCGGTGCGCTGCAGCTGCTCTTCACCACGCCTGGGCTGGAGAAGTACATATCGGGGTGCATTCTTTTTGATGAGACAATGTACCAAACAACCTCGGGTGGTGAACGATTTGTAGACGTCTTGAAGAGACGCGGCATCTTGGTGTGCGGCTCTGCCCCTCCACTTCCCTCATTCTAAAGCAAGCAGACTAAGAAACGAAAAGTCCAGCAGCCGTTTGCTCAACTCCTAACGTTTGACCCACTTCTATGCGTGGATGCTCGTTGGGCATGTGCAGGTTGGAACAAAGCTCGATACTGGTCTCCGGCCTATCGCCGGGACTCACGGTGAAACTCGTACTGGGGGCCTGGACGGTCTGGGTGATCGAGTACTCAACTATCGCAAGGAGGGCGCCACTTTCGCGAAGTGGCGGGCGGTGCTGCATGTCGGTGATGGGATGCCCTCGGAACGCGCGATCGTTGAGAACGCCATGTCTCTCGCACGATATGCTGCCATTTGTGAGCAAGCCGATTAGAGTAGAAATGGGCGAAAGGGGCGGCGCGGTCTCCAACTACAGTACAGATTGCCCTGAGCATCCACTTGACCTTCACTTCTCCCGCGTGTAGGTCAAGAGCACGGGTTGGTGCCGATTGTGGAGCCAGAGCTAACCCTTGGGCCGGGCGACTATTCCATCGAAAGGGCAGCTTTCGAGTCTGAACGGGTTCTTTCGCACGTTTTCCGAGCTTTGAACGACGCACAGGTAAAAAGCAAGTGGGGTGACCGGCTGTCAAGAGAGCGTGCGGGTCTGATCCTGCGCTACCCTGCCCCATGGCTCTGATCTATTGGTTGAAGCATGGCGGACGCCCCGAGCCCTCCCATCCTGATAATTCGAGGTCATAAATGGCCTCAGTTGAGTATGCCGTCGAAATGTGACGTGACGTTTCTTTGCACAACTCTTAGGTGATTCCTGAGGCGCTCCTTCTGAAGCCATCGATGGTGATGCCCGGACTCGATGCGACACTCGACGACGATTCCCCACACCTCGTGGCTGCCTACACCGCACGCACTCTTCGGCGCACGGTACCACCATCGATCCCCGGAATCCACTTCCTGTCAGGGGGCATGGGCGCCGAGGAGACGACGCGAAATTTGCAGCTTCTTCAACGAGAATATCCCGAGGCTCCGTGGATCATGTCATTCTCCTTTGGCCGCGCCTTACAGGATGCTCCACTCAAGGAGTGGGGTGGCAAACCTGAACGAGTTGCCCTCGCGCAGCAGCTGCTACTTGATCTGGCACGGGTGAATGCTGAAGCATCAACGGGAGAATGGAACGAAGTGCATCCCACACCGGCATCGGGGAGCATTTCCGCCGGACGCATCTTACTCCCCAAGCTCTCTTATTCAAGCGAGCGGAAGACGCCCACCGCCGAGCTTTTCAATTGGTAACATTTGTGGTGAGTTTGAGACCTTCAGGAGTGATATTGCAGCGTCGCACCAATTGCAATTGTGGACGGTTCAGACGTGTGGAGAAGGCAACAAAAGGAATCTCTCATCATGGCCAAGAAGGGGACGCGAGAGCACTCCCATAACGATGTTGAGTATCATAGAGGCCTAGATGAGGTTAGTTGAGGGTTGTCGACTTCCTTACGACTTGCTAGACCAACCACCTCAAAGAGCAGTTTGTACGATAGGCGTGCCCTTGGCGTGTTCCATATCCGAATATATTACTTATTGCACTACTAGCCTATTACTAGTGGTATGTAGTACTACTATGTACAACACGAGGCAATTCAAAGTCTTGCGTCTTGGGCTTCTGGGCATCGACCCTTGCCCGTGCCTCTTCAGAAGCCACCCCATTAATCTTATGATTGGTCGCCATGGAGGGGGGCCTCGGCGTCCTCCCACTCTCTCGACTCCGCGCCCTCATGGGGGGCGAGAACCATCCATCCCCCTGCGGCTGCCTCTTGGCATGCGGGGGGACTCACCCAAACTGCCCATACTCTCCCTGAGAATCAGGCACAGATCGCACGCCTTGGCCCGCCTTGGCCTGCTTGTCGCTTTGACCAACCCCTCCTCCCCCCGGGGCGCCCCATGATCAGGACCCCCTATCCAGCTCCAGTCGACCGGCAGGGGCGCGAGGGCCGGCGAGGGAGAGACAGGAGGGGTCAGGGCCATGCCCCAGCCTCACCTGTCCCCTGAGCTGTGCTCCCATGCCCCTGTAGGCCTCCTGGCTCCTGGTAGGCCCGGGCAGAAATATGCAGCATATGCAATTGCGCATATTTGGGTAGATTTGTCATTTGTCAAATCTGTGTTACCCCCCAGGAGCCAACGCCCCCCGATAGCTATCGGGGGCCCCCGATAGCTATCGGGGGGAAATTTTTTCCCGATCGCCAACAGCCCCCCCGAGAGCTACCGGGGGACCGAGAAAATCTCCCGAGAGCTATCGGGGGATTTTTTATGCCCCGGGGAGCTATCGCGTTTTAAGGCGGGCCCCCGTTTGCTATCGGGGGCGAAAGACTGCCCCCGTTTGCTATCGGGGGGAAACGACGGCCCCCAGTAGCTATCGGGGGGCCGTCCTCGAGCCCCCAGGCGCTATCCTCCCCCGCAAGCTATCAGAGAGAGAGAGAGAGAGAGAGAGAGAGAGGGAGAGAGAGAGAGAGAGAGGCAGAGAGAGAGAGAGAGAGAGAGAGAGAGAGAGAGAGAGAGAGAGAGAGAGAGAGAGAGAGAGAGAGAGAGAGAGAGAGAGAGAGAGAGAGAGAGAGGAGAGAGAGAGAGAGAGAGAGAGAGAGAGAGAGAGAGGAGAGAGAGAGAGAGAGAGAGAGAGAGAGAGAGAGAGAGAGAGAGAGAGGCAGAGAGAGAGAGAGGCAGAGAGAGAGAGAGAGAGAGAGAGAGAGAGAGAGAGAGAGAGAGAGAGAGAGAGAGAGAGAGAGAGAGAGAGAGAGAGAGAGGCAGAGAGAGAGAGAGGCAGAGAGAGAGAGGCAGAGAGAGAGAGGCAGAGAGAGGCAGAGAGAGAGAGAGGCAGAGAGAGAGAGGCAGAGAGAGAGAGAGGCAGAGAGAGAGAGAGAGGCAGAGAGAGAGAGAGGCAGAGAGAGAGAGAGAGAGGCAGAGAGAGAGAGAGGCAGAGAGGCAGAGAGGCAGAGAGGAGAGAGAGAGAGAGAGAGAGAGAGAGAGAGAGAGAGAGAGAGAGAGAGAGAGAGAGAGAGAGAGAGAGAGAGAGAGAGAGAGAGAGAGAGAGAGAGAGAGAGAGAGAGAGAGAGAGAGAGAGAGAGAGAGAGAGGCAGAGAGAGGCAGAGAGAGGCAGAGAGAGGCAGAGAGAGAGAGAGAGAGAGAGAGAGAGGCAGAGAGAGTAGAGAGAGAGAGGCAGAGAGGGGGGGGGGGGGCAGAGAGAAGAGAGGGAGGTTATGCGTTATGCTGTTAAAATAAAAAAGGAATGATCGTAGAAATAATTTTAATCAATTAAATATAAATATAATGTTTTTATGAAAATATACTTTTCAATTAATTATTCAGATAATAAATAATTAAATATCAAAAACGGAATGAGCTAATTAAATATAATTTATTATAATATTTTTTACGAAAATATACTTTTCAATGAGTTATTCGAATAAAAATCAAAAACGGAATTAGCGTATGGATAATTTTATTTATTTAATTATAATTTATTATAACATTTTTTACGAAAATACACTTTTCAATGAATCATTCAAATTAAAGTTTAGTGAAGTACTAGTAATAAAATTATTATTCAGTGACAATAAATTTGATCCTTAAAAATGTTGAATTAAAAATTATAACTTGATAGTAATTATCTTAGTAAACCTTCGTTTAAAATGAAGACTTATAGTCATAGCATCGTTTGAATAAACACATAAAAGTAAATTTTATTTGTTTTTTGTGGTTTTTATTTATTTTAAATATTCTTGATGTTAATACTTTACTTGATGAGATCAAAATCAAAATGACCGATATTTAATTTTACTTGAATTTTTGGTTAGATTTTTTAATTTTACTATTTTTATATCACGTCTTTAATAATCTTTAATTTAATTACCATATTGTACTCATATATTATATTTTAATATTAATCCTAGTAACTTTATGTCATTTCTAAAACTGTTACAATAGCTGTTAGATACTCTCAGTTTTAAAAACTATTTTTACGGGGGAGAAAGAGAATGGAGAAAAGAGGAGAAAGGAGAACAGAGGATAGGAGGGGGGAAGAGAGAGAGAAGGAGAGCGAGCCAAAGAGAGGAGGAACCCCCCGTTTGCTATCGGGGGATTTCCTCTTCCCCCGATAGCTATCGGGGGGTCCGCTTACGGCACCCCCCAGGAGCTATCCCCCGATAGCTCTCGGGGGATTTTCTCGGTCCCCCGGTAGCTCTCGGGGGGGCTGTTGGCGATCGGGAAAAAATTTCCCCCCGATAGCTATCGGGGGCCCCCGATAGCTATCGGGGGGCGTTGGCTCCTGGGGGGTAACATCTGCATCTGCATATGTCGACACATTTTCGCATGTTTTCTGCATATTTGGGTAGAAGTGGAGCGGGAGAGAGGGGAGCCCCCCCCCCCTTGGTATTGGGAAAGAGGGGAGGCCCCCCCCTCTTGCTATTGAACATAAGTATAAGTTTAGTCAACCTACTTTTATAAGTGGGGGTCAATGGGGGCCTCGCGGCCCCCCCTCTCCATCGCGGACACCCCCCGGGGTTGGCCCGTACAATCAACCTCAGCCCCTGCCTTCTGGCAAGGGCTGGGCATTCAACAATCTGACCCAGACCCTTCGTGGGCGCGGGCCGCGAGCCGCACTCCCAGGCCCGCATGGGCCTGCTCTCGTACTGACTCCCCCCCCCCCCAACTAAGTTTATACTTGGACGCGATGGAGCGCGCCGACGCGACTCCCCTCTCCTTCGGGCCCCCCACCGAGGGCGCCCCCCCAGTGCCCATGGAGCAGCCGCTGACGAAGCGGCCGCGTCCGCCCACCGAGCTCTACATCATAGCGTGGAGGTACATAATAGGTGACTTTTACAAAGTAGAATTTGACAACTACACTTTCCATCACGTGCCGGTCATCGAGAAAACCCTTAGCAGATTTACGGCCCTCGCCAGAGAACTCACCCCCCCGGACAAGCCCTCGACCGCACGCACTAGCATAGCCTCACAAGGGAGAAAACCGAAGCTCAAGTCCCCGCGCGAGCTTTGCGCGCCCGTCTTTACATTCAACGATAAAGGCACACTGATGTTAGGCGGTAACCTGGCCGCAATAGCCAATGCACTCCAACTAACGGAAAAGCTAGCGTAGCCGCGCATAGGCCGGCACGACGCTTCACTCACCCGCCCTGCCTCGACCCCCGTAAGCACGGAAACACTCCGCCCATCTCATAGGTCTATAAAAAGAAAACAACATAGAAACCGGTAGCCCGATGGTACAGGAGGAAGGGGAGGAAAAACCTATCGGGGATCGGTGCACACCATCTGCTGCAGGAAACCCCATTCACCCAGCCCCTAGGTAGCGCACGAGGGACGGGCCGCAAGGCAGGTGGAGCGGGGATGAGAGCGGCGGGAGAGGCTGCATGTGTTAGAGTGCATAGTCGCGCGCGCGGCGTGGATATTAAGAAGTTTTTTTTTTTACTGACTCCCCCCCCATCCCTGGTCGCCAGGCAGACAGGGGCCTCCGGGCGGCACCCAAGGCCAGCGAGGCGAGCGAGGGAGGGAGAGGTAGGGGGGGCCGCCAACCTCCCCGTAGAAAAAAAGGAGCGGGCTGGTGTAGCGGGTTGGCCCTCACCGGCGGCGGGCGCGCGCGCACGAATGAGGTGTGGTGATGCCACAAGAGAGGTGAGGGGGCAGAACAAGACGGGGGTTCTGTAACCTGGTGACCGAGACGGACACTGTTGTTGGAAGAGAACGACGCGAGGCGAGGGAGGCGGGTGGGAAGAGCAGAGAGGCCGGAGAGCGCACAGTGGAGAGAGAGAGAGAGGAAGCGCGGCGGCGGAGGGGAGGGAGAAGAAGGTGGAGAGGAAGTGGCGTCGATGAGCGGCGGGGGGCCGTGCGGGTGGGGCGGCAGTGTCGAAATCGCGCGGGGTGTCAGAATGAGCGGGAGAAGTGGCGAGCGCGGAGGGAGATGGGGCAGTTCTGAAAGCGCGCACCAGGCTCTTGACGACAAAAACAAAAAGAAACGATCGCTTTCAAAGGAAGTCGATCAATTTTCTTTGGAGGGGAAAACCAACATGGGATATCATGAGATATCGTGATTTCAACGATATATCCACCCTGCCCCAAATCGAGTGAATGGAGTCAGACCACGTGTGTGTTTCAACATGTGAAGTGTCAAGTTGACTCAAGTAACCTCCAGGTGACAATGAAAGGTGTCAGCAGGGATGGGGATAATTGAACGCTTTTGGTCTAA